>CM042556.1:10742500-11155000 GCA_023630585.1 Cranoglanis bouderius | reverse complement strand
CTTTTTGTTAAGAAGATATTAGGGAAGTGCTTGAGGGTGAGAAGGAAAAGTATCCAACTAGGGGGTACTCTTTCAAGTGGTGACATATATTGTGGTAGATATTAATAACCCTGAAATCTAAGTATAGATTTTGTGATTTAGGTGTCAAAGCTTTTTTTGTGTGCATTTTGCACAGCAAAAGAAGACGGTGCCCCACTTCCCTCACTTTAATTAAGTCAACGAGGAGTGAGCTGCTTTCTCAGCAGGTCCGTGCAGGGTCTCGGTCAAGCACTTAGCAGCACCGGGAGGGAACAAGAGTCTTTTGAGGGCTCCATATTTGTCAGTGAGTTGGAGCGCGATGGGAGCCTCTTCAGCACAAAGGCCTGTCAAAGAGGAGCTGGTGTTCCTGCTGCATGACATCAGCATTCCTCTTCCCGTGCACCGCAGTCATAGCGACGGCTTATTGGAAATGACCATGGACAGAGGAAAAAGCAGGAACTTTATTCTGAGTCCTTATAAATAACCTTGAATAGTCTTGAAGCGAGCTGTCCAGGGCTGTAGGCCTGTGAGCAATTATGCAACTATTAACATTTAACAGACAAGATCCTTTCAGAGACACCGTTACAGTTATCAACTTTAGGTAATTACGCTGAAGTGAGGTAGTGAGATAAGTGACCTTTTGGGAAATTTTGGAGTAAGAAGCAGAAATTATTTCAGAAAGGGAGGAAGGGATGAGGTGAGGGAATGTTGGCAGATTAGATTAAATGTTTCCAGTCCAATCGCAATGTAAAACCCACCCAGTTTCCTAAAGCCTAGTGTAATTTTCCCAAATGAATGGAGCTTAAACAATTTTTAAACCTAAAAAACTCAGGAATAATCAATCAGCCAAATTATATGTACTAGACCAAAGTATTGAGACCCCAACTGGGCTGGAAACCACCCAATACGGGAACACTGCCTAAGGGATAAGACGTAATTAGGAATCAGGATGTGTGTGTGTGTGTGTGTGTGTGTGTGTGTGTGTGTGTGTGTGTGTGTGTGTGTGTGTGTGTGTGTGTGTGTGTGTGTGTGTGTGTCCAGACAAACCTGCTACCCACCTGCTGGCATTCACATTGGCAATGCGAACTCAATGTCCCAGAGCCCCTTTGGGGTTTGACCTTTGACCTTATAATAAAGGTGGGGTTTAGGCTGAGAGACTTCTGGTTGCTCTTTGACCTCTGAAATGCCCAGAGTGCATGTGCGCGCACACACACACACACACACACACACACGCACACACACATTCAAGCATGTATTATCACAGACAAACCACCCCACTCTCTATTGTCTTCTTTTCTTTCTACCTTTAGCCGCTTTGCACAGTAATCCAGCATGAAATGAAACTTATCCTCACTGAAAACGGTCATGCAATATAGCATATGATTTCATTTCATCTGAAGTCAATTCCCTGTAGTTATTTGATATTTGGGTCTTTAGCAGTATTTCCCTCACTATTTACTACACGTCATGACGATTTGCAGCAGTGTGAATGATCTACAAAAGGTCTTGCTGAACTAGGATTAGCTTGAATAAAAATAAGCTAGGTACTGTCAAAACAAGGAGACACCACTGATTGGCTAAACAGTAATATCTAGCTAGCTAAAAGTGCCATAACAAGTTGGCTAGTGTTACCATGAACAGTTGTTATTGGAGTACCTAAACATAAAGAACTATTTAGTTATCTAGCTTGCTACTTACCTACTATTACTCTATAAAGGTAAATATTAAATAAAACTTGAATGACATATTTAATAAGCTGCCATTACATCAAGAAGCAATCACTGCAGTAGCTAACCATTATATAGGTAGCTAGATAGCTTAACACTGTAATTTGGATAGGGTACTTAAGGGTCCCTTTATAAGAATGACATCAACAACATAGTGGTGGGATTCATCAAATATGAGTTGCGTTTAGATTCAGCACCTCTGACACAGCAATGTTGAAAATTCCACATTTTATTTGCTTATGCATTTTTGGTTTCTTTTAATAACTTCTGAGTAAAGTGAGTTAATAGGTGATATGTTGGAAGAAGTGTTTTTTTGTTTTGTTTTGTTTTGTTTTTAATCAGTGATTAACCATAATAATGTGTTTTAAAGCTCCCATGCTTTCAATGTTGGCATTGATATTTTAGCCATGGTTGTGCCAAAAATAACACCAGCTGTTCCCAGACGTCAAACTGCATGAGCTGTCTCAAAGTCAGTAAGTACAGTTAGCCTTGATAAATAATAAAAAGAATCTGGCCGCTTTTTTACACTTTGGCAAAAGTGGAAAACAGAAGTAATCAATTCCTTGCTATTATTTTAGATCCTTGAACTTATTTAGTAAATCATGTCAGTCAATTTTTAACACAGTTAAAGTAAATACAGTTTGTGGCAGCATAAAACGTTAGTAGTTTTGTCATTTTGTCTCTTTACCACTGGCTTTGCTCTCTTTTTGTGCTTTTAAAAAATCTTTCCATCCAGATTTCGTTGCTGAGCCTCAGGGGAGATTGTGTCCTTTGAACCCCACGTCCCCCTCCTCAGGCTTAGGTAAGGAGAGGAGGCCCGGCCTTCAGCCATGCTGCTCTACTTTAACTTCGCTGTCCCAATGAACAAAAGCTACCATAAATCTTAAAACACACACACAGATGTTCAAACATTTTTAAACACCCATGCACTGCAGTGTCCACAGCTTCCACAAATGTCTGACAGAGCAGAAAATATATATTAATCACACAGAGCGTGACAGAGGAAAGGGACTGTTGTGTTGGGTATGCAGTCGTGGCTTTTTGGCTGTGTCTATGTTGACAGTATTCACCAAAGTTATCTCTATTTGTCTCTATCTCACTTACTTTACTCACCTTTCAGAACATCTTTCCATAAGATGATAGTTCTTGTTTTGTTGTTGTTGTTGTTATCAGTAGCTATGTTTCCATCCAAGATTTTTTATGCGAATTTTGAGATACTGCATTAAAAAACGCCGGATGGAAACAACAGATGTGAATAAAATCTACAAAATGTGCTCAATTGAGGCGGATATTTTTTTTTATACAATAAGAAAACATGCACATAAATTACGATGGAAACACATTTACCAAATAAATTCCTCGATGCACATCAAAAAAGCCATGTGACTTTGCCCCAACAAATCAAGTGATTGGATTGGATAATTGGCTCAGAAATGTAAACTGGGGAGCAGTGGCTCACATAACCGGACTAACCAGTGGACCAATCTCATTGCACAGCATCTCGAATGTTGTTTTTGTCATTCTGAAATGCCTGAGCCAAAGTCTGTCATCGAAATATCAAGCAGCCACCTCCAATCGCGAGATAACATGAGGTTTGTGATAGTGTTTCGTGCTCTGAAGCTCAAGTAATTCATTATATTGGAAAAAAGAGCCACAGTGGCTTCCCCGGTTGCAACAACTTCCATTTTTCCAGCACAGTGAAAGAAATGTGTTTTAAGCAAAGGCTGAACCATTCCTCAGTAGATGTGGGAGATTTAAAAAATAATAAGCACCATGGAGGATTTAATAAATTTGTTTCTGGAACATAATTTATCAAACCCTTCAAAGGCCATACACACTGCTGAGATATCATACACAAGGCAAGATGAGAGATGTTTTATTGCTTTTAGAGACCACTGGTTCATTATTGCAGCATTCATTTTTATATTGTTCAAGAAAAGTTTTTCAAACGTCTATACTATAAACTACTGCAGTGAACTGTATTTACTTCAGCACATGGTTCACTGTAATGGTACTGTTTTGAGTATATTTATATCATAATACCTTTTCATCCAGTCATCCATTTTCCATACCGCTTATCCTACACAGGGTCGGGGGAGTCTGGAGCCTATCCCAGGGAACTTGGGGCACAAGGTGGGGGGACACCTCGGACAGGGTGCCTACCCATCGCAGGGCACAATCACACACACATTCACACACTACGGACAATTTGGTAATGCCAATCAGCCTACAACACATGTCTATGGACTAGACACATGTCTATGGACACCCCCACCCCCAATACTTTTACTTAATTTAAAAATAAATGAATAAATGAAGTATACAACTTCACTACATTTGTTTTTGACACCGTTGCAGAGTAAAAGATAATAATGCATTTAATCCCCAAAGACTGTCAGCTAATTAAAGGTCATGTGTGTGCACATTTTAAATAATTTTGAGACCCAATAAAAATAAAGCAGTTTGCTGCTGAAAGTCTACATTTCAGCTGCCAAATGCTTAGTGAGCAACAGCAGTGTCTGAGACAGTGGAGGCAGATGATAATCACTGGCCAAAGTTATCAGGCATCTTCAGTTTTAAGGAAACAGAGTGATAATGATCTGCAAAATAGGCGAGCCAAAACTTGTTGAGAGCAAATTTCAGCTCAACATCCAACCTGCAGAAGCATGTACAGTAAGCCATTAGCTAGCTGAATAAGCTAGACTAACTAGCCACACTGTTTGATGCTTTACAGTATGAAAGCTCTGTGTTAAACTTGAGATGTCACTTAGATGTTCAGTAGTGATTGCCTGTTGTGTTAAATATACAGTATCTAAGTGCTGCTCACTTGGTTAGTTAACAATTGCTTTCCCATAGAACATTTTTAGATTAGTTTTCTCAATTGTAGCCATGTAGAAAGTAATTAGTAGTTTTTCATCAGATGACTTATTTACTCTTACTTGAGTAATTAACTTGTCACTACTTTTACTCAAGTGAATTATTACTACAGTAGCCGTATTCTACTTAAGTCAGTGTGTTTCCTAGTCTTTCCACCACTCAAGACACCGCAATTTATGGGTGGTGTGTGTTAACACTGTCAAGATGGACCTTTCAGAAAATCCCCAACTGATAATTATAAGTTCAGCTAAGATGTGAACTATTCTTACAAATCAGAGGCTTGTAATTACTGTAATTCTATCAAGATGTGAACACATTATAAATAACAGGATTTGCTGATGTTGTTGTCATAGCAATGAAATAACACTCAATTCCTGGCATCACCAGTTCTTATTTTCAGACCAGCAGCATGTTTGCTAGCTGAGAACTGCAGGACCAGTGACAAAGTAAAGGAGAAACCAACCTGAAGTGTATTAGTCATTAGTTGTCAGCACAGCTTCAGTGGGCCTTGGCATAGATTCTAGAAGTCTTCTAGAATTAAATACCATTCATCCAAAAGATATTCCCTCACTTGGTGTTTTGATGATGGTGGTGGAGAACAGCTCTAACATATACACTCACTGAGGACTTTATTATGAACACTACACTAACACTGGGTAAGGCCTCCCTTTGCTCTCAAAACAGCCTCAATTCTTCATGGTATGGATTCCATGAGATGTTGGCAACATTCCTTTGAGATTCTGTTTCATGTTGACATGATTGCATCAGGCAATTCCTGCAGATTTTTTCAGGTGCACTTTCATGCTGCAAATCTCCTGTTTTACCACATGCCAAAGGTGCTCTATTGGATTCAGATCTGGTGACTGGGAAGGCCACTGAAGAACACTGAACTCATTGTCATGTTCATGAAACCAGTTTGAGACTACCTTTGCTTTGTGACATGGTGCATTATCATGCTGGAAGTAGCCATTAGAAGAAGATGGGTGAATTGTGGCCATGAAGGGATGCACATGTTCAACAACAACACTCAAATAGGCTATGACATTCAAGAAATGACTGATTGGTATTAACAAGTGAAAGTGTGCCAAGAAAGCAATGCCCACACCATTATACCACCTCCATTAGCCTGGACTGTTGACACAAGGCAGGTTGGGTCCATGGATTCATGCTGTTGGCACCAAATTCTAACCCTACCATCTGTGTGCCTCAACAGGAATCCAGATTAATCAGAGCAGGCTTCATTCTTCCAGTCTTTAACTGTCCAGTTTTGGTGAGCCTGTGCCCACTGCAGCTTCAGCTTTCTGTTCTTGGCTGACAGAAATGGAACTCGACATGGTCTTCTGCTGTTGTAGCTCAATCACCTCAAGGTTTGACATGTTGTGCATTCTGAGATGTTTTCTGAGTTATCTGAGTTACTATAGCCTTTCTGTTGGCTCAAACTAGTCTGGCCATTCACTGTTTACCTCTTTCATCAACAAAGCGCTTCTGTCTGCAGAACTGCTGCTCATTTGATGTTTTTTTTTAAATTTTTTATTTTTTTATTGCACCATTCTGAGTAAACTCTAGAAACTGTTGTGGGCAAAAATCCCAGGGGATTAGCAGTTATAGAAATACTCAAACCAGCCCATCTGGCACCAGCAATCATGCCACGGTCAAAATCACTGAGATCACATTTTTTCACATTCTGATCACATGGGGGTTCTGATGATTGAAGCTATTGGCCCGTATCTGCATGAGTTCATGCATTGCACTGCTGCCACATGTTTGGCTGATTAGATAATTGCATGAATGAGGTATACAGGTGCTCCTAATAAAGTGCTCAGTGAATGTAGCTCCAAGGTCTACCATAGGTGTTCGGTTGGGTTAAGGTCTGGTGAGTGTGAAGGCCATAACAAATTATTTCCATCATCTTCATTCTCATCAAACCATTCAGTGAACCCTTGGGGTCATCTTGGAAGAGACCACGCCCATCAGGATAGAAATGTTTCATCTTAGGATAAAGGTGATTAGTCAGTATTGATGTGCAATTCTCTCTAAAGCTGACTTTATACTGCATGAAGAAAAAAATTGCACATCTTAAAAGAATTTTCTGGTGATTTCAGATTGGTGGTCTTACAACACAACGTGCAGTCAATTTAGTGGTATTGCAACCAAAGAAAATGATGGCAAAGTTCTGGCATGGTCAGAATTTTTTTTTTTTTTTTAATGAAAATCTTAATATAGTTAAAATAGTTAACTTTATTTATAGGGATGCCACCAAAAATAGCCTCTTTCACTATAAAGAGAAAAACAGACAAACATTTTGATCGTTAAAAAGATTGAACAGGCCTGCAATGTAGCATCAAATCTAACTCTTTACAAATAATTATAAGGATAATGATCATTAGAAAGTTGTTAAAAACAAGGTTTGCTCTCCTGCGCAAGTCAGTGCAGATGTATTCAAACAGCACAGTTAAGCAGTCTCGAAACTGAAGTGTGTATAAAAACAGATGATCCAGAATGCAGCTGCACGACTTGTTTTCAACCTCCCTAAGTTCTCTCACACCACCCTGTTGCTGCGCTCCCTTCACTGGCTTCCAGTAGCTGCACGCATCAGATTCAAAACATTGATGCTTACCTACAAAGCCAAAAGTGGAACAGCACACTCTTATCTTAGAGCTCTCATGATCCCAGGAACCGCACCACGCTCCCTCAGGTCAACAAGCACCACCCTCTCTCAGGATACAAGGTAGATCTGCCTCACGACTTTTCTCTGTTCTGGCACCAAGGTGGTGGAATGAACTTCCCATCAATGTCAGAACAGCTGAGTCGCTGGCTATCTTCAAGAAACGCCTAAAGACATACCTCTTTCTTAAATACTTACCCCTTGATAGTTAGTGTTTTCTTCTTCAAAAAAAAAAAAAAAAAACTCCTAACAGTTGCTCTCTTTTCAACAGGTTTGTGTTCAGTGCACTTCGTTGTAATTGTACGAACCAGAAATGAAATATTCATTGATGGAGAATTTAAAGCACTCTTGTACGTCGCTCTGGATAAGGGCATCTGCTAAATGCTATAAATGTAATGTAATGTAATGAGTGTGTGTGTATGTATATACAGGGTTTTACAGTAACCACTAGGTGCTTGGGGGAGAAAAAGCTGCAGCTCGTCTGTTTTAGTTTAGATATATACACTAAAAAAGTTTACATGCATACAGTTCTGCACATACCATGCTTTTCATAGATAATAAGGGTGTGTAATAACTTTTCTATTGCTATTTACATTTACAAAATTTGTCAGACACACTTATCCAGAGGAACTTACAGCAGTGCATTCACTATTAAGAACATGCTCTCATGCTATCATAGATAGGATTATCAGCTGTCACTCCAGAACAAGATGAGTTGTGTTCATGGCCAGGCACACCAAAACACAGCAGAAGTATATGAGACATATAATCCATAATCTATACAACATTGCTCAATACTCATAGCTCTCTCTCTCTCTCTCTCTCTCTCTCTCTCTCTCTCTCTCTCTCTCTCTCTCTCTCTCTCTGTTGCTTACAAGTGTCCCAAAGATCTAATTTCCAATCAAGAAATCAGCAATCAAGACCTACAAACAACATAAACTCTCAATCAAAACCGCATGCACACAAGAGAATGATATTGTGCAGTGATTGGCTAAGCATGCTGGAATTGCGACTCCAGTTCAATCATAATGGCACCCTTACTGACCGTGACTCCTGACCTCTGACCCTTAGAACATAGAGTGCATTTACTTATTTAGGCCCTTGACCCAAGACATATTAATCATCATTGTCATACCTGTGTGTGTGTTTATGCTGGTTTGTCTCTCTGTGTGTTTAGTGAGTGTTTGCAAAAACGAAAGTGTGTTTAAGCATCAGTAGGCCGAGTGCATGCATCTTGTTGACAGAGCTGTGACGGGTGTCCATATTTCAGCTTAGGTGAAGCAGAAGGTTCTTGGGTGGTCTTGTATGTGTGTATGTGTGTGTGTATGTGTGTAGAGTTTGGTAGTGAAAGTGTCCCTATGTGGATATCCATTGGTGAGCAATGCGATAATAAGTGAGAGATTCCAATTTTCTTGCAGCTGTTGTACAGATCCGTTGCAGCTGGACACACAATTACAGTTATCTCAATGCATACACACAAACACACAAATTATTTTAACATGATCTCACATCACTGTTCTACCAGTAATACACCAGAGAACTACAGCAGCTTGGTGACAGGGCTCCTTACCAACCCTCTATTGGCTCTGAGAAAACCCTGAGTTTATCCCGACCTCAAATCAGCAGAATAAACAGAAATGTACACCCTATTCAGAGGAGTAAGGACTTCCCCATTAGCCACACACAGTGTATACTGATCTGCATTCAGTGCTATAAACACTCATCACTGCTCCAAGTGCCCCAGCTGAAGCCACCTGTCTCACTCCCAGCCTGTACACGACTTACAGTGTACAGGGTTTCAGACTCAGAGAAAAGAAGGAGCTTCTTACTAATTGATATATGAAATTCATACATTCATTCCTCTTCAGGAACCATGTTATCCTGGTTAGGGTTTCAGTGGATCCAGAGCCCATCCCAGGATCTCTGCGAATGAGGCAGGAATGCATCCTCAATGGGACACCAGGCTCTCACAGCATAGTTAATCCACCTACCTGGATGTATTGTGAGGTGGGAGGAAACTAGAGAATCCAGAGAAATCCTACACAAGCATCAGGAGAACATGCAAAACACAGACAGTAAACCTAGCTTGGGATCGTATATCTGAAATGACCCAGCTCTATGAGCCAGTTCTATGGTGGCAACATGGGACCTGTGTTTACACTCTGACCCTGGCCACAAGCTTCAAAATCTGGAAGGTTGAAATGTGATTGGTTCAAATGTGACACAACGAGTCACAATTTGTTTGAAAAAGTTAGTGGTGAGTAAACATGGCTGTCAGTTATACAGACTATTCCTATGAAATTAGGTAATTCTTGGCCACATTTATTGATAAAACACACCAGACACTCGACTTGAAGTTCACCATGAATCCAAGTTAAAACAACTGTTTTCCTGGCAATTGCAACAAACTAACTGGAACTAGATTGCTAATGCCAGCAGACCTTCTAGATATGTATTGCACCCATTACCCATGAAATGTCTGAGAAAATTTTGTGATGCATATGTAGGCATGAGGGGGCATGATGGTTTAGTGGATAGCATGTTTGCCTCATACTTCCGGGGTTGGGGGTTCAAATCCTATCTCCACCCTGTGTTTACATGTTTACAATTTACATGTTCTCCCCATGATTTGGGGGTTTCCTCTGGGTACTCTGGTTTCCTCCCCAAGTCCAAAGACATGCATTGTATGCTAATTGGCATTTCCAAACTGTCCATAATGTGTGTGTGCGATTGTGATCTGTGATGGGTTGGCAACCCATCCAGGGTGTCCCCCGCCTTGTGCCCTGAGTTCCCTGGGATAGGCTCCAGCCTACCTGTGACCCTGTGTAGGATAAGCAGAATGAAGATGGATGGATGGATGGATGTAGGCATGGAGTGATTCAACTTTAGATAATAAACTACATTTTTACAATCAGAGGTAAAACTCAAAATTAGGATTTTGGTTATTGTTTTTTCACAGTTTATGAGTAAACTCCAATATCTGATTGCTTTCAAAATGCAGTTCAGTTTTTTAAAAAAATGTTTGCTGAGGAAAGTCACTGAGGCAAAACTGGCTTGTCAATAGAAGACAGTCTCATGACTTCCACTGTTCCTCCACTCCAGAACCCTTACACTAGCATCTGTGTTCATGCTAATGCTTGTTCCTTACACTAGTATCCACTGTGGGAACCTGAGATATTTTCCAGCTACAGGAAAGCTAAACATTAGAAGGAATAAGCACTATCAAGGGTGCTGTCACACTACATCCTGTTATGAAGCCCTGATATTGAACACTGAACATTGATACTGAACATGATACACAATACAGATGTAGATACAGTTTACGTAGGACATGCACAACAGAAAAGTAATGTGTAAAACATACACTCATTTATTTGCTCATGACTTCTTGTTTTGGGAAATACTGGAGTAGTTTGGCAAGCTGCTTGGCACTTTCCCCTCCACTCCTAAATGTTTTACTTTTCACTTTTTCCATCCTATTCACTTCTCTGGTAGAAGTTATAAACAAAGGTAGAGTGTTTGTCTATTGTAGGTATTTCCGTCTTCATTATACTTGCGTATCTGCATAATTGACAAGAAGGCTTCCCATGATTCAATGATAGCATTTTTTTTTTTTTCATTTTAAAAATCAATGCATTCTTGTTATATACTGCTAATAAATTGTGCTATTTATCATTTCTAACATCAAGGATGTCTCTTCCCCTTTGCTTGTTATGTTAATTTCATCAATCATTCCTGTACACAAAGCAGAAAATATTGTGTGATTTCTGACCTTGTCCATGTACCTCCTTGTTCACACATCACTGTGTGTGTGTCTGCATAAGCTCAAGACCCCAGACTTTGAAGTTTCACTCCCCTTTCCATCAGCTATCCTTGGTTTTCTTCTTCATCCTTGTCCTTTGCTCTGCACGTGCACCTAACAGAGTCCAGAACCTCCTCTAAATCCAGAACCTAAAATCAACAGATGAAAAGATTAAGACTTCATTCTTTTTCTCCTCCTACTCTTTCTTTCTCCCTTTTCTCTTTCCCTTTTCATCCCCATATCACTTCCACAATTCTTCTTTCCCTTAATCCGCACTCCCTATGCTTTCCATCTCTCTCTCTCTTTCAATCGCTGCTATACTGTATATAAAGATACACTTCATAGATGGTTTTCATTCTCATAGGGATTAATAAAGATAATTTAGGATAGGTTGTATGGTGCCACTGCTCTTTTGGACTTTTTGTGCCAACAATTCTGGCCTAACATCCTGGCCTTGCCACACTGAGAAGTGGAAAGTCAAGCTACAAAGTAGGAAAAAAAACATGGATGCCTTCATGATCATCTTTTGTTAGCAAAAATTTAGCAAGTTAAATGCAACGATGTCATGTAATGTATATTTACCTCTTCAAAACGGTGAACCGTATAGTCAGTGCCATAGATTTAACAAATTAAAATGTTTGTATGTTGACTGAGCTAAAACAAATACTTGTATATACATTATAACTCCATCCATCCACCCATTTTCTGTACCACTTATCCTGCACAGGGTCGTGGGGGAGCCTGGAGCCTATCCCATGGGACTCGGGGCACAAGGCAGGGGTCACCCTGGACAGGGTGCCAACCCATTGCAGGGCACAATTGCTCACACACTCACAGACCCATTCACACACTACAGACAATTTGGAAATTGTACAGATTTATCCTATCTAACAATCTATTTAAATCACAGGCACATTATTTAACTATGTACTGTAATATTTTGGCTATTTACTGGAAAAAGTCAAAATTATTTATACTACTTGTTTTTGTGTTATTCAGGTTAGGATTAAAGCGATCTAATTAAAATGAGCACTTACACAGAATATAACAACTTAATCATAAATACAATACCTTTGATAATGGTGGGTTGTAATTTTCACCACTGTAAGAAATGTTTTTTTTTTGTTTGTTTGTTTTTTAAATGAGAGACCCCATATCTATGCTTCAGTGACCCCAGGTGGCCCAGACCCTACTTTGAGAACCATGCCCTGAAAGTGTGTACCATCCAAATTATTAGTCTGTAGAAGAAAGGAACAAGAAAATGTCAGTACCTCCTTTTCACAGACACAATGCTGGTGCTTGTTCAGGCAACAACTGAACCTTTTTAAGAACCGTTCCACATTCCTGCAGTTTAAAGCCACACTGATACAGAGTCAGATGTAGGAATGTTCTAATGAATAATGAACAACTATGAAGAGTTTTACTCGTCATACTTTTCTCTACTTTTCTTTTCTCAACTATGAAAAGTTTTATCTCTGAATCAAGAACCTATTTTACCATACAAAGTCAAATCCTTCTTTTTCAAATACTTATTTGTTTATTTATTTAAACTATTTATTAGTGTGTACTGTTCTAGGGAGGTTTTATTAGTATTGGCATTGTAGCTCCTATTCAGTTTGATTCAACTGACAGTAAAATGGTGGCTCCCTCCTCGAACTTTTTTAATCACAATCATAAAAAGTTGCTAAATTTATTACAGCAAAAAAAATGGCACCATCTCGACACTGATGCCTAATGTCACAACTTCTTGGTTCCAGACCAGCAGAATTTTAGTGGTGAAACTGATTCTGTAGCCAAGAACCAGCTGTTTTACAGTGAAACTAGATGTATGACCTCTTCCTCAGTTTTTCTCTGAATAGTACAAGGTTCTATATAGGGCCCTTAAGTATTCTGACTCCAACAGTGTCCTGCCACTGGTCTGTTGCCTGATTGTGTTCATCTGTTCTGTGTTTAATGTTCTAATTAGTTTGCCTTTTTTATATACTCACACACAGATGGTAGGGTCAGAATTTGGTGCCAACTGCATGAATCCATGGACCCAACCTGCCTTGTGTCAACAGTCCTGGCTGCGGAGATTCACATCATGGAAGCGCACCTGAAAAATCCTCAGGAATTGCATGATGCAATCATGTCAACATGAACCAGAATATCAAACAAATATTTCCAACATCTTGTGGAATCCATGACACGAAGAATTGAGGCTGTTTGGAGATCAAAGGGAGGCCCTAACCAGGATTAGTATAGTGCTCAGTGAACACACACACACACACACACACACACACACACACACACACACACACACACACACACTCCCCTGTACAGTATACTGCTGTGTTTCCTATTGTACTCCTTCTGCTACACAATGGACATTACTAATAAAACTTTTGAATCTTGAATCTTGATTATGGATTACCCTTGGATTCTTGGATACACCCTAATAAAGCAGATGCTGGGTTTATGAACTTACATCCTACCTCTCACCGGATGGATGGATACTTTTTGAATTTTCAATATATTTACGTATCCAAAGACCATGTGAGTACGTTCATAGCTGTAAAGTGGTGCATCACATAGTGTTAGTGCCTCACAGTTCCAGGTTGAGTTTCATTTATTGTCTCAGCAGAATTCTGCATGTTCTCTTTGTCTCCGTGTGTGTGTGTGTGTGTGTGTGTGATGCCCTGTGATGGACTGATTTCCTTTCTAATGTATATTATCCTGGAATAGGCTCCAGATCCACCAAAACACTAAGCAGGATGAAGCGGCTACTGAAGAGAAATGAATGACTGTACGATTTGCGTTTTTCCATCTCTCCTCCACTCTTCGTACACTTCTAACCATCTCACACCGCATCTCTGCTCCAGTTTTTCCACACACACACTCATACATATACATTTCCCCAAGCATAGCAACATGTTTTCATATATATTAAATGGATCATAAACTCATATTTACAGTTTACTCACATTACATAAACACATAAAACGGTAGCGTATAAACTCAGCACACAGAGCAAACATAATCCTCAAGTGTGAGAAAGTGGTTTGGAAAGGAAGCACACCATGATTTTATATATATTTGCCTACAAAAAAGGATGTTTCTCTCCCTCTCTCTCCCTCTCTTTCTCTCTCTATGTGTGTACTACAGTAAATTTGTGTGAATGCTTTAGACATTATAATGGCGTAGTGAGATATAGCTCACCCCACATGTTTATAACTGCACAGTGCACATAGCTCATAATAATAGCACACATACAAGTGCCATACTGACATTTACTGTAGTGCTAAAGGGCAGGGTACGGTATGAGTACGGTTTTATAAAACAAGTATGCTGTGTACCTCTAGATGTGTGTCCAGTTTTCCTGAGAATGGTATGTTTCAACAGATGTACAGGATGTTAACACTATAAGTAAGATGTATTGTGTGGGTATGGAAATTCTGTATGGGCTGAACAATATCCCACTGTAGGAATGTGTGATCATTCACAGATTTTAGACAGTCACACGGTTAAAGGTCAGTCATTAACATTAGACAGTAGCTCTTTGTTTTGCTGTGCTCTCTTACTCATTCATTCATTGTGTGCGTGTGATTCTAATTCAAAGGAGTTGAATCACCAAGCATTACCATGACAGTAAATTAGCTTAAAATATAACTCAGTGCCTTTTAATTATAATTTTTGGCTGCCAGGTGTGTGTGTGTGTGTGTGTGTGTGTGTGTGTGTGTGTGTGTGTGTGTTAGCAGGATTATACATCATCAATCTCTGCTCTGATTCTGATAAAGACCAGATCTTACCATAATCCTTATTTTATTTAAGACAAATCATTTCTGCATGCGTTCTTGCTTTTTCTCACATCTCTCATGCTCACACACATACCGTCTAACTTTTTAGGTCTGATTCTTCACTAAAGTAAAAGACTATGAATATTTGCCCCTAGATCCCCCAAGTCTTTACCTCCCCGACCTCTCCAGATGTGACCATTTTCCTTCCCAATCAACCACTAAATCTCCCCAAAGCTCACTACGACCCCAAATCCCAAATGCCAAGCCTCCAGAGTATCCTAATAACCCCTACTGACTCCTCGCTAACACCTAGAGTCCACACTGCAGCCAGATGTGCACTCAGGTGAGTGACTCAAACTACCACAGCACATCACTCTAATAAAAAAATTAATAAAAACATTTAAAAGAATATGAAATTTTAAATGTAAAAGTATGCAAATTGACAACACAATAATGTACTTCATTGAAATAGATCTCATTATTTTGACATTAAAAATTTCAGAAATCAATTTGGTAAGAAAGACATATGATCAGAAGTATCCTTTCAGTTAAACTCATGCTCATCTGGGTGACACCGGATAGTGCCATTATAAATAATTCCCTTCTATAACTGTGTACTACATGGTCAAAAAGTGCAATTGTATAAACAGGAAATTCATTATAGTTCTCACATGAAGTTTATTCTGTTGAAGTGATCAACTGTACACTGATGGAGACTCGAGTGCAAAACTGTTCATGACAATTGCATTCCCAAAGCTATCATAGCAATTGTAGTCCTAAACCACTGTAGCAAAACTGTTTATATCGATTGCAGTCCAAAGCTATATTTTTGGTTTTTAAGTGGTAAATCATAAATTAGTCCTTAACCTAGGCATAGCTTAGTTCGGCCCTTAAGCTATAGGCAAACCCTAGCCCATCTTTTAACCTAGGCAAGCCCTAGCCCATCTTTTAACCTAGGCAAACTCTAGCTTAGCCCAGTAGTCCAGTCCTTAACCTCGGAAAAAATATTCTTCATCCTTAACAATAGTCCTAACCCATAACTAACCCTAACCCAACTATTTTCTATAAGTATTACTGTACCATGAATGTTGACCTGTCATAATATTTTTCTAGCAAAAAAAAAGAATAGTAAACGACATTACCAATGATGTGAACACTTTTACACACTTAAACTTCCAGTAAGAACTTCCTTTTTTTTCATCAATTCCATTTCACCTCTGATGAGTCAGTCAGGTGTTTGGAAGCTGCGATGCTGTTCATAGATTAAAAATACAACACATCCATGATGTATAGACCCAAGAAGTCTTAAAATACGTGACAATCTATATAAATCCCTAACTCGTTTCCCCCGACACACACCTACACTCTCCAGCCTGCCATTAGCCTGCTTCCTGTCAGAAATCTGGGCTCATTGCCCCAACATCTCAATGCAAACACCAGCACACTTTAACGAAAGCCCCCCGGACATGCACACATACACACACCTACACACACACTATACAGCCCCAAGCTAATTTCCCATTTCCATGTGGCGTCTGGGTTTAATCCTCCAGCACTGACTCCCTAGAACACACACACACACACACACACACACACACACACACACACACACACAAAGGGCTAAGGAACTTGGTACACATAACAGGCACACATACACACACAGTTAACCTGCTGGCATGAACATTTATAGATTTGAGCACAGAATTGCTCTTTGTGCTGCCACCAATTTACCACCTATTTACCACCAATTACCGCGTTACACCAGCCACTAAATTTGACATTTTATAGCACACACGATCACACGTACACACTGGTGCACATACCGGAGCGCACACACACACAGGTGCATACACACTGAAATGCTGCATATGCTGTATAGAGAGGCATGTGTACACACACACACACACACACACACACACACACACACACACACACACACACACACACTCACATGTGTTCATGAATGAAAACAATAAATTGTGTGCAGACATACAGGCTTTTGATGCATGCACGCAACGTAGGAGCATTGACACACACACACAGTCAAAATCCCCCATATCCATTTCATCTTTTTTCATGATTACAGCCAGTGAATCCTGGAGAAAAAATATTTCCCCTTAAACTGGCCATAAAACATTGAGAGTGGTCGCTCTATAGGTGCCTGGTGTTTCCCAGCATTTCATACAGCCAGAAAGAGCCAATCATTTCACAGCTAACTAAGTGACCACTAACAAGGGTCACAGAGTCAAAGGTTAAACCTACATACCCACCTCTCAGGGTGTTGCATTACCTACAGAGAAGGAGACAAGGGGATTGAGATCTTGAGCTGAAAGACACAGAGTGAAAGAGATTAGGAGATTTAGGCAATTTAGGCTGCATCAATAGAAGCACAGAATCCAAACGAACCAACTCCCTTTGAAAATGAGGGCTTACCCTCAATGCATTTTCTGACATTTTTAAACAAATTAAATAAAAAATACCCTGCACCATGAATGTTTGCAGGTCTGAGGTTTTGTGTTTTATGCTTTTGAAATGCTATTACAAACATAAGAAACATTCTTTCTTACCTACAAGCACTTAAAGGTTAAGTGCAAAGACCAACATCTAGTTCTGAGACTTATGAATTAATAGAACAAAAAATGCTCAAAGTCTTAAAATTATGCAACTGTAATATTACAATTCAATCATGTCACTCTAATGTTGAAAAAAAAGAATAAATGTTGGGTTTTTTTTTCATTATGAGACATGCAATGACGTGTCATGATATAAGAAAATAGCAGATGAGAAGGAGGTAAAGACATCACAACATGAAGTAAAGTTTGTACTGCTCTCAGGATACATGGTCATGCATTGTCTGGCCTGTATCAGTATGAAAACATCAAACAACATGAAAATAGCATGAAAACATCAACTCTATAACTATTTCTTATTTTCATTTATACAGACTAGCAATTACACAGGAAAACAAACACTCACCGTCCACTTTGTTAGGAACACCTGTACACCTGCAGATTCATGCAGTTATCTAATCATTCAATCATGTGGTAGCAGCAAAATGGATAAAACAGATACAGGTCAAGGGCTTCAGTTAATACTTCAATATCAAAATGGAAAAAAAAAAAAAAGAAAAAGTGATCTCTGTGACAAGGATGGATGTTGGTGCCAGATGGGCTGGTTTAAGTATTTCATATACTGATCAGATACTTCTGATCTCCTGTGAGTTTACACAGAATGGTGCAAAAAAACATCCTGTGATTGGAGGGTCTGCAGGCTGAAACACCTTGTTGATGAGAGAGATCAGAGAAGAATGGCCAAACTGGTCTAAGTTGACAGGAAGTCTACAGCAACTCAAATAAGCACTCTTTACAACCATGGTGAGCAGAAAAACATCTCGGAACACACAACACATCAAACCTTGAGGCAGATGGGCCATAAATGAGCAGGTGCACAGGTGTTCCTATTAAAGTGGACAGTGAATGTAGGAACCATATTCAATAATCTTAAATAATGTCCATAATAGCGGCCATTTATAGTTATTGGCATAGACACTAACCAAAACAGCTAGCAGCATTAGCAGCATTTAGCTAACACAGATATTCACACAAAGCTTAACTGTATGTGTTGGTTCCTTACTAGCATGTAATTATACACAAAACACCTTGAAGAAACTCTGAAAGCAAGGTGAATTAGCTTAGTCCGAACTGTTATTTATACTCACTGTCATAATGTTCCAAGGTTTTTTCAGAGTAGGCTAGCTGAAACATTGATTTGGTACTGTAATTAAATACCAAAATTTAAAATAACTAAATTATCTATGTATTAAAGGGACAAATCTAGTCATATCTAATAAATCTAGCTAAATTTAGCTAAAGCTAGGTGTTCTAATTTGGACAAGTATGTACTTTGGTTGATTATGTAAATTTCACTTATGCATAGTATTTGCAATGAAAGCCAAAAATGTCTACCTTTAGTCATGCTGTCTGCTATACAATATCCACCTTTTTCTGCAGAAAAAGTACACCATGTATTCTTTTAGCTTAATGAAGGTTAAAAGGAAGGTTCAGTAGCGTACAAACTGACATTAACCCAGAGAGTAACCTTCACTCATGTAGGCAGGTTTTCATTAAATGAAACATATTCATCAACATATTTGCATAGTGCAGAACCAAGTAACTGAAATACTGCAGACTTAACAACAATCTAGCGACCATCTGGCAACCAAAAGAATAAGCAACAGGATGCTAGAGAAGTGCTTGGTTGTCTGCTTGGAGAACAAACAAGCCCTGTTATTGCAGACCAGACAGAGTCCAAAGATACCAATAAGGGGAAAATGCTAGCAAACCATCATTAAATTCCAGTCACTGTTCAACCTTCAAGTCAGCCTTTGTTTACCATTAATGACAAGAAACAAGAAAGGTACAGGCAGTTGCTTAACATGAGCGGAAATATCATAATTGAGAAATGAAACTCTTGAGAATCGTCACTACAAATCAATACAAAGTTCTTCTGACTGATAACTTTTACTTTGTGATGAAATATTTCTGTCCTGATGGAAGTGGTCTCTTCCAGGATGACCCAGTCCATCCACAGTACACAATGGCTCTGAATGGTTTGCTGAGTAAAATATGAATCACCATATTTCAACCTAGCTGAACAGAGATTTTCTGTCCCACCATCAAAAAAAAACAAAACAAAAACAAACGAAAGGTGTTCCTTTCAGTACAGTCCCAGTGACTTGTAGAATCTATGCCAAGGTGCATTGAAACTGTTCTGGTGGCTATAAGTTGCCCAGTACCGTACTAAGACATGTTATGTTGGTTTGTCCTTTAATTCTTTTTGAGTGCAAATAGCTCAAACAAGTATTTAAGAAAATCAGAGTCAGGAAATCCAAGTTCCAAATTCAAAGCAAAAGTACATTTTCTATTGAGCCACGAGGTCCAGAGGGCAGGATGAATTTATGACAAACTGGTCAACATAAAACAGGGTAAAGATGTTATATTGTTATTTTTGTGGTAAAAGTGTTCTGTTAACATGAAACCCTTTACCTATATATCAAATACACCATCACTACTAGAGATTGTATGTCCAAAAAGGTCATACAATTGCAGAAATTCTTGGAGAATTGTCAAATGTCAAATGGATTCACAAGATTCAATTAGGTTCCAGTATTTTTCACAAAGGTCATAGTTTTGGCAAAATGCAGTGTCTGTTTATTCACTGTACTATCAGGTATGTGGAAAGATCAACGTAGAGTACGTGTGTGATTTATGTCGTGTTTGAGGTTGTCTCCAGTGTGTGACCTCACGAAGAGAGTACCAAAGCAAAGCCTGCCAGACTCCTCCAAATCCCCACAAGGACTCGCAAATCTCCCTCTCTGGTGGCTTGCTATTGTAAATGTGTCTTCACTAGGGAGCGATTTAGTAATAGATGTGTCTCAACTTGGCCATTTAGACTAATCCTACTCAGACTTACACACACACCTCCTGATTCCAAAGTTCATGCCCTTTGAACTTTGCTCATCAAGCACATTCCTCATATATGCAGCTAGGCTAGTGGACAATTAAACTAAACCTAAATCTTCTCTTGCACAAAGCCTGGCATTAAAACACATTTGGGGTACAGAGGTGGTACTCTTTCTCTCTTTCTTTTATCTTTCCTTCTGTGTATCTGTGTAAGGACAAATCCATTAGCTGGAGCGTCTACGCAACATAAACACAAGGCGTTCCCAACATCAACACCAACACTGCCAAAACTTTTACACATCAATAAAAATATTATCTCTCTCCTTTAGTAAGTTCAGAAAAGTTGTTTGATCCATGCAAAGCTTTAAGTAAGGAATAAAACATGACGTGGTGTGCTGTTATAAGAACATAGCTTATTTTCCAATAACAGAATGTTCTGAAGAGTTTAGTCATCTTATACCACAGCAACTTGCCAACAATTGCATTTTTTCAAAATGTATTACTGAATCACACATCACACTTTTAACCGTTTATAGCTACATTTAATATTGTGGAATGTCCAGCGGCCGGTTAAGGTGGCTAGCCAGGTAAGTTTCAGTTTAGTTTGTGCCAGCCCTGGGTTTTATGTACTATGGAAGTGGCTTGGCTTTTACCGGTTATCATCGCCATAGTAACTCACACTCCACGGCTAACCTGCTCTGGGGCAGGTTATGTTCTGGGTAAGTTGGGGAAACCCAGCTTGGACCAATCAGCTGAGCAAAGTATAAGTATAAAACATATAACTGACGCAATTAATTCAACTTCTCAGCGCAAATTGTAAGAGCACTTCGTAGAGAAAGAGTGTTTAGGGATAGACAAAATCCCTTGGCTTTCCCTGATACTTACTTGCATGAAAGATATCGATTTTCTGCGGATGGAATCTCATATCTTTGTCAACTTCTTGAGCCACACATTAAAGATCGGACACGCCGAAACCACGCTCTTACTGTACCGCAAAATGAATGTACTGCTTTGCGGTTCTTTGCGAGTGGTACACATTTGCACGTAGTGCATTATTCCTGTCCTAATGTATTTCCACAAATTGATTTTTTTTTTTTTTTAAATATTTAATTAAAACAATGTACATTTATATTAAATGAAATTACATGAAATATTTTGGAGTTATAGGTTTTCAATTTGTTTATTCTCACTGTGAGCCTATAAAAGTAAACTTAGGCATTTACACAATCAGCAAATGTTCCGCCAGCAATGTTCCCGAGCAGCCACACCGGTGTTGCTTTTTGCGGTTAGTGTAGGTTTAAATTCCTCATATTTCCGCATAATCATTTCTTGATTTCAACAGAAGTATGCTGCTTTTTTCCATGTTGAACGCTATTGGTTGTTCATTGCCAATGTCACGTTTTTATGTGCACGAGCTCGTGGACTAATCATAGCTTAAGCATCAAAGCCTGAGTTGACAGAGAAAGTTGATAACCAGCGTCATGGTACCAATAAACCCTGATTGGATTGTTTTGGTTCTGTCAACTCGAAACTAATCCCTTAAACCTGAGTTTGTTCAACCTTCTTCATGGTACAGGCCCCAGGAGACTAGTTAGAAGTTAGTTCCCGTTATCTTTTATGTTATAGTAACTATAAACACTGATTCCTTCACCAGCCTTTCTTTTTCCCTGTCTCTTGAAGTTAATAAGACAAGCTTAATAAGCTTCCCAAGAAAATATAAAATGCTGATTCTTCTGTACTGAACACTTTCCCATGTTGTAAAACTTGCCGACTGTTACGAAGCATGACACTGAAGACTCCTTCCATAAATATTAAATAAACGTCACCATATCAATGATATGATTATATGTTTTTTTCATTATTAAATAACATGTTTTTAATCCATGACATTCCTTACAATTCCCTGTGAATGAGTTGTTACTATAGAAACAATAACATATTAGAATGACTGCATTAATATATAGTAAATCTGCGGTTTGAATTACAATCAGCACTATTGTCAGATGTGCAGTTACTGAAAATTAGTCACCAGTCAGATTTGAGGACTGAACACCATTGTGGTCTAACCAAATTTATACAGAGGTATGGTCATACCGTGGAAAATGACATCTGAAAAAATAGGATCCCATCTGTATAAGATCAGTGAGCTGTTTTCCATGTGGTGTGTTTGTGTGTATTGCCTAAGTGGCTTTGCTCATTTTTCTTCATTGCTTTGATTTATCTTGTACTCATCAATCTTTTCCACGTAGAAACAGAGAAGCGGGTGAGAGGTCAATGGATAAATGATTGTTTAGCATATGACTGCACCCAAAATCCCCTCATAACAGCCCCCCCCCACCACCACCACCACCACCACCACCACCACTGCCAGTTCAGCAATGAAAAATAAATAAAGTGTGTATATGTACGTCTACAACAATTATTCCATCCCACAGTACATCACACACACACACACACACACACACACACACACACACAAACAATACAGCATACATTACACTCACATCTTATAATATCTGATATAAGAAACCACTAGTGAGTTTTTTAATCATGGCTCCAGATATGCAGACTTCCCAGTGGTTTAATTACTGATCATTATCCTTTCAGCACAGCATCAGGGGAGGTATGTAAGGCTGCAAGACAGACAGAGAGAGAGTGAATGTATATTTAAGCTATATGGTGCCCACTTCTAATGCTGACCAACCAAACAATCTGATCCATTTACAAACTATAGAACACACACACACACACACACACACACACACACACACACACACACACACACACACACACACACACACAGGGACCCCCGCAGGCTCACTCATATATTATATACACGTATATAAATAAACACAGTCTTTCTCCCTTTTTCACACAGCAATATATCTGATGGCTATTCTCTCTGCTAAATAGATTATTTTAGTCTGGAAGTAATTTGCTGCTGCTGGAGGCACAAGGTGTGTCCACTGACTAAGCAGGGCTTCAACAGGCTTTGAGTAAGAATGTGAGAAAGAGAGGAGAGAGACAGAGACAGAAGGAGAGAAGAGATAGCTTTAGAGGAAATTATTAGCATGCTTAGTTTAGTGGGAATAACTACCACATTTGATGTTGATGATAGGATGTTCCCAACATTTTTTATTTTAAAAACCCAGTTTGGTCCCTGGGAGTATGGTGGCTTAGTGGTTAGCATGTTTGCCTTGCACCTCTGGGGTTGGAGGTTCAAATCCTGCCTGTGCCCTGTGTTTGTGGAGTTTGCATGTTCTCCCAGTGACTCCCAGTGCCTCCTAGTGGGGGAGGTGGGTTTCCTCCCCCAGTCCAAAGATATGCATTGTAGACTAATTGACATCGCCAAATCATCTGTAATGTGTTAACATGTGTGCGATTGTGCCCTGGGATGGATTGGCACCCCATCCAGGGTGTCCCCTGCCTTGTGCCTGGAGCTCCCTAGCTTATCCTATAGGCTTCAGGCTCCCTATGACCCTGTATAGGATAAGCCATTTGGAAAATGGATGGAATTTGATCCCCATATTTTTTTTAAAATTTAATTTTATTCCTATAAATTTAGAATTTCTCACTTTAGAAATGCACACATTTGTCCTGTTCCTTTAGATAATTTTTTAATTAATACTTTTTTAATTGCTCAATTTATCCATTTCTCCCCCAACTTTTCCCCCACCACTTTCTACATACCCCTAGATATAAGTTACCTACATATTTTGAAATACTCAGTTTTGTCCCCACCATTCTTTGTCATGTTGTCTTTTAAAATCTTTTCATCACAGAAACCATCAAATAATACCGTTTGAAAACCTAAAATTCTGAATGGTGTTGGTTTCTTAAGGTGATCATGGTGTCTACTGTATAATAAAATATCTGTGTGTCTCTTCTTTGACAAACCTCTCACAACCTCTGACTTTTGTATTATGAATTTATTTAGCAACAGTCCAAAATCATGATATTACATAAATATTATGTACATATAACCGAAGGTTGTCATAATAACAAACAGTTTAGACAGCATGCAGCAATATGAGCATGCATCATATTCTTTTTATTGAATTTCCTTTTATTCCTCTAATGGGAACCCAGTGAAAAGTGTATGCAGGCAAAGTGATACCAGCCAAAGCAAGTACAGATTTCCAAACTGTCCATCATTGTGTAGTCAGAATGGTTTAAAATTAGCTGTATGTGCATGCTAAGATGATTAAATATGGCACATAGAAGCACATTCTTTTCCAGCACAAGAAGCCACATCTGCTTGTAAAATCACAGAGATGTCTATCTGGATGGGAATAAAATGGTCAGACTCTTGAGATTGTTGAAGAACAGAAAGCTAGGTATTTTGGATGGTAAGTTTCACCAGGGAGGGGAGAAAGTGTGAAAGTGTAAAATACTGACACAGTCATTAAATATGCAAGTCTTTTAACACCAGAGAGATCATTGTGGATAATTGATCATGCAGGTTTCAACTAATTTTTGCCACTAATTTTCAAAACAAAGGCCTGCAATTTGCCAAATTCATGATGTGATATAAAAGAATCATACAGTGGAATAAAATCAATGCATCTTAGGCCATCATGGATAATATACTGAAGCTCAAAGCTAGAAGCTCTCTATAGAATAGAAACGTTTCACAGGCTGAGACATCCAGACATATTTCTGTTCATTTTTGACACTGCAGTCTTTATGCCCTAATGTAAGGACACTCAGTGAGAGTAATATTCCTCAGTGTGATTTATACAGCAATCAGTTTCTCATAAAAATGAAAAATTCTGTTCACCTCACATACAACCTATCTTAATAACTCGTAACTCAAATACGGTGACAATAAAGTATCTTAGCGAGATTCCTAAACCATAACTCTCAGAAGAGAAGACTGATTTATGTCTCTACATACAGGTACATATGTATGCTGCTGTTGTACTGCCAAGATTGCGATTTGTCAAGCGAGAAGAAAATGTCTTATACAGTATTTTTCCCACAACTTGGTCATTTTACCCACTTATTTTGCCTACCATTTTGCTTACTTTATTTTACATTCCTTACTTAGTGATTTTACATGATTATTGCCCATGTTTATTTTACTTACATTGGTTACATTATGTGCTTACTTTACATAAATTTATTACTTTACCTACCTTACTTGCTTACGTTATTTACCTTAATTATTTAAATAGCTAACTTACTTAATTACTTAAGTTTCTTTGCTTGTAACTTACGTACTCATTTACTTACTTGACTACATTAGGGTCTTTCTTTCTTTCTTACTTATTTTACACTCTCATAAAGTTTAAAGAAGTCTAACACAGAGACATGCAGTCATTTTTTGTTAATTTTTCACACTGCAGTCTTAATGCTCCAGCATAAGGTCAATCAGAGAAAATATTGGGGTTTTTTTTGGTGTGTGTGTGTGTGTGTGTGTGTGTGTGTGTGTGTGTGTGTGTGTGTGTGTCTGTGTGTCTGTGTGTGTAAGAAAATGCATCAAATGTGTGATTTATAAGGGCAATTGTTTTTTCCCCATAAAAATGAAACATTTGTTCACCTCACATACAAACTATTTTAGTAACTCATAATTCAAAGACAGTCACAAAAGAGCTTAGTGACATTCCTAACCCATATTTCTCAGAGCAGAGAACTTACAGTAGATTTGGACTTTTGTATAAATATCTACATACAGGTACATACGGTATATTCTGTTGCTGTTGTTCTGCCAAAATTGTTATTTTTCAAGCGAGGAGAAAATTCTTTATAGTTTTTCCATTACTTACTCATTTTACCTATGCATTTACTCACTTTGCCTACCTTACTAACTTAGTTATTTTTTTCTTTGTTACTTACAAACGTTACCTGATTACTTCCCTTGTTTACTTTTCTTACTTTGGCTACTTTACATACTTACTGAATTACTTAACTTACCTGCTTATTTAACTTGTTTACTTGCTTGCTTTACTTACTTATTCATTTACTTACTTGTATACAATAGGTAACTTTCTATCTTTCTTTATTTTTTCTTTCTTTCTTATTGTAGACACAGAGTTTAAATAAGTCCAACAAAGAGACATACAATATTTTTGTCCATTTTTGACACTGCCTTTTTCATTCCCTAATGTAAAAATAATAATAAAAAAGTAATGCTCCTCAGTGTGTGAAGATGCATCAGATGTGATGCATGCTTTATACAGCAACCGGTTTCTCATAAAAATGAAAAACTATTTTGTTCACCTCATACACATTTTAGTAATTCATAACTCCAGTAGAGAAAATAAAGTGTCTTAGTGACATGACATTTCTAAGCCATATCTCTCAGAGTTGAATCAAAAATCTTTATGCATAGACTTATCTAAAATCTAAGTCTCGGCATATAGGTACATATATCATGTTGGTGTTGGACTGCCAAGACTTTAATTTGTCAAGCGAGGAGAAAATGCTTTATAGTTTTTCCACTGGTTGGGATGACTGTATAACTTCAAACACTTTGGAAGGCTTAGGGACCATGTTATTTAACATGCCTTCATGCATTGAAAAAAGATATCAACATACCAGCATATTCACTACAAAAATGATATCTTAGCAAGTGAAGATATCTGGAATAAAGGAAAATTTAATGACCCAGTATTTGTTATGATAAGATGAGAGCATTAAACCTATTTCTAGACAGATTTACTATTTAAAATTACAGATTTTAAGTTCATTATTGTCTTTAAAATATGAAAAATTAGCTTCTTCCTAGAAATAATCACTTGAAATAGGCAAAAATATCTGGCAATAGAAGAAAACCATTTCAAGCTTGAAATGAGTAAAAAAAAATATATCTAAAAATAGGCTTAAGGTTAGATCGGTAGAACAGTAGACTACCTCCAGAGATATAACTGAGACATTTGCTGATATTCAAGATATCTTTACTTGCTAAGATATTTTTTGTAGTGTTTTTTTATTAGCTTACCTTGATTACAAATATATTTAGTTATTTATTTTACCTATTTGCTTAGGTACAGATTTTTCTTACTTATCCTGCTTACTTTACTTACTTATTTTAATTGCTTATTTGCCTGCTTACTTTACTAATTTACATTGCTTTAGTTTACATTACTTTAACTATTTTACTTACTTACTTACTTTACTTGCATGCTTATTTATTGTTTACTTTAGTTACCTTACATTACTTGCTTTGATTAATTGATTATTTACTTATTTACTGATTTAGTTTACTTTAGCTAGCACCACTTTTTGAAGAGTTCCTACTGTAGATAATACCTTCATGACACAATGCATGATATTTTATAAAGCAATGCTTGGCACTTTCTGAAAGGCTTATATCAAACATGTAAGATTATATTGGAAGTTTTACTTTGTCTTTACATGGAAGCGATACCAAAAACTCTCAGTTATCATTATGAGTTGACTGATTGAGATACTGTTTTACTGTATTTTTAAAAAAAAAATCTACATATTGCAGTTTAGCTTGTTTTTATTAACAGAATATTCATGACACTTTGAGAAACTTGTAGAAGGTATACATAGTGTTCCATAAGACTGTTATGAATGTAAAATTGATTAATACTTTAGTTTGTGGGCATTAACATTGGAATGGGGCTCATCATAATCGTAATC
The DNA here is from genome assembly GCA_023630585.1 of Cranoglanis bouderius. Lineage (NCBI taxonomy): Eukaryota > Metazoa > Chordata > Actinopteri > Siluriformes > Cranoglanididae > Cranoglanis > Cranoglanis bouderius. The sequence continues at coordinate 11,127,062 of CM042556.1, read as the reverse complement.
ATTTTAATACAATGGACTGAGCATTGAATTCCTTGCTCTTATAATGAGTAGATAGAGTAAGTACACCTCACAATAGGTAAGATGGCAAGTGGACTCCATCCATCCATCCATCTTCTGTACTGCTTATCCTACAGTATCCTACCGGGTCACGGGGAGCCTGGAGCCTATCCCAGGGAACTTGAGGCATGAGATGGGGGATGGGGGGCCAGCCCATCGCAGGGCACAATCGCACACCCATTCACACACCCATTCACACACTACAGACAATTTGGAAATGCCAATCTGCCTACAACGCATGTCTATGGATTGGGGGGAGGAAACCAGAGTACCCTGAGGAAACTCCTGAAGCACGGGGAGAACATACAAACTCCGAGCACACAGGGTGGAGGCGGGATTTGAACCCCCAACCCCAGAGGTGTGAGGCAAACATGCTAACCGGCAGGTGGACTCATTTTTGCCAATATATTATTATAATATTTACTTCTTCAGCTACACTAAATTTTATGGAAGCTCAGCATCTAAGTACACTGCATCTATTTCTAAGCTATTTCTAAATGTGTTTATTTCCTGTTGGTGAATCCTGATAACAACTACTTCACCTCTTGCATGCTTGAGCAGACAGCCAATAGTTTCCTCTCACAATGTGTGACTATACAAGGTTCAAAGTTCAAGCTTGTATTGTCTAGGATTTTCTTCCTGTGAGGGCAGGGAAACTTCCTGTACATGTCCGCTTACATTGTTTCACTGGAGCAGTGGGATACACCCTTACAGTTACAAGTACATATACAAGTACAAAGTAAAGAATTATATGAATCACACTATTCATGGGGTGAAAACACAAATAAAAGGAAAAGAAGCTGATAAAGAAGAAACGATTTTCATATCACTTTCATGATTTCTGTCTAACAATGAAAAGGAAAGGTGGGGAAACTGCTTTCCATGGTGTGTTTATCAATCATGTACAAAAAATATTTTTCTGTGTGTGTGCTATGGACCTCAGTGATTGAGTATAATTTATATCAAAGTGGTGTATATGGCAAATCAAAAACCTATATTGTAGTACTCATTAGTCCATTACAAATATTTTGCAGAAATGTGATAATGCAGCCATTAATGCAATATATATATATATATATATATATATATATATATATATATATATATATATATATATATATATATATATATATATATATATATATATATATATATATGAAGACTGAAATATTTTTTCTCCCAGAATGACTCAGAATTGCATCTTAATTTAATGTTTAAAACAGATGCTCTCATATTAAGGACTCAACCATTACTGTTACTATAATGTTACTGCTTTGGGATAGCAGATGAAAATTATAGAGGGAAAGGAACAAACCACACCAAGTCAGCTCTCATGCACTCTGGATAAAGTGTACAGTGTGTTGCAAGGTCATTTGTTTAGATAAATGGGAGTCTTGATCCTACCCCAGAGTGATACACAAAGAAAAAAAAAACATAATAAAGCAAACACACACACAAAACGCACACACAGATGGGAAGAGAATGACGTCAAGTAAAAGTACAGCATATTAAAAACAGCTTACTCTGATCAGCTACGAAAGAAAAAAAAATGTTGGGCTCTTTCGCTTTTCAGATTCCATTACAAAGCCTGTTCGAATTGTCCCTTTAATAACTTGGTCTTATGTGAACTATACAAAGTCTGTATGCTCTCCTGAGGAAAAATGTGTATGTTTTGTACTTTAAAAACTACAAGATAAGCATCCAGTGCTTTTTAATCTCACTCAGATCTTACTCTAATTGCATGAGTTAAATTTTTACTTGTTTCTTATATTCCCCAATAGACGGTTTACAGGCGAGCCATTATGCATCATTAAATCTATTACATTCCCACTGGGCAGAAAGGTGACAGGCTATTTACACAATGACCTTGATAGCAAATACAGTTTATACTAAAACCTGATAAATGATTAACCTATTTAAAAAATCACCACATGTATTTTCAGCACTAGTGCGTTTCTGTTCTGTGGTGTGTATAATCGATCTCTGAAATGGGGCTGCTTGGTAAACTCTTGAAATGTTGAAAAGAGGTTAGACCACTAATTCTAAGCATTAATTTAGAGACTAAAATCATGCAATTCTAAAATGTTTGTCAAAGACCAGACAAAGCTTACTGTATAAGTGCACTTTCATGGCCAAATTCATTACTGAGGTTTTGTTGAGGTTTTTACTTATGCCTGGGCCAAATAAAAAGATAATTGGCCTTATTTTGAATTTGCCTCTCCTAATATATGCAAAGGATATCCCAATATTAGCACATGAAAGACCAATAACTATTGGCAGCCAAGCTGAATTGTTGTCCATCTGCAAGATCCCAGGTTCCAGATCATTGGTCACCACCATGACTGAAGTAAAATCTGTAAAAATTTGTCATTATGTCTCTGGACTCACACATTTTTAACTGGCCCAGGTATTAGTCACACACATTTCAAGGACCTTCTTCTAGTTCATTTCAAGGACCTTCTTCTAGTTCAGCACCAGGACTGATATGACCCACTAAACTGACATGGCTGGATACAGTTATAACAGAGACAAAGGAAAGACAGAGGATGGACAGAGAAGGAAATTTAAATCTTAATTCCTTAATTTCTGTAGATACTCTGTAAAAGGTAATCTGCCTTTAGAGTTGCTTGTCTTTGAGTATGCTGTAAAGTTTATCTCTCCTATCTTAAGTTTTTTCAGCTGTCCAGTAAATTGCTTGGATAGGGCTAATCAGAGGAAATAATGAAAAGAATTCCTTTGCTTGTACAAGCTTGTTCTTGTATGGATAAATATCACAATGTTAACTCACACCCAAGACATTTTTTAAATCTACTTTTCATTTAAATTCAATGGTTTAATGGTAGATACAAGTCACAAACCAATACTTTAGTTCTCAAATCTAAGGAATCTAATGATAACATATGTATAAGTAGAATCATATGCCTTATACTAAATATTAAAATCTCTTAGGGATATTTATATCTTGCAAGCAATATATTTGTGCCAGTGTAAATAGTCAAATTTATCTAGTATTTCCTATTATATTATATATTAAAATAAACCAAATATAAGATTATTAAACCAATTTCAAGCCATTTGTGATCATTTCAAGCTTGAAATATAGTCTTGTTCTATTTGCAGCTAATTTCATTCATCTTAAGCATTTATTTCTAAAAAGAAGCAAAAATATCTGCCAATAGAATAATGAAAAATACGAGCTTGAAATGCGTAATAATGTCCAGAAATAGGTTTAATGATCTTACAGTATATTTGGTTTATTGTAATCTTATAATAAGAAATACAAGATACATTTGACTATATTCAAGATATTTTCACTTGCTAGGATGACTTTTTTTTGCAGTGAAAAGTGGAATCTGGTGTGGTCTGCTGCTGTTGTAACCCATGACCCAAGATTTGAGATTATTAGGCCACAGCACTGTTGCAACACCTAGTTATTTGCTGACACCTTGCATTAGTTTGATACTTCTCCTCTGACTTCCTAAATATGACATTTTCACCCACTGAACTGCCACATAATGGATGAACTAAAAAAAATAAAAATAAAAAATAAAAACCTACTAGGGTTACTGTCTGGGGGGATGTTTTGCATGTTCTCCTCTTGCCTATGTAGGTTTCCTCCAGGTTCTCCAGTTTCCTCTCACATCCCCAAAATATGCCAGTAAGTGGAATTAAATTTCCCCAGGTTTTAAAATGAGTGTGTGAATGTGACTGGCATTCCATCTAGGAATCACTGTGTATTCCCAGTGTATGCCCAGTGTTCCCAAAATAGGCACCAGATCCACTGCAATCATGACCAGGATAAAGTTGCTACTGAAGATGAAAGAATGAGTGAATCAATTACTCTTTGTAAACTCTAGACACAGTTGTGTGTTATAATGCCAGTACATCAGCAGTTTCTGAAATATGCAAAACATGCTGACATCAACAATTATTCCACTGTCAATGTTAAAATTTTCCCCATTCTGATGCTTGGTCTGAACGACAGCAGTGCCTAATATAGTGCATATTTGAGTCTCTAGCGTTAGCTGTTATGAGTCAAAGCTTTAATTTGAAGGCACGTACATGCATATCTCATTATTTTGTAATCTAAACTTTTTTTTATTTTTTTTAATAGTCTGCCACTTTAAATGACTAATCAAGCAAAAGTTTGCTCTGGATTTTTTTGGCCAGCTGTGATACATCAACTAGATTCCCACACTAATTTGTGTTAGATGTGGCTTTTGGATAAGGATGCTTTTGATGTTTTTTCTCAGCATAAGGACCAAATAAGTGCCAATGCCAGTAAAGAAGACCACCATGGAACTCAAAAATGAGAGACAATACGTGTATTGTTTGCTACGTTGTTAAGAAGTGTGGTGTTCCTTGTGAGTTTAGCAAGAGAAAATGACCTGGTCTACCATGTATATATAATATGCAGAGATTATATAATGAATATAATCGTGAAGGATTGAAGAAGACTGCAATGAAGGCTCCAGTACATTTATCTATATACACTATATAGCCAAAAGTTTGTGGACATCTAACCATCACACCTATATGTGCTTTTTGAACATCCCATTCCAGATTTAATCCCCCTCCCCTTTGCTGTTATACTACCCTCCACTATTCTGGGAAGGCTTTCCACTAGATTTTGGAGCGTGGCTGTGGGGATTTGCCCATTCAGCTGTAAGAGCATTAGTGAGGTCAGGCATTGATGTCAGGCAAGGAGGTCTGTGGTGCAGTCGGTGTTCCATTTCATCTCAAAGGTGTTCAGTTGGGTTGAGGTCAGGGCTCTGTGCAGGCCACTTAAGTTCTTCTACTCCAACATCACCAAACCATGTGTTCATGGACCTCGTTTTGTGCACGGGGCATTGTGATACTGGAAAAGGTTTGGGCCTCTTAGTTCCAGTGATGGGAAATTGTAATGCTACAGCAAACAAAGACATCCTATACAGTTGTGTGCTTTCAACTGTGTGGCAACAGTTTGGGGAATGGCGTGATGTTCAGGTCAAAGACCAAGACTTAAAGACCAAGGTTCCATGTTACAGTTTCTTATCAATTACATAAATGGGAAAAAACAAAAGAACTTAATTTAAGAAACATGATGGAAGTTATATCATAGCTTCAGCATGTATGGCTTCCACTGAAACTGCTCATTTGTCTTTATTGACAGTGTGACTGCGGATGGCAGTAGGATGATGAATTGATGATGTGAACAGTGGCAAATTGCACAAATGTATTGACCAAGCAAAATGTAACTGTTCCTGACTGTCCTAATAGATTGAAGCACTAGGCATGCATTTCACATACTGAAGACAGAAGCCTCCAAAACAAACATGGCCATTAACCATCAGTTGCAAGAGATTGGCAGCAAAGTATTCATCTCGGTCTATTTAAGATTATGTTGATTTGTGTACTTACTTATGAATCCTTAAATTACTTTTGGAACAAAAAACTCTCTGTTATAAATCAAATATATAGATATGTCACCTCAAATTAAAGCTGACAGTCTGCATTGTCCAATATTTAGCATCTGTATTATATACACAACAGGCCTCAAGAATTTTGCAACCTACTCATGTATAATCAACAAACACTCACATACAAACACACACACTCCTCCTCATTCCAGACATCTCCCTGGAAAAAAGGCGGGTGTGTCCATCAACCGTGCGGTTGTCTGTCTGGAGGAGGAGAGAGGGATTAGCAAAAGACAGAAAAACAGAGATGGAGAGAGGATTATAAAGGAAAGGATGATGGATAAAGAGAGGAATAGTGCCTATAATAGTGCCTCCCTACATCCCACAAACAGTAAGACATGCATGTAGTGCCATCGCACTCAATTGCTCCACATACACTCACGAATAACATCATTTCAAAAAGTAATGAAAAATGTACTCACATGCCTGAATTAATTTTGCAGTGATAATCCTCTAAAAATGTGCAAACGAATGGATTCCATGCCTACCAACACGCACATGAAAACACACACACTTCTCTCTCTCTTGTATACACATCTTGTAAAAACAAACTCAGCAGCCCATGAAACATAAAACTTACACTATCAACATGAAGTTCACAACCCGAATCTCCCAACTAATTCATTCCACTTATCATCTGGACCGCTTAAAATCTAAGCTGTAGTGCTAAGCTTCTGAAAATATACGGTGTGATTTAGAAATTGATTTATGCCATGCTCATGTTTTCTTTCTCTCTCCCTTGGTACTGAAGAAGACTTTTCTCTCTTATCAAAGAAATGCAATTTTTCTGCAAATCAAGTTGAATTTCTGATTCTGATTGCAGTCCGTTTGTCAGTATTAAAACTTCAGCTGGGTTCTCTCTTTAAAAATCCACATGCTTCATAAACTAGTGACCTGAACTTAGCAAAAAGTGTTAGGAATTACCTTTTAGAAGAAAAAAGACTAGATGAAACAAAAAAAAACTAGACGTAACTTATTAAATTGGTGGCATGGTGCTGCAGCGATGGTTTAGCATTGCCACCTCACAGCTCCAGGATGCCTGGTTCCTCTGAGTTTCTCTACATGTTCCCCCTGAGGGTTTTCTCCAGGTTGTTCAATTTCCTCCACCTACCAAAATAAGCTAATATATGGATTGGTTATGCTGAATTGCCCATAGGTGTGAATTAGTGCAAGTGTGTGTGTGTGTGTGTGAGTTCCCAGATCCAGCTTGAAATCCTGCTGGAAGCAGCCATTGGCAGCCACTTAATTGGTACTGAAAATTCTAATGTGGGCTAAGAAAGCATTCCCCACACCATTACACCACCACCACCAGGAACCTACATGGTTGACACAAGGAACTATGGGTCTATTTTTTCATCTAGTTCATGCCTGACCCCAGAAATAGATATTAGGAGTTGTCATACTACCCAGTGGTTTTCAAATATCCATATAAGTAAAGCCAGTGTTCAGGTAGGCAACACAACCCTGGCTAGGATAGTGGTTACTGAAGATGAATAAATGCATACACTCTTGGATGGTTAGATGGTTTTGAACCATCTTTGAACACTCCTTGATGGAGAAATATTGTGTTGTGGTGTTCGTTAAACTTCCTCCAGAAGGACACCTTAAGGGTCCTAGATTCTTTTTTTTCTTTTTTCATATATGAGTGATCTGGTTGGTATCCTCTCTGCAAGGGAAGCCCTCTGATGTGTGGAACCTTTAAGAGTTCACCCAGAGGACAAATAAAAGAATTTTGGACTGCACCCATACACCAAAAACTGGAAGAGAGAATAGACTAGAAATAAAGCTCCCTCTTCACACACACACCCAGCTCACTGCTGTGACCTTGATAACACTGATGGTAGACAGATTACCCTGTTTACACTGATGATCAGAATGCTGAGGAAATTATCCCAACACACACACACACACAATACCAATTATTTATAGTTCTATTGTCCTGTCCTTCCCTCTCCGCTATCAGCAATCTATGCTGATCTATGTACGCTAAGAATAAGAGAGAGGAGACTTGTGTTCAAATGAATCACTGAATAGCATTATGAATATTTATAGTCACACTGTAATTTTGGATCAGTTTGTGTTTCCATCCAGAAAGTGAAAGAAGGTGAGAGAGAGACAGTGGGGCAGATAGAGGGGTCATTTGGGCCTTCTCATTGGGTGTGTCCATTTTTTCTGGCTAGCTCTATTCCTCTGTGTGTGTGTGTGTGTGTGTTTGTGTGTGTGTGTCCTGGTTCTGCTCCAGCTCCATCCACTGTCCATTGTTCACTTGTGGATCTGTTTGTAATCAAGACTCTTGGCCTTACTATTTACCGCAAACCACACGAGCGCACACACACACACACACACACACACACACACACACACACACACACACACTCCATTAACTCCATATTTATAATGCAACTAATTAATGCAATGTATACAGCTTAGTCTAACTCTAACCTTAAACTCAATAACCAAAATGAAACTTTTTATTAAATAAAAGCTGCATTTTGTGTTTATTTTAAAAAAATGCATGCACGTGCACACACACGCAAACAAATCCCCACAAATGACAAAACCACAGAGACTATATGTGCCTATACCCCATAAACACCTTTCAAAACTGCCCCTGTATGACCTAGTGGAAATAATAATAATTCATTATTTAAAAAGAAAAAAGTAATTAAATAAAAAATATGTATATCATTATGCGATGCATTCAATAGAGTCATTTGAGTTCTATGCCATTTTCAATTTCCTCTCAGGCTTTATTAAATCTAGGTTATTATATGAAACAGGCCAAAATTCATCCGAGCCTAAACCATGTCTCCTGCTCACTTTCATGTGTATGAGCTGTAACAGAATGTGGTGGAGCCATGGGGACGGATCCCACCATGTTGGTTGGGGTGTGTTGATGGACTTGGTGTTTCAACATATTTGACTTGGCTGTTTTACTGCACTTCAGACACTGATTTTCCTAAAGAGGAGAAAGAGTTCTTTCAAATGCAGGGTTATTATTTCCCAAATACAGTACTACTAGAGACAAAAGTCAGAGGCAACATACACAAGAAAAGATTTTTGTCAATATGAACAAATACATTGCCATTGCAGATTCTGAATTAACTGTTTGCATTTACACTGAACTTGGCCTTTTGCTGAAAATCTCTGTTTAATCAAATTGAGGCATATGCAAGGAGTGGGATTAACTGTCCATGTTACCATAGCAACAAAAAGTTTTTGAATCTAGCCCGAATGTTCAATGACCTTGTAACTAGCTCGACAGTGAGAGACAGCGGTGGACACGGGCTGCTGAGGAGCAGGGGTGAGTATGTAAAAAGAAAGAAAGAAAGAAAGAAAGAAAGAAACTGGGGCACCTGGATGGCTTTAACTCATGTTTTTTCTATTATGGAGGCACCATAGTGGGCACATTTTCTTGCATGTAGAAGGGCACTTCATCTCATTTTCTTGCGTATAGGGGAGCCTGTGGGGCACTGCTTCATGTATTCTCCACTGGAAGTGCACCCACTAGGGCTTTGATTATAAAGACACATTCTTCAGATTCTAGGGTACCTCTATTTTGATTGAAGTGTAAACATAATGATTATAGATTCTGATTGAGCTATTAGTTATTAGGCTGGATGTTAACACTACCAGAGTGGTTTTTGTTGCTGGACATATACCACATCATTCAACCCCTCCATGTGGAGAGGCTGTGATTGAGGACTGGCCTTTCCTTCGCCTCTCAGGGGGGAGGACGAAGTGGACTCTCCTTGATTTGAAGTATCCGACCTTTCCCAGGCCCTGGACACTCAGTGGTGTAGGCCAAGTAAAAGCCTGGGGTCGGGAGTAGCAGCTGCCCCAGAGAGAAAATCACTCAGAACCTAAGGTACAAACTACAGAGGGGCATTTCTGCCACTTGCCTCAGGTGTATCAAGCTGTCAATAACCTCTGCACTTCTCTTTTCTTACTTCCTCTTCAGTCCTGCATCTTATAATCTTATCCTATAATACTTATCATTTCCTACTGGGTGTACTTCTATTATTTTGAAGAAATATGCCAGCAACTCTTAAAATAATGACACATTTCCCTGAAAAAAAAAAAAAAAAAAAAAAAAAAAAAAAAATTTTTAAAACCTGTTTACTGAAACTTATAATGGCAGCTGTTGAAGCAGTTCAATAACAATTGTGTGAAATATGTATTATTATAGAACTCTGATGATTTCTTCAGCCAAAGTTTGTAAATGCAAGTTATAAGTCTGTATAATTAGTCCCTTCAGGACTTTTTCAACATAGTTGTATGATACCACAAAACCTCTGGGAAAGATTAAGTAAACGGTAATGACTTTATACTGCATTGTTCCAGTGTTCGAACATTGGATAAGTAAAGAATAAAACAGGATGGAGCATGTTGATATAGGAAATGAATCAATGATGTCGTGGTGTGAAATGGCCCAACATAACACAGTTAATAACAGCACGTCCCAAAGTGTTTTATTCCTTTTATCTCACAGCAATTTGTCAACACGAACAATTTTTTTTGTATTAAACAAACAAAAAAAAAAAACATCATACCTTGTCCATTTGAAGTTACATTTAATGTTGTGGAATGTCTGTGAAACATATTCTTGTTATCACATATTTTAACAGCAGTGGACAGTCGTCCCATCACCAACCTCTATTAAAGTTAATTAGACAAAAAAAATGCTCTTGTACCTCATGTAACTCTCCTTCCTAAAGACTTTCTAAAAGTTACAGCTTTAACACTGACTGTTACGAATTACTGACACTCCTTCCAAAAATGACAAATATAACGTCTCCTCACAGAAAGCCACAACACACTATAAGAATGACCACCGTACAAATCCCTGTGTAAGTTGTTACTTAAGAAACCATAACATATTAGAACAAATGCATTACTCTGAACCTTGCAGCTGTCCAAGCTGTGCTGTTATAGAAAACGAATCAACATCTTCTGACCAATCAGAATCAAGACCAATATACTAAGCTATTTGTTATTTTATAGTTGTTTTCTGCCCCAACATGTGCCATTAGACCTTATTATATCTGAGTTTCATTTGTTTAATTATTTTCTCAGTACAGAGACACGTGTTGACATTCTTCTTTGAGGTAATCACGCAAATTATACACGCATACACACAACATTCACAGAAACCAAATTTTGTGTTATACAGTACATATTAATTAACTCAACTGACATTCCAACTACTACTCTTTGCACAACCACACCATACCCTCACCTATAACCGACACCCCCCCCCCCCACCCCCCGTCCTGAAAAGTACCATGTCCATGTCGCATCTACTGTCTTGTCTGTTACATCCTACACCCACGACTCACCCATATTAACCCTTAAATACGAAGTATCACAAATCTGCAAATATGAATAAAGTAAAATAAATAAAGTCTCAATGGTCCCCCAAAGAGGGGGGTGGTGGTGGGCAAAAAAAAAAAAAAAAGAGGTCATCACGCATATATTTGAGATGCTGGACATGACGTTGATAAATTCTGCAGTTGTCCTTTATTAATAAGCATAAGACTCGATCTCTATATCCTCCATGTTATCTCCTTATTCCCTACACTGGCTTTTCTTAAATATTCCATCTTTTCTTTTGCTACATGTTTCCTGCTTTCTTGAGGAGTCTGCCTTGTTCTCTATCCCTGCTCAGTCCATCCATCTGTCCATCCATTTGTAATGTCTAACTGCCTCTACTGTTCACTCTTACTAGTGCGTAACGATTACCATGGTGACAAACCTTTACTTTTCTTCTTATTTCATGATTCTCTCTCTCTCAGATATGGGTGACCTCAATCCTACCACCCTTTTTCTTCCTTCTCTTTCATTCAGGCTTATCCAGAGCAGTTCATCCATGAAGAACAAATATCTCTGGTGCATCTTGCTCTTCCTAGTCATGATGGTGATATCCCACCCCATAACCCAACACACACGCACGTATACACAATACACCTACACGTTTTACTTCACATACAAGAACAAAAAACATCACGAAGGATGCAGGATGAAGCAGGTATTTTGTGCAATTTCGAAATTTGTAGGAAAAAAAAAGTTCACACACACATGCACAGCAAGCCAAAGATCAGAAGAGAAAAGAAAACAAGGTCAAGTAAATCAACTAACGTGAATCCAAATTACACAATATACCCAGATGATACAATAGCCACTGGCTGTGCGCTTTAATCTGCAGCCAAGGCGCTGAACACAGCATGATGTTGGTTGGGTTTGGGTTATGTGAGTGTACCACTGTGTGACCACAGTCCCCTTTGTGAGAGTGTGGAATCCAGTAAAGCTTCTGTGCCAGTGTGTGTTCAAATGAAACACTGAATTAACCTGGACCACACACATGCGCATACACATGGTTTCATTCAGAATGAAAAGCATTTTTATCTCACATATTCTCTGCGCTACTGTTCTGCATTTTTCATCTACGTACATTATACACAATTAAACTCGTGTCTGATGGTGGGAGCTGAGAAGTTTGACAATGAATGAATAAATAAATAAATAAATAAATAACAGGAATACAGCAACAATAATTCAAATATACTTTTGCACCAACTAACCTGGTGTGCGTGTGTGTGTAGAGTGTAGAGAATGAGTAATAGTACTGCTTCCTTACATTTCCATATGTCTTCCAACAAGGTACTAAAACTCTATATTGATTTAGAGGGTGCACGCGCATACATACACACACACACACACACACACACACACACACACACACACACACACACACACACACACACACACACACACACATTTCTTTCCCATTGTCATTGTAAGTGCTCTGAGGTTTGTGGCTTATTTGAGATTTATGTTAGTCTGACTTGGCAGCGTAGTTTAACCACATAGTTAAACAAACTTTGGGCTCTCTTTTTTTGTGTGTGAAAGGGAGCGTGCACACACACACACACACACACACACACACACACACACACACACACACACACACACACACACACACACACACACACACACACACATGCATGAGATTTCTGCCTGCAGCCTGTCCTCTCTATGCTGATGAATCAGATACAAAGAGGAAGAAGACTTTATTAAAGACGTTTGGCAGTGGCTGCATGCTTCCATGATCAATCAGCATGTCTGAACTCTATATACTCTGTCTGTCTGTGTGTGTGTGTGTGTGTGTGTGTATGTGTGTGTGTGTGTGTGTGTGTGTGTGTGTGTGTATACACACATTGCTGTGATTCTCTGATGGCCGACTGGCAGGTAATGAGCAGGTTAACAAGCAGGTTAATTAGGAGGGCTGTCTGAGTGTCTCCAGTGTCTCAGCTGCACCCAGGGTTAAACACAGGAAACGGCAGACTGATAGGAGCACTGATGCTATCGTGACATCATACAGGGGATAGTAGGCCATTCATGGAAATGAGTACACCTGTAATGACAGTGCAGTGCATTCCACAGACAACAGGTCTCCTCTCTCTCTCTCTCTCTCTCTCTCTCTCTCTCTCTCTCTCTCTCTCTCACACACACACACACACACACACACAAACACACACACACACACACACACACACACACACACACACAGAGTACAAACCATAAAAGCAGCCTTTACAACATCCTTACATTGTGTGAAAAGCACACACGCTAGTAAAATTAATAAGAGCACTACGGAGTCTTGTATTTTGAGGTAACTTTGATTTTTATTATTTTATTCAAGGGTAATACTGAAGGAGCTGAACAGATCCATGGCTCAGAAGAGGAGGGTCTGTTCACAGGACTATAGTCAGTTGTTTATGGAAGAGTGTCGATAAGAAAGCCATTATTGGAAAAAATGCCATTTGAAGTTTGCCAAAAGGCATGTTGGAAACTCAGGTTAAAAGGTTAAACATTTTGGCCCTGGCAGAAAGCACTACATTTGCAGGAAACCCAAACCTAACACTCCTCATTACCCTGAGAACACCATCCCCATAGTGAAGCATGGTGGTGATAGCATCGTGTTGTGGGCAAGCTTTTCGAGCTGGATAGAGCCAAATACAGGGTTTTCCTAGGAGAAAACCTGTTCCAGTCTGCAAGAGATTTGCAACAGAACAAAGACCCTAAGTATAAAGCCAAAGCTACACTTTAGTGGTTCAAAACCAAGGACCTCAATGTGTTAAAATGACCCAGTAAAAGCCCACACCTCAATCTGATTGAGAATCTTTGGCAAGACTTTTCACCAACAATCTCCATCCAAATTAACAGAGCTTGAGCTATTTTGCCAAGAACAGTGGGCAACACTATCAGGATCCAGATGTGCAATGCAGACAGAGACATATCCCAGAGGACTTACAGCTGTAATTGCAGCCAAATGAGTTTCTTAAAAGTATTGACCCAGTGGGTGAATACTTATGCCAGGTACTGAATGTCAAATTCATATTTCAACAGTTAAAATGAGCAGCATCACATGAATGAACACAATGTAACAACAGTAAAATAATGTGGTACTTTAAGCCATTTTTCTACTGCACATTCAAAAACAAAAACCAAACCAAGAAGCCAGCAGGTTTTAGTTCATTTTCATTTACTAGTACTGACATACTGACAACAGAAAAAGGACCGCATGAGCATGTCTGTGCGCAACACCACCAATGTTAATTTAGTTATTCAAATATGCAGAGAGCAGAAATTGACTGGTTGCCTAACTAAACCGATCATGATTCTTTCTGCACTTGGAGCACATTTCAACGAAAAAACTGATTTGAGGGGAAAAAAATAAAAGTATTTCTGCATGTTTGGGCTGTGTTCATGCTGTAAAGATAATTGTTTATGCTGGTTTGGTTTCTCAAAAATTAAATATTTATTCAGGTTAAGCAAAATGTTGCTTCTTGAAAGCACTAACATCACCAACGAAGCCCATGATTTCTTTTTTGGTGTTTGTGCAAGACGGTAACCAGTTGGCAATGAAAAGTGCTGCTGGCGCCACCAGAGTACCAATAGTTTGTGTTGGCACCAATTTTACGCAGGTACCAAAAAACATCCAACTAGAATTAAATGTTCTGTATTTTGAGCAAGTGTCCTTGTTTCTGGTCATATAAACAGTCCAGCAGTCTGGGTAGGTACACGACTGTCTGCTATACTCATATACACATCCATCAACACACACATGGCAAACATGTGTGTGACCCTGAGCATCTCTCCCATTCCTTTTGTCCCACACATCCCTCCTTTCGCTCTTTCCAAATTAATAACACTTCCCTCACACATCGATCACTTTTTCTGCCACGTGACATCAGGCAGACTTCACCTGCTCCATGACCTTTCAGTCTGACCCCATAGTCCCCCCAAATGACCCCAATCCACCAATCAGAGGAAAGCACTGAATGGAGAGTCGGGATCGAACTTCCGTGTCTCTCCATCCTCACTGGCTCATCTACAGTGCTGTGAAAAAGTATTTGCCCAATCCTGATTTCTTCTGTTTTTGTGTATATCTCATACTAAATAGCTTTAGATCTTCAAATGAAATACAACATAAAACAAAGGCAACCTGAGTAAACACACAATATAGTTTTTATTTATTTTTTTTTTCAACTGAAGCAAAAAAAAAAAGTTATCCAACACCTACCAACTAATTTCCCCCTTAAACTTAAAATCTGGTTTTGCCACCTTTAGCAGCAATAACTGCAACCAAACATTTCCAATAATCCAAATCCAAAAGATCAGTGTTTCACAGAGCTGTGGTGGAATTTTGGCCCACTCTACCCACATTGGAGGGTTTTTGAGCATGAACTGCCCGTTTAAGGTCCTGCCACAGCATATCAATTGTTTCAATTCAGGACTTTGACTAGGCCACTCCAAAACTTTTTTTTGAGCCATTCAGAGGTGTACTTAATCCTATGCTTTGGATCATTGTCTTGCTGAATATTCCAGTCGCATTTGAGTTTCAATTTACAGACTGAAGACTGGACATTCTCCTTTAGGATTTTCTGGTAGATGGCAGAATTCATGTTCCCTCAATTAATGCATGGCCCTGAAGCAGCAAAGCATCCCCACACCATTACACTTCCACCACCATGCTTGACCATAGGTATGATGTTCTTTTTGTGGAATTCTCTGTTTGGTTTACACCAGATGTAACGGGACCCCTGTCTTGCATTCTCCCAAAAGGTTTGAGGATCATCAAGGTGTGTTTTGGCAAAATTCAGATGAGCCTTAATGTTCCTCTGGCTTAGCAGTGGTTTTCACCTCAACACTCTTCCATGGTGCCATTTTTGCCCAGTGTCTGGAACAGTGACTTTTATTGATGCAAGAGAAGCCTGTAGTTCCTTTGTTGTCCTGTGTGAATTCCTGGATGAGTAGTTCCTGTGCTCTTGGAGGAATTTTGGGAGGTTGGCCACGTCTGGGAAGGTTCACTACTGTGCCGAGTTTTTTCCCCATTTGGAGATAATGGCTCTCACTGTGGTTCTTTGGAGTCTCAGAGCCTTTGAAATAGCTTTGTAACCCTTCCCAGACTGAGGTATTTCAATCAATATTCCTCATCATTTCTGGAATTTCTTACAATTTTGGCATAGTGTGTTACTGAGTAAGACCTTTTAACCAACTTCATGCTGTTGAAAAGGTTCTATTTATGTGTTGATTTGATTGAACAGGGCTGGCAGTAATCAGGCCTGGTTGCATCTAGTCCAGCTGAACCCCATTTTGAAAGCAGTTTCATAGATTTAATAACTACAGGGGCAAATACATTTTCACACTGGCCCAGATGGTATTGGATAACTATTTTACTTCAATAAATAACATTATCATTTAAAAACTGTATTTTGTGTTTACTCAGGTTGCCTTTGTTTTATTATTAATGTCGGAAACAATTTAGTATGAGATATACACAAAAACAGAAGAAATCGCCAGCACTGTACATGACTGTCCTGGTGATGACATGTTGAACTGGGGCGTAGTAACTCCTGCTGCTCGAGCTTTGTTGCAGTTAGTGTCCAAACCATGGCCTCACACACACACACACACACACACACACACACACACACACACACACACACACACACACACACTAAACAGAAAAGGCATTTAAATGAATCTGACATAGTATTGAATTGAAGCACATCTGATGTTGTTTGGGTTTGGTAAATAATATCTTGATCCTCTGCCACTATCATATACGAATTGACTTTTAAGAAGTGGAACTGAATAAGACCTTTTCCAGCATTTAAAATACACTCATACACACTTTTCACTTCTGTTACAGAAAGTATATGAGGCACAGAAGGCACATCACTTAGGGGGCAGTTTTTGGCTTAACTCATGATCCTAAGTAGATCCAGCTGTTTGTAGTTTGTGTGCACATCTGGGTGATGTGGACAAAGAGAAAGACATTTTTTGTGCATATTTCTATTCATGTAGAAATAAGCAAAATGCAATGGCACATGTGCATTATGGCTGTTTGAATGAATTTCATGGTTCAAATACTAGAATTTTAGGAGGAATAGGAAAGGAAATTCACATTTCATTAATTTAATATCCAGTGTTCTACTTTTCATAGCCTAATATAAGGTAACTGAAATATTTCCTAAACTTTTTTGCCGAAAAAAGGAAAATCAAAGGGTCATTTATTAAAAACCTTTTTCAAATTATGTATCAGATTTCTAACAATTGGTAAAATAAACAATTTCCAGCAGGCTTTTACTGGAGTAAAATATGTAAAATATGTTCTATATTTCACTAAGATTGTTAGCATGTTTGCCTCACACCACCAGGGTTGGGGGTTCGATTCCCACCTCCACCTTGTGTGTTCAGAGTGTGCATGTTGCTTCGGGGGTTTCCTCTGGGTACTACGGTTTCCTCCCCCAATCCAAAGATATGCGTTGCAGGCTGATTGGCATTTCCAAGTTGTCCACAGTGTGTGAATGGGTGTGTGAGTGTGTGTGATTGCGCCCTGCAATGAGCTGCCCCTGCCTCATGCTCCGAGTCCCCTGGGATAAGCTCCAGGCTCCCCGCAACCCTGTGTAGGATAAGTGGTACAGAAAATGGATGGATTGATGGATTTCATGGAAGTTGACTCTATAACACCATTATGTTATACCCTATTTAGTAAGCATATATAGTGAATTTTATATACTTAATTTGGTTAAGTGTATTAAAAATAAAATAATAATACCTGTGAGAATTTTAAAATGTCACCTCAGAAATTTAACAGAAAAACATTTCAATAAATGAAAACTAAATGCTTCTTGCATTATACAATTATATAAATTGTATAAATAAAAAAGTAACAACAAAGCATTACAATAAATAAATTACAATAAAAAAATTAAATGCTTTATACAATTATACAATTTATAAATTGTATAATTAAAATAATTTTAAAATAAAAAAAATAAATGCTAAAGTGGAAACAATATTTTTAGCATTTTTTAAATGATTGATAGATGGAGTCTGACAAATTGTTAATGGTAATATGTTCCAGATGTTTTTGTACACTTCATATATGGAATATGGAGAAGGCTAGCACACAACGTAATTAAAAAGAGATTCTATATAAGCCCAAATACAACTGCTCAAATGGAAAAAATATACTATAATTACACAATTCTTTCAGTAGGTCAGTCCCCCAAAACATGTGTTCGGCCCCAGAAACCTCAGCTGCCCCGACCTTCTCCTCATACACTCATCCCAGCCCACCCCCAAACCACCCATGTATTTACAAACTCCCCAAATCCCAAATGTAGTTACACAGCACTAGCCACAGACCTCCACAAAGGAAGCCCAATGTCCCCAATCAACACCACAACACACACCTGACAGAGGACCGAGAGAGAGAGGGAAAGGAAAAAACTGGATCCCTTAAGAATGGGTACAAAACAGTAGAGCATAGGAGGAAAACAAGACTGGAGAGGGGATGAGGGACAAAGTGATGAAAGAGAGAGGGCAAGAGTGGTGAGTGAGTGTGGATGGTATGACAGAGAGAGAGAGAGAGAGAGAGAGAGAGAGAGAAGAGAAGAAGATAGAGAGAGACGCATGATGAGAAAAATGGATGAGAGATGTATCAAAGTGACAGCCATGAGATGTTCTCCTCATCTGCTTGTCTTTCTCTGTTATCCCTTTTAATAATCTCTCATTCTTACTTCCCCTCTTTACTCTCACTTTTTCTCCGTAATCACTCCCTACAGAATGGTTGCTTATAATTATAATAATTATCACACTCTCTCCACTAGTTTCTTCCACTGGTGGAATCTGGCATCAAGTTCAAAGCCGGTTACCGTAGTGTTGCCTGGTGCTGAGGGTCATTGCCGGGCCCCTGTGATGTGGTCAGAGGCGCCAGGGGTCGAGCACCAATGAGCCACGGATCGTCACGCAATCCAGCACTTACTACACAGTTCAGTGAGCAATGGCTGTGGAAACTAGTAAAACACCACAGTGACAAATACCGATGTTCAAAAAGAGTTTTGAAGTAAATGAGAGGAAAAAAGAGTAAGAGATGATAAAGCAGACAATAACGTCATGCATTGACATCTTTCTTAATGCTGCACTACACTAGAAGCCTTCAGATACGATGTTTGTTTATGATTTAGGGTTCCACTCTCAAGCTTCTGTTTGACTGCCAAAGATGTGAAGATTGAAACATTTTGTACCAAAACACCAACGTTCGAATGGTGTGAAAGATTCCTACAAATTGAAATTGAAAACAATTGAAAAGATTTACTAAACCACTGTTTGTATAGTTAGTGCCAAATCCATAATCACTGACTGGCAAGGGTTTCATTTCAGAGGTGAACCAGATCACTGATTTTGATTTAATTGAATATTGTTTGATTCAGTATTTATTTAGTCCTGTTTCCCATTCCCAGTTCTGGAATATATCTGGACTAAACAAATTTAGGCTGCAATCCATTTGAAGTGATCATGACTCCAAAGGCTATGTTTCTACAGTGAAAAATCTGTAGGGTCCCTATAATTTATTTAGTACAAAATAAAGACCATTTGAAATACATGTTTTATTCATGTGCAAGCATACACCTGAAAACAAAAAACATTTTTAAACACAACGTGACTGTTTTATACCATTGCCAGTTTCATAATCCAGTTACTGTTCACAGCTCACAGCTCCAGGGTCCCAGGTTCAAACACGAGCTTGGGTTAGTGTTAATATGAACGTTTGCATGTTGCCCGTGTGGGTTTTGTTCCATTTCTCCAAAGCAGGCTGATATGTGAATTGGCTATGGCAAGCCCCTAGTTGTGAATAAATGTGTGACTGGACTTACATTACATGACTTACATCTGATTTTACCCATGATTTATAATGATCTAGTCTCTGCTGGTTGGGCCTAAGACTACAGAATTTAGGGACAGTGAGAGTCAGCCTGGTGAGAGCTAACCAGAGTGTATCAGACGTTTCATTTTTTGAACCTGACTCTGGATGTAGTCTGAAAGTTCATGCTGGTGGATGACTCAAATCTGAAATCAACAGCCAAATAAAATTGTGCACAGTAAAAACGTAATTACAGGAAATAGATAAGAAAGGCATTCACAGCTACAGTGGAGCTCACAGTGAAGAGAAAACTACTGTAACTGTGTTGTGCCAGGAATACAAGTGTGTCTACAGTGGAAATTTGACAGAACTACCACAAACCTCAGACAAGGTTAAAATAAATAAATAAATTCCATTGCAATAACCGAAGCTTTTAACCAATCAGCTGAGGGCAAAAGATGATTCGTGTCTACAAGTCATATAATAATGGCGAGTCTTTTTTGGTCTATGGACAAGACTAGTCGGTGTTCCGCTTCTGCTTGTATAAGGAGGAGACGACAAGTGTGATAGCCCCTGGGTCACAGGGCATGACCTTTTCAATAGTCAGTCCATAAACCATACAAGAAACTCTCTGTCTTTTCCGGTGCAACTTGAAATAAGTCTCTTTCTTTCTCACGCACTTACATGATCCGCAAAAACGTCCTTAGACATTTGGACTGATTTAAGCCGAAGATAACTCTTCACTTACTCTCACAACACTCACAAGAACACACACATCTAAACACATGTTCTCTTACACACACCCACGGACCCACATTTAACATGCTGACAGGAAGACAAATGAGAGATGCACTAAATTAGCTGGATGGCAGAGCGAATGGTGCGTGCTTATGTGTGGCTGGAGTGTGTTTAATGTGGCTTTTAATGTGTCAGGAGAGACTGGGCATGCCAGGAAACATGACGGCATATTTCAAACAAAAGAAGTGACTGTGTAAGTTAATTTCCCTAGACTGAGTAAGCAAAGTGCATAACTGAAATCTGATTTTTTTTTTTTTTAATTGAATCCTCTTGTAGGGCACAGATTTTAGAAGTTACTTTTTCCCCCCATTTAAAACTAGCACTCTCAATATTTCTATAAAGAAACTGATGCACAACATATGAGTTCAGTTTGTAATCTATTAAAATAGTATGACCAAGACAAATTATTACAGGATGACATGGTGCATGGAAACTTTTTCCACAGAACCTGTGTACTAAGTTAGTTAGCTAAAATAACCAAATTTGTGATAAACAAATCATCATTGTGATAGTTATGGTATATTTTGACAGATTTTACTACCATCAAATGAAGTGTCAAGAATGCTAATCAACACTCAGGTTCTGAAATTCCACTCAAGATGACCTAGCTAGTTTATTAGCAGCTAACTAACCAGATAGAAAATGTAGCTAAGATTAAAGAGGAACAAAATATTTATTATATTGTTATATTACAAAAACTATGACTCTTTTGCATACATTTTTGGGAATATGAACTTTTATCTAATACAGACATTCCACCCATGTCTATGACAAAGCTAGTGAGCAAGTTTTCAGCAGCCAGCTAGCTAAGGGTGTGATTCCAAATTGCATATTCATGTTCATATCATTTATTTTTAACGTTGTAGAAATGTTCCCCAGAACATTTAAATGGTTTCTTATTCATTTAAATAAATAAATAAATAAATAAACAAATAAATAAATAAATAATCTATGCATCATACTTTTCCATTGCTGATAGTTTCTGTTATTTTCTAATGTAAATGCCGACTTAATGCGGGTCATTCCAATGTTCCCAGGGTCCTATGTTCCCAGTTCAATATTCTGCTAACACACATTAAGTAAACTTTTCCAAGGTTTTATGTAGTCAGGACTCATTTTCCCAGGATCCTATTAACTTTATTACCTTTTAACTTTTTAACTTGACACCAAAGACACAATTAACTGTAATGAATTTCCTGGTTACACAATTGCACTAATTGACCATGTGGTACACAGTTATAGAAGGGATTTATTTATAATTGCATATATATATATATATATATATATATATATATATATATATATATATATATATATATATATATATATATATATATATATATATATATATATATATATATATATATAAAAGGTGATTCCCTTTTGAGACTGGTTACTCTCAAGGTTTCTTCCTCATATTGTCTCAGGGAGTTTTTCCTTGCCACCATCACCTCTGGCTTGCTCATTAGGGATAAATACACTTAAAATTTATATCTTGAATTTATATATTTCTGTAAAGCTGCTTTGGGACAACGTTCATTGTTAAAAGCACTATAAAACTGAATTGAATTTAAATTAATAACAACATACATTAAAGTCCATCCTTCAAGTACACTTGAAATTTATGAAAGTTATGTGCTCGGAAAATTAACTAGAATGCACATGCTGAACCCTCATTTGTGCTGCTCTAACAATAGCTGTTAGTCTACATTCATACAGTTCAACTCCATGCATGAACAATAGTGAAATGTATACACTAAACTGAAGAAATGCAATACTGGAGCCTGTAAAACACAGTAAACGGACATAAAAGGAACAAAATGTTAAGTATGAACATGTCCCAGCTTTCACTTATGCTGAAGCCTAACTCCAGCTTTAAATCACCATGTGTTCATTACGTGCCATATAAATCTGGGGAACATAGCACCCTGGATATACTGTAGATACGCTCCCGACTTAATGCTATGTGCACAGAACCTCCAACCAAATGTCTCCTCTTCATTTCCTCTATCTAGGTGAAGTTTTCTTTTAGGAAACAGAAAGGAAGTTGTCTTTGTTCTGTGCTCTTCTTTTAGATCAATAAAACAGAACTGGTCAAACGGTGAGTCACTAAACAACCTGAATGTAGATGTGATCCGTGAAGCCTGTCTTTTGACAATCAACCCTCCGTGGCCACCAATGCATACCTCTGAGGAGGTATGCAGAGAGTGTGTGTGTGTGTGTGTGTGTGTGTGTGTGTGTGTGTGTGTGTGTGTGTGTGTGTGTGTGTGTGTGTGTATGTGTGCATGCCATGGGGTCTACAATGCACTGTGGGTGGGTGTGTGATGCTGAACCAAAGCAACATGTGAGCAGGTTTCAGTGAGGGAACAAATGATGGATGAACTTGAATGGAATGAGTGAAAAAGAAAGAAACAGCAGGTGAGAGAAGAGAATAGAATTAATACAGCCCTCTCAACGGTTCCTGTTCTTAACAACCAGACCAGTTACAGAGGAAAAAAAAAAGAACTATTGCGCCAGTGCCAAAAAGTGCCACTTACACCATTAAAGGAAGAATCCAGCATTTTCAACAGCATCTGTAGTGTATGTACAGTTACCATAAGTGTTCTGTCTCCATTTAAAGAGAAAGGAACGGAAAAACTGCATTCTTAATGGACATCTAAAGACAGTTTTAACAATAGGTGCTAGATTGAGACAGACATGAAAAAAGGTTTTACCAAAGTTTGAATGTTTTATGGAAACTAAAGGTGCTTTCACATGTAGTAGTCCTACTAGTGGGGGGCATGGTGGCTTAGTGGTTAGCACATTTACTTCGCAACTCCAGGGTTGGGGGCTCGATTCCAGGTTTCCTCCCCCAGTCCACAGACATGTGTTGTATGCTGATTGGCATTTCCAAATTGTCCGTAGTGTGTGTGAAAGAGTGTGTGTGATTGAACCCTGAGATGGGTTTGTACCCTGTCCAGGGTGTCCCCCACCTTGTGCCCCTGGGATAGGCTCCAGACTCCGTGTTACCCTGGATAGGATAAGCGGTACAGAAAATGGATATATGGTAATCAGATTGAAATTGATACTTTTACTTTGTTTCCTATTTGGCTTAGTTTGGTTTCACAATGTACAAAAAAAACATTACTTGAGAAGTGTATGTGGCAAAAAAAAAAACCTGTAAACATCTTCTATTCATTGAAATACAGTAACTGAAAACCTTTGCAGAGGCCATGTAGAAATCACCCGAACATGGAGAACACAGAGAACACATCAATGATTAGATAATTATACAAAATAATTTCTGTATCATATTAAGCTTTTTTTTTTTTTTTTTTTTTGTTAGTCTAAATATCCAGAGCACATCACATCACACAGAGACTACAGATGGAATGGATAGAAATTAGGTGGCGTATTTCTTTAAGAATAGCCAAAGCAGCAGACTGCAACATACCATCACTTCACACTTTTTTAAAATCCTCTGAACCCTCCCTCGCTTGCACACTTCAAGCTACATGAAAACACACAGGCTCCTATTGTATTTCCCAGACTGTTCTTCATCTTCCTGATTTATTTTGATCACGAGCTCCATGTTTTGTATTGCTGGGTATTTTTCCAATTTCTTTCTGATTAGAGAGAAAAATGTGGATGGGAGGAGAAGTAATAGAAGTGTTCATTATATTGTGTGTGCACTTCAGATGGGTGCCTTTTCTTACCACTATTACACTTCTCCTTTCTTTTCTTTGCAAATGACTCTCTTTTCTAATCGACCTAACCCACTAGCTACCATTATTCTTCTTTACTAATGCTGCCTGTCTTTCTCTTTCCATATTATATTATTTTTTATGAATCTACAGCCTTCTTCCCAACTCTTTCTTCTTTCACCTTTCCAACAAATTTCTAATTCTTCTTTCTTGTGAAATCTCCATCTCATTTTCTCTCTCTCTCTCTCTCTCTCTTTCACACACACACACACACACACACACACACACACACACATACACACACACACATACACACACACACACACACACACACACACACACACACACACACACACACATATTTGTGTAATTATTAGAAACAGGAGGTGTATTTGAGAGCATGAAGACATTTCTATACTCCAACACATAGCCTCATGTGTCTCTGGGAGCTTTCAAATGGAGTATATAATTGCCTGTGTCCCAGAACTGACACTGTGTCCACTCACACAACCCCTATATGTCTGCAGAAATGCTCGGGGAACATTTAGTCATTGCTAACATTACATTTAACCTGCCGAGTTTAAGCTCACCCCAGACACGCGTAACTGCAAATGATACTAATGTAACAGCTAATCCATGACTTGTTAAAAGCACTCCAAGGATTGGAGTCATTCAGCAGTGCTTCACAACTTCCTAGCCATGTTTTCCGTTGTAGACCTTGCAATAACTCTAGGGACTAGAGCAGTAACTTCGTAAAATAATTACAGAATTAAGACTCGATAGGTAAAGTTTGTCATGACAAATTTTGATTTTGGATTGACAAAGCCAGTCGGAAAGACTGAAACTGATTCATAAGCTTGAAGACGGTTTTAAGCTGAAAGACAGAAAGAAAGAAAGGGTGATAGACAGACAGAAAGACAAACAGACAGTTACTGGTAGAAAGATAGATGACAAGGGGTTTCAAGTAGAAAGTCAGATGGAGTGAGAGAGTGACAAGTAGATAGATGGAGAGAGAGTGTTAGTAGAAAGACAGAAGGCTTGCGAGAGGTATACAGGAAGATCGATAGAAATAAATATATATAGAGAGAGTGTGTGTGCGCTTCAGGCCGTGCGCACACAGGTGTGTGAGAGTTTGGACAGTTGGAGTTTGAATCTTGAACATTCCGAGCCAAGCTCTGAACATTCCGTCAGTGTAAGTCTATGTGACTTTTGGGATTTTGATCATATGTTACAGGAAAACTGTAAGTCTGATCAGTTCAGAAATTCAGCTTGGTAAGTCAGAACAGCCTGAAGGTCTGTGATGAGTTTGGTGAATGTAGCTTGAAAGGTTTAGGAATTATAACAGTCCAAAATTTTCAATGGTAGTCAGTGGGAATTTTAGATACTTCCGTAACGGGAAAACCGTAATTCTGATCAGTTAGAGAAGTCACAGAACACAGCCTGCATCAATGCAGACTCAACAGCAGTATCTGTACAAAACCTTTTATGATTATTAGCTACGACCAGTCACATTGTATATGAATGTTAACAGCAGAGCACAATGTAATGGATGCAACGGCATAAAAGCCAATGATGAAGAAAAAGATATTCCCATAGTGTGAATGTCTGAATGTGTATTTTGTCATTAAGTTGATTCTATCAATAGAATACCTACCTACCATATCATTTGACGTTGTGGTTCAGTGGTTACACTGTTGGCCTTTTGATCAGAAGGTCATGAGTTCAAATCCCACTGCTGAACTGCCACTGCTGGGCTCTTAAGCAAGGCCCTTAACTCTCATCTGCTCGGTTGTATAAATGAGATGAATGTAAGTCACTCTGGCTAAGTGCGTCTGCCAAATGCAGTGAATGTAAATATCTTTCATCCATCCAAGTGAAATATATTTATGTTCTTTTAAGGATGGCCAAATGCTTTGTCTTTTTTGGTTGTTTCCCAGTATTCAGCCATAGCGATGTCTAATGGGTTTTCCCAGGACACTATACATCTGTTAGCAGTGAGTAAACATGGTTGGTCGTTTGCAGTGTCAGTCAAACGGCCTCTTCCTGTGAAAGTAGGCAACATTTAGTGATGAAAAGGACTGGAATCTCAAGAGAAAGCTACATATGACACCACAGTACTTCATTCATATTTGTTGGAGTGATCTTGTGAAATATCTGTTTTGGTGAAGAAATGCCTCTCTAGATGTCTAGAAGTCTGTAGATGGGAACTGACAAATGTTTCACTGATCATCACAGGTGCAAGCAATCAGTCATGAGTGAGGAATGACTGAGAATTTGTGACTTTCTACAGGTATAACTGGATGGCAAGGCATCATGAAAGTATTTTAAGTGAACACAAAGTGAACAGGCAACATACAGGAACATGAGAAAGTCTTCAGGACTGTCTTAAATGTTCGCTCCATCACCACTTTGCACCACAGGTCTAGTTGGGACAGGGCCACTGTTTATTGTCCCACAGGGATTTAGGTTGGAATAGCAAATATGGCTGATATATAAACACGCTGAATATACAGTGAATAAATGGTTCACTTGAGAGAATAGATTTGAACATTTAGCAATTGCAGATGCTGCACCTACATGCCAAAGATATCAGTTATCCTTCCTCCCATAAAAAAATCATTTCAGAGAGTAACAGTGGGAGAAAACTGGTGCCTTCATGCTGATTAGAGAAAAGCAGCTCTCAGAAGAGAGTGAGAAAATGGGATAAAGGGTTAAAGGGGACAGAGAAAAGGGAGCCTCTGTAGTGATCTGAGAAAAGCACCTCTTAAAAGAGTGGGACAAAGGGTTGTAGAAGAAGGAGGGAAGAGAGTGAATGGCAAAGAGAGAGAAAAATATAAAGAGATGAAAGTGCTATACAGATCTGAATAAGCAATGTTCAAAAGAGCGGGGTGATTGAGGAAATGGAAAAATTAGAGAGAAAGGAAGAGTGGGAGAAAACAAAATTATGAACATTATGGCACAAGTATAATCTCAAACTAATCTGCAACATAATTCATCTTCAGGACACACTGTACACATATTCATCATGTGTGTGCATGTGTGTGTGTGTCTGTGTGCCACCTCTCTCAACTTGTTTAAACATGTTTAAACATTCCTGGACAATCATTCCCACTCCCCCTAAAATAATAATCAGTTCAGCTACTGCTAAGGCATTTAAACACTCATTTACCAACCTCTCGTCTTTCCTCTCCTTTTTATCAGTCCTCTGTCAGGCTGTGAGAGTGATGGAGAGAGCAGCGTGTGGTGATGTGTAGGGTCTGGATACTTTTAACAGAGTTTCGATGTTGCATCACCAAAAATGGTATCAGTGTTCCTACTCCTACATGCTTTAAACACAAAGCTTTTTTTCTTATAGTGAAAAGTGTCCTTGGTCTGATTTAACACTTTTTTTTTTTTTTTTTGCTAATCACTTTGCATCTACTGTATTGTTCCATAAATTTTAGTCTCAGGTCACCACCTCCTCCTGTTTTTACTCCTACCAGAACCTTTCAATTAGCTACTATTTCTGTGCTTGTAAATAAATGGTCATTCTTTACATCATCAAAAATGGCAAACAAAAAATTATCTATACACTCACCAGTCACTTTATCAAGAAAACCATCCATACAACATCTCATTCATGCAGTTATCCAATCAGCCAATCACGTGGCAGCAGCACAATGTATAAAGTCATGTAGATACAGGTCAAGAGCGTCAGATAATGTTCACATGAAAGGGCAAAAATGTGGCATAGCATGGTTCTTGGTGGCAGAGGGGGTGGTTTGAGTTCAAAAACTGCTGATCTTTTTCCACTTTACTTTTCCAGGGAGTCTCTAATGGCACTTACAATTTTGCACTCTTTGTTGAGGATTGTAGTAAATAAGGTCTTTTGCGTCTTTAGAAATCACTGTTGTGTGTTTAACGGATTTGTATATCAGCCATCTTTGATATTGTACCAGCCACTTTTGGTACAAATGACAGTCCAGTCCAATTATGCAAATAGGGTCTTTTGTGTCTTTAGAAATCACTGTTGTGTGTTCAACAGATTTGCATATCAGCCATCTTTGGTACAAATGACAGTCCAGTGCAATTATGTCATTCATTTTGGTCAAAGTTTTATACAACTGTTCCTTCACCAATGTCATTATACAGTAGTTATTGCCTGTTTTCTTTCATTCATTGGTATTTTAAGATGGTGTTTTAAGAGTAGTGGGATTTCAGTGGTCACATTTCTGAGCTGTACATGGGAGGGCATGGGTTTAAATCTTAGTATAGTCAAAGAGCTACTGTTGTGGCCTTGAGAAAGGCTATAACCCTGAACTGTTTAGCTAAATACCGGAATTGTATCCCCTTTCAATTGAGAGGCACCATAAATATAAAACATCTGGCAAATGAATGAATTTCATCCATCCATGTTCATATATTCATTTTCAGTTTTCATCTTCACTTTATCTTGGTCAGCGTTGAAATGGATCTGAATTCATCCTGGAAACACTGGATGGGACTCAGACGCTGCACATACACACTCACTCACAGTGCACCTACTGGCATGATTTTGGGAGGTGCGAGGAAACCGGAGTACCCAAGAAAATCCAGACAGCCACAGGGAGAACATGTGAAACTCCACACAGACAGTAATCCAATCTTAAGGTTCAACCCTGGACCCTGGAGCTGTGAGGCACCAACACTACCAAACACAGTGAGTGCTGTGAAGTTATTGAGCTTGTAAATGAATGAAAACCTCTTGCTTTTCGTTTTCGTCCAACATTAGTGACAATCTGAATTAAACCTGTTTTCCACATTTATTTATTTATAGATTTAAATCCACTGTTACATTTAGATGAGTCCAAAGTTAGGCCAAAACCCACACATTTAATGTGATGTTTTGTACCACTTTTTTATCTATGCTATTTTTCTACTCCAATTTGGATCACATCTGGCAATTTTTCAATACTCAGCATTCTCCCCCCTGCAAATTATGACGGACGGGAGCACAGCAATCTACAAATTAAATGTAGCCTTTGCTATGAATGTCTGTAACCAAGCTTAATCTCTGTCTGTAAAACTGTTTTAATGCTGTGCAGACAGCAGGTGGTAAATATTACATGCAAAAGAGCTGCACGTGTCTGAATGTGTTTATTTTACGTTTATTTTAACAGCTTAAGACTGTTTGGAAAAGAAAATGCTCATGGACATAAGTGTACAGATTTTAAAAGTTGACTAAATGTTTTTACATGTGGGCAGAGTATAACTGGTGCATACATAAGGGGTTCAGGGGTTTGAGGCTGAACAAAAACATTGTACAATGTATTAATGTCGAAAATAATGAGTAAGCTCACCCTTTTGTATTATTCTTTAGATTATATCTTTGAGTGGAAAAAAGCTTCCAGTTACCTGAAGGATAAAGGATGTCAAAATCTACTTTGTAATTGACTTTCTGAAACTACATAACGGTTCAGAATCAACACAAAAATGGTTTACTGACCACAAAATCAAGGTCCTGCCATGGCCATCCCAGTCCCCGGACTTGAAACCCATAGAAACCTGTGGGGTGAACTGAAGAGGAGAGTCCACCAGCGTGGACTTCGAAATTTGAAGGATCTGGAGAGATTCTGTATGGAGGAATGGTCTCAGATCCCTTGCCATGTATTCTCCAAATTCATCAGGCATTATAGGAGAAGACTCAAAGCTGTTGTCTTGGCAAAGGGAGGTAGCACAAAGTATTGACTGAAGGGTGCCAATAATTGTTGCACACCTATATTTAACAAAGATATTTTTTTTATAAACCTGTGTTTTGTTTGCAATTGTTTGATATCCATGACAGCAGAGAATTTTTGTGAATTTTTTGAACAAAAGATCAAAAATTAAACAATAAAGACAAATTTTCACAGCCTTCTTTGCTCATATTAACCAAGGGTGCCAATATTAGTGGAGGGCACTGTATCTACATATTTATCCATGAAGAAGCGTTTCTTAACACAATCAAGTGAACTTATAACTGAGTTTTACTGTAATTACTATTTATGCTCCATATGTTAGGGCTGCACAATTATCTATATTTCATTCATTCATTCATATTTTGCTTTTAAAAAAATGTATGGAAATTCCTCAGAGCCTAAAAATATGCAATATGGTATCCCACAAGGCTATGTTTTAGGCCCCATTGTTTCCCTTTAGATACAGATCCTTGTACATGTAATTTACAAAAATGGTTTCTTTCCCTACACTAATAATAAACGTTCGTCTTCTTGTACATCTCAGTGAGGCCAGATTCAGTTACTCATAATAGAAGAGAGTGATAACGCTTGCATCACTACAGACAGATTTCTGTAAAGTTTCTTTGTTAAAAAGTCTACTGTTAAATGCACTATACAAATAAAATAGATTTTATTTAGTATCAAAATAGAACAGATCTTTCATCTATTGTGTTAAGCATCAAACTATTCCATATTAATAATTTTTTCAAATATAAAATATCTTTTCAATTATTTAATACTGAGTCTATTAAATTATTTTCCCATGCAGTTTATGCCCATTTGGCACTTTAACATGATATTTCAGGCTTTATGTTCTAATTTGCATGTTTTTTTTTGTTTTGTTTGTTTGTTTGTTTTTATAACCAATGCACAGGACCATGTTGTAGTGTCCTTGGGCAGATCTACAGTTTTCTGGACACCTTGTCCTGCTGAGAAATTCTACTGATAAACAGAACTAGAGCACACACATTCCACTAAACTGCAGTTCTCCCAGAATGTATCTCAAGGTAAAGTGCATTCTAGTGCAATGCAATGTTGTCTCTGTAGAGTCCAATATGATCTGTCACAAGGGCTAGGAGATAAATGGGTTCCCAGAGCAATATACAATATGTCAGGGTGCATTGCAAATAACCACATGTAATGTCTAGTGTAATGAGTATAACAAGTTGTTGTTCTTTTTCTGTTTTTGAGTTCTCATTGGATTACTGTTGTTGATTAAAATAAAGTTTCTGGTACAAAGCTCTTTATGATGCTATTTATGAACACAGACTGTATTATAGAAAAAAATATTTCTATTGTTATTTGTCATTTATGTAACATTATGTCATTGTATTTTACGGTTAGCAAGAACTACACATTACTATTGGTGTAGAAAATTATATTGCCTCCTTGACAGCCAGCATGGTGGCCACCTCACAGCTCCAAGGTCCCCAGTTTGATCCTCAGCTTGGATTACTGGCTGTGTGTGTGAATGTGTGTGCATGGTATCCTGTGATGGAATGTCCAATCCAGGGTGTATTCCCACTTCATGCCCGGTGTTCTTGGGATAGGTTGTGGATCCAGAGCAACCCTGACAAGGGTACTGAAGATGAATGAATGAAATGCCTCCTTGTGGATTTCTTTGCTTGAGAAAATTTTCACTATAGTTTATACATTGGGTAGGAATCTAACATCCCTAGTGCAGCTAATATTAGCCATGTCTCTAAGTTAGAAAGCTATATATAGATTTCCTTAACTTTCTTCCTTAGCTGAGCTGCTTTCTGTATGATTTAATACGTCGATATATACATTTAAAAAATATACTGTAGCTATATGTGAAATACATCAGTCTCTATTCTGCATTCATTGTGATTTAAACAGCAGAAAGAGTGTACTCACACAAATCGCTTTCCTTCATCGACTCAGTGGGTTCTGTTTATGGTTCTGGCTATAAACCAGCAGACAATAACATTACACGGTTTGTTATTCCTCGTGGAACACACCCACACACCCACATACCCACACACAGCATTTCAGCACCCAGTTTCACCCTAGAGGTATTCAACAAACAAATCCTGAAAGGAGATCTGTTTAATTCTATAAAATTATAGATTTCTGCAGTATTATGATCCCCATAACTGAATTACACCAAAGAACAAAAAGAAGCAGAAAGGGTAAGAGAGAATTAAAAATGAATCTAAGGGACATTACCAGGAGGAGTGGTGTGGACTTTAGTTAAAGTTGTGAAATGATAGATTAGCACTTTTTTCACAGGTCAGACACTGAGCAATGACCTTTCCCCGCTAAGGGCATCAGATGGACTCATCCATTACGGTTACTCTGGGTTGAGGGTTGCAGATCAAACCGCATGTGACAGAACAGGGGAGACGGAGGTGTGATGAATGAACAGTTTTCAACAACTGCTTCCTTTCCTAATTGCCCAAAACACAAGTCTGTTATATTTACTGCCTTCTGAAATGCCACCCATTCATTATACAACACCAACAATACCATTATTCCATGGCTGTGCTTTACTATACTACACACATTCTACACCAATAGTAGTGTTTATTTTTTTCCATCAACAAACTGTGCCTTGCATAAGTATTCACCCTTCTGAAATGTTCCACTTTTTTCAATGTTACAACTTGGAACTGAAATTGGCTTAATTGGGATCCTTCCGTCTAATTTTTTAACATTTGCAGGTAAAATATATACAATTTTAGGGGTGACACAAAGGTTAATTTAAAAAAAAAGAAACATTTTTTGGTTGCATAAGTATGCACCCCCCTAGGACCACCTTTGGCTTCAATTACAACTTCTGTCTTCTGGGATATGTCTCTATCAGGGATGCACATCTGGATCATGATATTTTTGACCATTCTTCTTGGTAAAATTGCTCAAGTTCGGTCAGATTGGATGGAGCAGCAGATTTCAAATCTAGCCATAGATTCACAATTGAATAGAGGTTAGGGTTTTGACTGGGCCATTCTAACACATTCAGGTTTTTGGTTTTGAACCACTACCAGTGTAGCTTTGGCAGTGTGCTTAGGGTCATTGTCCTGCTGGAAGGTGAACCTCCACACTAGTCTCAAGTCTCTTACAGACGGGAACATGATTTTTTTTTTTTTTCTCTAGGATTGCTCTACACATGACTCCATCCATCTTGCCCTGAACCCTGATCAGCTTCCCAGTCCCTGCTGATGAAAAACATATTTATAGCCAAATCCTGATTTCTACTTTTCCAGCTGCTTGGGCTCCTGATACTGTGTTTGGAAATGTTCTCTAACAAACTCTGGGGTCTTCCAGGGACAGGTGTATTTATACTGAGTTGGTACCGAGTTGGACACTTTAATGGCACACAGATGTGCTTTATTCAACTAAATAAGTGATTTCTGATGTCAACTAGTTGCACCAGTTGAACATTCATCAGAGTTAATAATTATTGAATTAGTCCATTTCAGCTCTAGGTTGTAACATTAAAAAATGTGGAAATGTTCAAGATGTGTGAATACTCATGCAAGTATCAGCTTTATCTCTTCCATATCTCTCGCACACACACACACACACACAGCTTCAATGAGAACACTCCTCCATCTCCCTGTCTTCACCTCTTGCTCTCTCTGCCCATCATTCCTCAACTCTCATTACCCATGTTCATAAGTCCTTACATTATTTGTCTCTCAGCACCTCTTTTGCTCCATCCTCTGCCTCTCTCTATTCCTTCAACATGTTCCTTGCAATTTCACAACATTACTTCCCATTACTCTTTCCATATACCCAGTGGAATTTTAAGAGGAAGAAAGTGAGAATGTATTGGCGCTCATAAGGTGATGACTCTGGGGAAGTGTTAGGGTCTGTGCTGAGGTTCTCCTTGCAGGTGAGGCAGATTTATGGGTTCCTGTGTAGAATGCCTGATAGAAATTAGCAATCGGACACTCAGGACGGTGGTCCCTAGCCATCTAAAGAACCTTTGCAGGTGCTGAAGAACGTTACATGCTTTTCCACTAGAAGAAGCACTACTGAGGAAGTTTCTAGGCCATAGATATAGGAATCGTTTTAATTTCTGCTTAAAAATGTAACAACACTGAGAGTCGAGGACAAGGAAATACTAGGGTGGAGCTTGTCGTAATGAATATCCGGCATGGAAATGGTCTGTTTGTATAAATGAACAGAAAAACTGGAATGTTTTTCCATGACAAAAAAAATATGAAATGAAATAAAAAGTAACCTTTACATGACAAAATGTTTTCCTCTATGAATCAAAACAAGGTGAAACTTTTTCGGTGACTAAAATTTAGACTAAAGTCTAACAAGTTTTAATTACTGAATAATTAAAACTCATTGACTCTTTGTTTTTTGTTTAAACCCTAACACTAAATCCAAATTAAATGTCAAAATTAACATTGATGCTTTGCCTTATGCACAACGAATCTCTGATTAGTCAAACAAAATCTTTCTAACAAAATTTTTTTTTAAATCCCTGCATTTAGGTAAAAAGTGATTACTAAAGCTTGATTTATATTAAAGATGGTGCAGAAAGACAGGCAAAGTAGAGCATTTGTGCAACCCAGTTGTTTTTGAGAAGTGATAAGTGGTAGGTTAACTATATTGCGAGAACACATATTCTAGTGGTAGAACTAGTATGTCGCTCTCAGGAACGGAAAAAATAGTTCAAAGCATGAAATTGAGCTTTACGCACCAGCAGCTGGTCTAAAAAGCTACATTAAATGTTAACATTATATTTGTGCTACAAAGCAAAGCAATAAAGAACAACGTCAATCTCAACCTACTTCACGTTCACTATGTCGATGTCATTTTGATGTGTAATAAAATGTACTCAAATATATCTGTAGCAAAGTTTACATCTCTCCCGTTAATGGTCACACTCCCAGTAGTGTAGAAGAAACACAGACCAAGAACTCTTTCAGGAACTGTGTAGTTATTGATCAAGAGTTATGCAGTTTGTGTTCTGATAAGGGAGAGCAATATGAAGTCACTTGTGAGTCATTTGACACACCAATAAGACATACATATGCTACAGATTTCTAAAATGATCCATTTTCATTTTTTTTCTACCCTGTTTCTGTCAGACATGCAACCTTCCACTATATCCACCCACTCTCTTACCCAATGGTGAGGTTAAAGCAAACCTCGAGCATACACAAATCCTGATTTCAAGACCTCAATGAGTAAACACAGTGATAAACATATGAATACACAGAATCCACCCTGACAAACACACCGAGCTGCAACAAGAGCCCTACTGCAATCTGGTTTTCTTCCTACCCATATACAAGATATATACCATAGAATATTATATTATACTGTATATTTAAGCCACAAATCAATACTACATTCATACTCAGAAGTCAAGGCTCTGGCAGAATAAAACCTCACCATCATCCATTTTGTGCTCTCCGAATCTACTACACCTCTGTTCCATGACTGTCTATGACATTACAAACATTCATCTTTCTTCTAACATACAGTCTCATCTGACACTGGAAGCAAACAATACACTGGCAACTGTTAAAGGTAGTGCAAAAGAGCCAACTCCGTCATCCTTATTATAGATAGCTCTCCATGTGCCGACACCATGCAGCTATTCATCCATAATGTTGTGTTGAATTACCAGCAGTGATGCATTCAAGCCAAAAAGCATCACCGTCTGCTGACCAGAAACATCAGCGTCATGCTCTGTAATGAAACAGATCTACAAAGCCCAAAGCTCGGCACTAACCAAAACCACATGCTATGAGCCGTCTTATAAATATCTCTTATCATGCAGACATTTTTACCGTGGCACTACAGACAAAATTCATGCTCTGATAAATTTATCTGAAAGAATTTGGAAGCCAGGGAGTTACGTATGTCTACATAATAATTCAGAAGTATTAATCATTTATCATTTCATAAATAACCACTGAGCATTAACTAATTGACAAAACTTTGGGTATTAATGGGCACCGTTTTGTACCTTATGTACTGTGTATATGTAAGCTGGAAAAAATGTATGTCTCTTTTTTGTATGTATGTCTCATCACATTCACAGATTCACACATGGGTGATTTAGTGTAGCCATTTCCCCTACCAGCATATTTTTGGAAGGTGGGAGGAAACCGGAGAACCCGGAGGAAACCCACACAGACACAGGGGCTGTGTCCGAAATCGCATAGTGACAGTACCTACTGCATTCAATTCAGTACCTACTGCTACAGTACATACTGATCAGTGTAAGTGGTAAGCATGAATACAATACGGACGTACCAGGGGGCACGAATTCTGACAGCTCTTTGGTGCCAGTCCCGTTGCATTATGGGACAGCTCAGTATCCACAGTGTCTAGTGGTTCCATACTGCAGAATCTTGGCAGAAGCAGCAGGTCACCTGGGTATTTCTCACCTACTGTTTTATGAATACTGAGAATTCGGACATACAGTACTACTCCTTTGGCGTACTGCTTTTCACCTACTGCGTAGTAGGGTAGTAGGGATATCCGGACACAGCCAGGGAGAATATAGTAACCCAAGCTCAGGGTCGAACCCCAGACCCTGGAGCCATGAGGTGGCCATTATAATTGTTACCACCCAGTTTAAATGTTTCTCTAATAAAAAAACAGACACAATGAATATTTCAGTCTTTTACTTCAAACGTACAAGCAAGATAAGAATTGAACCATTTCAGAAAGAGAGACAGGAATGATTCTTATCAAATATTAATGGAAAAACAACTGCTTTGAAAAAAGTGTCAGGTAAAAGCCACAGAGAGAGAGGTCATTTACATCTATTTATAGTAAAACCTAATAATACTCTGGAGTCAGTACTACAGTATACAGTCCCCTCCAAAACTATTGGAACAGCAAGGCCAATTCAATTGTTTTTGCTGTAGACTGAAGACATTTGGTTTCGAGATCAAAAGATGAATTTGGGAAGAACATTTGACTGACAGGTGTTTCTTGTTACCCAGGGGTGTCCTGTTAGATTGATTGTTTAAACAATAAATAGCTCTGAACATCTACTCTTGGTTTTAGCCTTCGGTTTCACCTGTGAAGACTGAATTTGTTGCTAAAAATGAGCAGTTATTGCAAGCAAGGGATATGCAGCCAAATGTTGAGTGCTATTTACGTTAATTTACTTCAAGATTTAATCTGTTCCTATACTTTTGCTCACCTAAAAATTGGGTGGTCTGATACAATGTTTTATGTTTTATGTTTTATTATGTTGTTTAACACATCTAAATTTAAACACTAGGAAATAAAAGCTGTAATCCTAAATTCAAGTCTCATATCCACCTTTTGATCTTGGACCCAAATGTCTTTGGTGTATAGCATAAAAACAAATGAATTGACCTTGCCATTCCAATAGTTTCAGAGGAACTGTATGCTAAATTTCATGTGACACACAACACAACAAACTCAACAGCAAACATTTGGTGTATATTGGGGAGAAAATACTAAATAGTGAGAGAAAACAACTATAGTCAAGGACAAGCAAAGAATCTGGAAGAAAAAAAAACAACTGCAACTGAAATTAGTAACTCTACAGAAAAACTATTTATCACATAATAATAATAATAATAATAATAATAATAATAATAATAATAATAAGTCAGCAGAGTGGATAGGGAGGATAAATCAGAACATACAAACACACAGAAAATCTGGACACCTTATTGCCAAGGTGTAATTGATACCAGGGTTGCCAGGGTAGCGGTTTTTAGAAGAAGACAAAGCCTTCATTTGTCACATATAAATTATAACACAGTGAAATTCTTTTCTTTGCACATCCCAGCTTGTTAGGAAGTTGGGGTTAGAGTGCAGGGTCAGCCATGATTCAGCACCCCTGGAGCAGAGAGGGTTAAGGATCCAACAGTGGCAGCTTGGCGGTGCTGGGGCTTGAACCCCTGACCTTCTGATTAGTAACCCTGATTAACCTTAATCATTGAACTACCACTGTTAGGCTAGTTAGAATGAGGTTGTGGATGGGAAAAGAAATCTTCAGGTGGCATTGTTTGGGCTAGTTTAAAAGTAGCGTGCAGCCACCAAGCCTTTGGTTTAAAGAAAATAAATTTTATTTAAATCTAATACATGGTTTAAAATTCCATTTAAATGAATAATTTGCATTTGAAAGCTGTTTAATATTGCCTGCCGTAATAGTTTTAGGAGACTACGAGGGAGATATAACAGATCTTGTGGATACACTTGATCACCATCACACCTCTGACACGCAATACGGATACATCTAGTGGGTCTTCGGGATGCGACATAATCATTGGAAAACGTTCCCGATTACTGATATGTGAAAAAAGGCTAAGCCTGTCTATGATGCATTTAGAACCATTTATGTTTTATAGAGTGGGTTATAAAGTGGATAATGGCCACACCAGGCAATTATAAAAAGGCGTACTGCAGATATTGCAAATCGGAAATGCACGCGCGCCATGGTGAACTACTTTTTCAGGCAAAGAAAGAGAAAAAGAAGAAGACTGTGTTACCCTTTTGAAAACATTTGCTCACTTTAGATTGTTTTGTGCAGTTTTGGAGAAGTACCTGGGCTGGAAATTTTACTGAGACCTGGCAACGATGGCCCAGTTGGGAATCCAATGCTCTGAAACAAGATGAGACTACTAATAAATGCTACAAACGCCTTGGGGAAATGTACAGTAAAGAACCAATTTTACAGTATACTGACTCATTGTATTAAAATATGGGGTTTAGTACTAAAGCTCAGGCATGTGGGAGCCTGTGATATTGACTCACTCTTTTTTTTTTTCTTTTTCTTTTTTTACTGATAATGCAACTATAATAACAACAGAAGCAACATTCTAGAGAGAAAAAGCTGCTGCCTAGACTCAGATGGCTATGACACAACATTTCTCAATACATACCATCATGGCAACTGTGGTTAGCTTAAATTCACTTAAATTCAATCAGGCACTTTGCTTGATGGAAAAAAAGTCCAAAAGCCTTCAACACAATCAAGAAAACTTTATCTAAAAAGATCATTGGGGGAAAGACAGCAACGCTCACATGTTGCGGAATTGATAACGCAACACCCAAATTATACTATAATTACGCCAAAACACGTAGTGCTAATACCGATAAATATCTCACGATGCTCACGATGATCTAATCTAACTGCCTGTCCTGGTGTACTGAAGGCAGGCACATGTGACTTTTCATATTGATCACATTTTCAGGGCTTGACTGAGGAGGGATTTTTCAAGTTGGCTGCAAATGCCCACAATCCTGACTCAGCCTATCTGGGGTTAATTTAACTAAATGTAGTCTGTTTTCTGGGAACTGATAAATCAGCCGGCACAACATTTGGCTAAATCAGTTCTGGATTTGAAATGATGCTCTTTCTTTTTTTTCAAGCAGTCTTTCTGGAACTGATCGCTGGGGTGGTCCCTTTGAAAGATGGTAAATGTTTTATGGAGGTTCTCATGTAGATAAAATGCTTTTAAAGCACATTTTACCATTAAAATAGTTTTTATTTAGCAAGTAACCTCTAAAGATAAACGTATATATTAGTACCAGCCAGTGTTAATTTTGATAGCTGATTTGGAATTAGTTTTAGTATTCCGACAAAAATACGTAAGAGTTTTAGTCATTTGGCTATAGTTGTAGTCTAGATTTACTTTAATCAATAGCCATTTTAATCAGCTACAACTGAGCAATTTTAGTCAATGAAAATAAAAGTTTCTAGTTTTTATTTCTCAAACTTTCACAGTATATATTTTAATATTTCCCTAACTCAAACACAATCATTTCCCAAGTTTTAAATACTTCTTGTGGAATGGAAATGGAATGGCACTATGCCATTATGGGCTTACTAAACCTTTTATTTCTCTTTCTTTGATATGCACTGGCTAAGATGTTAGATATTGTCTAACTAGTTAGTATTATTAGTATTAGAATTAAATATGAGCCTAACATGACAGACACTATTGAACTATCATATAATACTTGTTTAGTCTTTATAATTTTTTTCATGGGAAAATGCCATCCACAAACATTTTCCTTCTTAGTTATCATGGACAAAATTAACACAGACACTATCACAAAGTTTCAGTCCTGCGGACAACGTCCTATTCCGCACTGATCGTTATGCAACATGCATTTTTCTGCCTCAATGAATAAAAACAAGATAAACTTTACAGGAAAAAAAAAAGAAATACTTAAACTAGTCTAATACTAATCTCAAAGGGCAACCTCGGCTTTTCTAGCTTCTTTTTTTTTTTTCCTTGCAAAAATGCTTCTTGCTGTAAATGGAACATCAGGTCTGCCACCTAGTGGTTGGCATTAGTAGTCACTGACAACCAGGGAAAGGTTACACTTGAAGGCGTTCTATAATTTTCCATTTAATTTAAAGCTAGAGTTCCTTTTAATTTAAAGAGTCAGAGAACAAAAACTATATAGTGATCCCCCCAACAATCTTGTAATAGTAATTAACAGTCAGTGCTGTGTCAGTGGGGTGGGGTCAAATTTGGCAGGAAATTTGTTATACATCAGCTCAGACATGTCAAACGTCATCACGTCCCAACTTTAGGCACAAAAGAAGTCTGGCTGCCCTGTGACAGACAAAAGCTGGCAGCTAATCAACTATAAAAGAAAAAAGGATTCAAGACTGATGGAGATACCTTCTGTCTTGCTGAACAGGTAAGGCATTTATTGTTCTAACAAAGCCAGAGACCTCATGATAGCCAGCTAGTGGCTAATGGGGTGTGTTTGATGAGTTGTGTGCATTTTTCTCGATTCAGTTTGTTAAACAAGTCAACTGATACTTCTGTTCACTCTTGGTGTGTGTATTGTTGACAGATTTGTGTCCATTTATTCATCTGTTCTGTTCTATCTAGTGCACTAACATAGGAGAATTAGTGGCTAACTGGCATTTTGGTGCTTTTCTGTAGTTTATGCAGTTCTATTGGGTGAGAGTAAGGTGATCAAGGCTTTCGCACACTTTTAGTGTGTGTATTTTATAAATAAAAGTAAAACATTTTATAATAAAAGTGTATCCTTTTATTTTCTGCTGTTTTAGCCAACATTAGTCATGTGCGTGCTTGGTCTTTATGCATTTCATGCAATTAGAGGAAATAATTATGTCTCAGTCCATACAGGATTTTAGAAGAGTTTTTTTGTGATTGTTTTTGCTGCTGTCTTTTACAAAATTTGCGATGCAACCTGTGGAGTATTTTGTGCTTTTTTGTGGAAAACTACTTGAATTGGCGAAATTGCAATTGCACAAAATTGTTTTGCAGGGTCTTTCACAGTGATGTTTTTGGGAAATGAGACCATTTAGCTGTACTCATGTTCGACGCACATGTATCAAAGACCACTTTGGCTGAATGCGTTGCGATAACATCATATCGTACCTTGGCCCAAATCTGCAGAAAATCTGTGGTAATTTTGAAAAATTGCAAGCTCCTCCGAATATTGTGGAGTTTGCTTGATTTTCCATTAATTTATGTTAGTACACCGCTGTTGTCATTGCTACTTAGGCATCCTGTTTAGAATGTGTGTAGAATGTGACTTGAGAAGAATGCAGCCCTGAATTCTCAGTGAATGTGTACCTTATACCCACTGTTTATGGTCTGTATAGTCAATTTATTGTTTTGTTACGCCCAGAATTCAGAGTTGCTGCATCTCATTTCACTGCACACTTTGTACCAGCTA
The DNA here is from genome assembly GCA_023630585.1 of Cranoglanis bouderius. Classification (NCBI taxonomy): domain Eukaryota; kingdom Metazoa; phylum Chordata; class Actinopteri; order Siluriformes; family Cranoglanididae; genus Cranoglanis; species Cranoglanis bouderius. The sequence continues at coordinate 11,085,457 of CM042556.1, read as the reverse complement.
CGAGTGAGCATGTGACAAATAAAGCCTTGAGTCTTGAATCTGTTATTTGGGAGTTGTCAGATTAATCTGCACAGTGGAAAAGGAATATGTTACAAAATGTTATTTCACAAGTAGCTCGCAGTAGCATTTTGTTTTACCAGTGAATTCCAAAGTCTTAATATAATCAGGATGAAGTTCAGTTCATGCTTAAATGCTGTTTAAACCATAGTGCAACATTGAGAAAACAGTCTGACTGAGTTTCCACTTTAGACAGGGAATGGCCATCACCATCATACCATAACAGCCTGAGAGACAGACAGACAGAGAGACAGAGAGAGAGAGAGCGAGAGAGAGAGAGAGAGAGAGAGAGAGAGAGAGAGAGAGAGAGAGAGAGAGAGAGAGAGAGAGAGAGTGAGAGGAACAGAGTGAGCGATAGTTAATGAAGACAAGCGAGGTTGTCTCAATAGTGAAACTCTTCATTGTTTGTGTGTTGTGTGTGTGTGTACACGTTACGTACCTGACAGGTGAGTTCCTACTCTTGAGGGCTTTGTAAAGCTCCAGACCTTGATAAGGTGACACTCTCTTATCCTTCCCACCTAACATAAGCAAGACCGGGGTGCGGATCTACTCCAGACACACACGCACCCACACGCACGCATGCGCACAGACACACACACAGAGATGAGCTAATGAATATGCAGCGTGCAACAGATGTTTTCAGTGGTGTGGTAGTAATAACATTTAGCAAACATGTGGATGTGTGTGTGTGTACCTGTGCTGCATGTACTATAGGTGATTTGTCCAACATGGTGGTCAGGGCTTGTGGAGTGGGCAGCTGGTCAAAGCTGTATTCCAGACCAACAGAGGAATATCTCCTGGAGGGGGCAGCAGAACACACAGCAGCTCATTTACTACAATTACAGTATTTACATCATCTACTGTCTGTAGTAATGCTGCCATCTGTCATTAGTCCGAAAAGGATTTCGCTTTTTCCGCTCGAGTGTTTTTTTGTGATTGTTGCGGACAAAAATGCTTGATCTTGCTGCAGCCTTTTTCATTCTTCAAAATTTGCAATGCAACATGCGGCGGCGTATGTTGTGCTTTTTTGTGGAAAACTACTTGAATTGTCATTATTTGCAATTGCACAGAATTGTTCTACATGGTTTTTCACAGTGATATTTGTTGGTAAATGAGACCTTTTAGCTGCACTCATGTTCGACACACGTGAATCAAAGAGGGCTTTGGCTGAATGCGTGTTGTGATGACGTCACATGACGCGTCTTGGCCCGAATCTGCAGAAAATCTGCGGTAATTTTGAAAAATTGCATTTTATTATACTCCAAATAATGCAGAGTTTGCTTGATTTTGCGTTAATTTCTACGGAAATTAAAGGAGGGACTGAACTGTTATATTCATAATTAAATATTGGAGGAGCAGTTTCAGGAAGAACATACATGTGTGTTACACGAGACTTACCCACTGTGATCATTTTAAGAAAATACTTAAATGCTTGCAAAAACAATATGCAACAATTAAAAAGTATACATGTTATACTTTCGCGATCATTTCTACAAAATGCTGACTGATTTATATCTGTAGTGCTATTCTCGTCTCTGCATTAAAACATTCAGCTCCTGGGGCCTCATTTATTCACAGGTTCTAGATTGTTTCTTGTGCTTAAAAGGTAGAAGTATCGCACGGCGTAAATGTTTACCAGTCAGTGATGTCACTGGTCCCGAGCAGTGTGGCCGCGTTGATGACGGGGTTCCGTGCTGCACATGCTCTGTAGAACTCTGGATACTGACCAATCAGATGACAGGCCAGGAATCCACCATGAGACCCACCCATCACAGCCACCCGATCAGGATCAAGGGTCTTGTTACTCTGCAGGACATGCAGCACAGCCCGCTGCGTAAGGGGAATATAAGAATATGGAATATGGGAAAGGTGAGGAGACAAAATGGGAGAAAAAATAAACTTCGTGATGCCATTAATTTCAGATTTTTTTTCATGTGTTAAAATATACTACCTATGTATTGTATTAAAAACAAACAAAAAATACATAAATGTAATGTAATATTTAATTATAATATCATTATTATTGTTGTTGTTGTTATAATTATTATGAGAAAACCAGATGTTTTTTATTTTTAGATTTTATCACTGATAGCTTATGATGCAATTAAAAGATTCTTTTGCATATAAATATTTCTACTGGATATTACGGCTAGTGTGTCTCTGCACAAACCTGCACGTCTTTGACATCCTGACTGCCGATGTTTCCAAGGAGAGAATCGATACCGTCTTGACCAAAACCAGTGGAACCTCGATAGTTAACTATTCACACATGCAATTATCCAGTCATTCATTTAAAGTTTTATCAGATCCAAAGTCAGCTCCATATCTATATTTTGGTAGCAAACACAGCAGTCGCAGAAATGAAACACTCACCCATGAGCACAGCGAAACCCAGTTTAGTCAAAGCTGCAGCAGTGACGTTCCATTCAGCAGCAAAATGAGAATGTGGCCCTCCTGCACACACAAACACAGCTAGCATTATTATTATCATTATTTGAAGGTAATGGTCTGTGGATATTGGGAAATCTATAGTACTGTAAAATGTGTGTGCATGCACCATGTATGAAGATGACCAGAGGAAACTTCACAGCTTTGAAAGACCTTGCTGGTTTCAACAGCATGGCACCAAATCTTATGCCAGCTAATGAGAGAGAGCGAGAGAGAGAAGAGGATAAGATCATTACATGTTCTAATTCAGATATATTTTACACATCGACATGCTACTCACAGAACTGATGGTTTTCCTCTTCTGGTGTGGGAGTGATTATCATTGACTCCCAATCAAAACTCTCGTATGTATTAGCTCCGCCCAAGTGAGACCACTGTACACTCTGTATATGCTTTCCATCAGGTACAAACCCTACTTTCTGCACGCACACACACACACAGTTAAATTTGTAAAAAGATTATACACATCAAGTCTAGATTTCATGACTTCTGTATCTAGAGCAGTGTGTCAACCTCTTACCAAAAAAAAAAAAAAAAAAGAGAGAGAAGAAGACCGAAAACCTATTTGCCATAAACCATCAATTATAATGGAAGTCTAAAGGCAGTCAGTGAGACGGTCAATAAACAAAATGCACAACGATATAACATTATTTTTTCAATAACGTCTTACCAAAGCTGGTGTTATGGGTGAAATACAGTAAAAGGAATTATGGTAACACTTTTTCTAAGCTTTAGTGGTTATGTATCCATGTGCAATCAGATGCACTCTTCTACACTTTTAACACACAGTGCATCTCTGACATCATCAGATTCATTTACAAATACTATTGACTTTAGAATTAATGAAAGCTTTGTACAGTCGGTGGACAAATCATTAGCCTGGGCATGTGCGACAAGCAGAATTCATTTCTATGCTATTCTTTTTTTTATGGATAGTTGCTTGGCATACAAGTAGGCTTTTTTTTATTTTATTTGTTTAAATATAACTTACTTTACTTCACAATGATGCGACTCACCTTCATACTGTAACTATAGCATGCACGTTCTCAATCTTTTCAGAATCAGGAAAATGCAGGTTTGTGGAAACACTGACAAAACTGAGCAAAATAAAGCACAGCGCAAAGCTGTTATATACAGTAACTGTCCTGCTAGCACAACATGCACAGTTAAACATAATGAGAGGATATAAAGGCATTAGCCAGACACAAATAATATTTGGATCTGCGATGCATGGAGAGGACACAGCTCAGAGCCGAAACAAAGTTTTCATCAAGGTCGTAAAAACAATGAGAAAAAAAAAAAAAAGAAGTTTATCAGGAGATGATAAGGACTATGCCTACACAGTCATCCCCTCTGTGAGAATTCATATACTCATTCGTTTCTCTTAATCTGTATTAACGATTTAATTACTAACTAGCTGGCCACATGTTCTTATATTATTATAGCTTCTAATTTAAGCCTAGTCAATTAATCAGGCACATTGGAGCTTTTACTGGCTTTCATTTGTCCACCCCTGAGTCTGTGCTTCACATGAATGTTTCTCAAACTGCCCATAAACTTCCACTGTAAGTGAGTCCCATGTTTCATATGAACAAGTTTTCCATTCATCTGTTGTACACAGAAATGTACCGAAATCCTTGTCTATAGTAATACGCTACATATTAGAATATTACTTTATGTGACTATGAACTGTCTAAGTGGATAACATCTGCTACATACATTCACGCCAAGAACCACATTGTATCATGTGATCTACAGGTATGTGTGAGTGGGTGTGGTTGAGTGTACCAGGCTAGGGGGGTGATTAGGAGAAGAGCAGGACATCACCATCAGGTCTTTCATTACTGCTAACAGCTTGACACTCCCAAACTCGTTCCCTGAGGACATACACGCACAAACATAAAACCAAACCTCAAACAAAATGGACACACACAGTCAAATAACACGAGTACACAACAATAAACACACATACATACACGCAGTGTCCTGCACAGGTGTTACTGTTCCAGTTCGTCTCTCCACAGAGAACAGCAACTAGCAGAGCAGAAAACATGAGTTCATTTTACAATATTTAGAATATAAAACAGCATATTCTGGCAAAAGGTTTCTGGTAGATTCCTCCTCAACATGTGTATTTGGTTTTCTAACACCCTCCACTTCCTCTATGTTTCGGTGATGTAGATTTGCTCTTTTCTGTACCTTGCTGTTTTCACAGGCACTGCTGAAGAAGATTCTCTCACTGTCTGAAGACCAGCAATGAGGAGGAAGAGGTTCATACACACCCATAAACTGACCTGCACACACACGGGCACAATTTGTTGTCATCGGATACTTACAGTACAAAAATTAATATGAAAAAGCTAGAGAAAGAGAGTGAGATGGAGAGATATGCCAGGTACCTTTCTCTGCTCTTCTCACTACATCCACCAACACTGAGGTAGTTCTATTCTTCATGTCATACTGAGAGAGAGACACACACACAGAGAAAGAAAGAGAGAGAGAGAGAGAGAGAGAGAGAGAGAGAGAGAGAGAGAGAGACACAACTTTGAACTGAATTTGTCTGCATTCATATATCGCTTTGTGTATCACACTCACACTCATCTGCCACCATCTGGTTCTGAAAACGTGTGTGTGTGTGTGTGTGTGTGTACGCAAGAAACTGTTTACACCTGACTGTTTCAGGTGATACAATATAATTTATCACAATAGAGATGGCACAATACATTTTCTGAAATATCACAGGTATTGAGATGTTTTTAGAACCTTTTTACATTTTTTAATAACTACAAATTGAAAAGAAGTAACTCATGTTTTAATTCAGATGTAGACACTTAAGATTTACATGCATATTACGTACAGCATTTAATAAACTGTACATGTAAACTTTTCTAGTGTCTACATCTTAACTAAAACTAACAAGCAGCATCTCTTTCCCCAAATGCTTGGGGGTTTCCATAACACCCTCCGAAAGCACCTACAACGGCGCATGTGAGCATCAGAACTGGACCAGGGAGCAACGGAAGAAGCACCAGGATGTACTATGGGAAGCAGGCAAGCCGGCAGAGGCAGTGTGATGCTCTGTGCAATGTTCCCCTGGGAAACCTTGGGTCCTGGCATTCATGTGGATGTTACTTTGACACGTACCACCTACCTAAACATTGTTGCAGACCAAGTACACCTCTTCATGGCAACGGTATTCCCTAATGGCAGTGGCCTCTTTCAGCAGGATAATGCGCCCTGCCACATTGCAAAAAATTTGTTCAGGACTGGTTTGAGGAACATGACAAAGAGTTCAAGGTGTTGACTTGTCCTCCAAATTCCCCAGATCTCAATCCAATCGAGCATCTGTTGGATATGCTGGACAAACAAGTCCAATCCAATGAGGACCCACCTTGCAACTTACAGGATTTAAAGGATCTGCTGCTAACATCTTGGTACCAGATACCACAGCACACCTTCAGAGGTCTTGTGGAGCCCATGCATTTACAGGTCAGAGCTGTTTTGGTGGCACAAGGGGACCTACACAATATTAGGTGGGTGGTTTTAATGTTATGGCTGTTCGGTGTAAGTTTCTACCATGACAAGCTTGACCGCAATGTGTGAATACATCTGTGCTGATCAACGCAGGAGAGCAAATTGAATCCATTTCTAATCATCATTACCATCAAAAGTATTTGCAAACTGTTCGATTTGACCGAAACATTTAAGTCAAAAACGTCAATTTTTCAGCAGCATCCCTAATAAGAGTACTTAACTGATGTTCATTATACTTCTCTAATATTATCTAAGTCAGACATACATTAATAGATTTTATTTCACATTGACAGTAAAGACAAATGTGGGTACTGCAAGTGGAAAAAACAAGACAAGAGATTACTGTGAAATGGGGGAAGTTAATATCAGAGCGTTCAAAACACCTATGCAACTGTCAATCATTCCAGACATACAGTATGTCGAATGGCTCATCTGGTAGTCAAATGTATTTAGTTTAATTTTCATATTACTCATGATAGTAAACTGTTTAATAGGACACATTTTTGGCTACAAGTGTGTATGTCGTTAAAGTTTTATCAGGATACAGAGTACGCATCTTTACCAGCATCATGCGGAGACATTGTTGATGTGGGCCGAACACTTGTCCCTGCAGATAGACCAGCCAAAGAGAGTCTGGACTCAGCCGAGGACTCATCACCGAGCCGGAATCACATGACAGGAGCTCTAATGTGGGTCAGAAGTCAAACAGAGAGCCCAAATATAGAGTATGTACTGTATGGTAAATAATGAATGTCTAGATTATTACTATACATATATACAGTATAGTCCTTGCTGTGGTCAGTCACGTATAGCAAATCTTACCACAATTTCCTTTCAAGTCAATGGAGAAGACAGCTGACCTGAAACCAGATAAAACTCATTAATAGTTAGCATTTACAGAAGTGATATAGATGTGGTAAGCATGCTGACTCTGCCCCCTCACCTCCGATTGGAACAGAACTTCAGGCCCAGTCGGAAGGGTTCATGCCACCAGCCCACGAAGATCACGGCCTTGCCGTCTCCTGTCCACAAGGCCTGAGTAACGGCACTTACAGGTGAGTGAAGTCACAAAACCAAATTATCTACATTCTCAGTAGTGCCAGTTCTGTACAGGCTCAAGTTTTCCCTCTCTACAAACACACCTGAGCCAACTCATCAGCTTTCATAGGTGATTGTGTGTGTTGGGAGCAGCGATGTGAATTTTGGTCAGTTTTGATAGCTCAAGTACAGAGAAAATAAGCGAGTACTGGAATTTTTGTAGGGTTGGGTAGGGAGAAGAGAAGGTTTCTCTCGCAATGACTCAGTATATCCCCACTGCCATTAACAACACTTAATGGCAGTGTAAGGATTTTTGGATAATAATTAATAAAAATAAATCCAAAAATGTCAACAATGACTTTTCGGATTTATTCAAAGCCTGCTTTATGTAGCATTTCTCTCTTTCTTGTGGCTGCTTGTTCTGTGTGTCAGGCTGCTTCACACTATCTCCCTACTCATGAAAGAAAACTCCCATGGCGTTCAGCTGAGCCCGACCTGAATATCTGTGTCTGTGCGTTCATTCATTCATGTAATTTTGTCATTATTGACCCCTGTACAGGACAGTGCCTGAGAATTCCTGATTTTAATGATTATTATTATTATTATTATTATTAGCAATAGTGGTTTACCTGTCCAGGTGACACATAAAGTGGGACTCCAGGACACATGGTCACTTCTTCTTTAGTTAGATTTGCTACACACAACACTGGGGCACTTTTACCAACCAGACCCTCACCCCAGTCTTCCACATACACATTCTTATCCTGAAACACACACACACACACAATGAAGAGAAGCTATATACAGTATATATGAAGTACAGCCTATCCTAGTAATAGGATGCCGATCAAAGCTCTATTAAAGTAACAAATTGTCATATAATTGTAACAAGCTCCATATTAGAATATGCCAGTGACAACTACTTAAGTTTTTTTTTTTTTTTTTAGTCTTCTTACCTCTTCTTCAAGCACACTCAAACTTCCACTTTCATTGGCTGATGTCCCCACCCTCTTCTTCTCTGCTATGTAAAGTAACCTTTCCTCACATGGTGACCAAACTAGACATGCAAACTGTGCTAAATACACAAATACATACAATTAAATGACACTGTAAAACCAACGATCCAAATTAATAACAACAGCAAAACAATAAAACAGGGGAAGAGCTGTGCAAAAGAAGGCCTCCTTACCATCTTCATAGACTTTTCCGTGTTTCTTCTGGGCCGTGAGGTCTAAGCTTTTCTCCAGTCCATTGCAGCCCCATACCTGAGTAGAGACAATTCACTTTTTAAACAAAAACAGTCATACACCAATCACTTAGTGGTTTCTGATTGGATGGCCATAATTACCTCAAGGTACTGATGCCCCACACCATCTCGGATGACCGCTCGACGTACTCCAGAGGGAGAGTGGCTAATAAGCAGCCTGCAATTAGAGGAGATGTGGGTTAAAATAAGAATCATTTCTGTGCATTTATATGATCCTTTGTATTATATGTATATAGTAGGTGTGTTTACTGTAAATTCATGTTATTTAGTTAAAATGTATATGGAAGTGTGCAGGTCATACACTCTACATATACACTGTGAGTTTTGGGTATGCATGTGCCAATGCCTTACTCTCCATGTGTGTTTATAGAGGGTCCCAGACACACAAACTTTTCCAGAGTATTTTCATTACATTGAAGATTCCAGTGCTGACTAAAGCGCAATCTAATGCCCCGGTCAACATCACACTGACTCCACTCTGAAAAGAGACAGATGTATGACTTTAGCAATGACTTGTTAGAAAGAGAGAGAGAGAGAGAGAGAGAGAGAGAGAGAGAGAGAGAGAGAGAGAGAGAGTTGGTATGTAGCAGGAAAATTGGGCACGTGTAAGATGAGCGACTTTGACACGCACCAAATTGTGATGGCTAGATGACTGGGTCAGAGCATCTCCAAAACGTCAGCTCTTGTGGGGTGTTCCCAGTGTGCAGTGGATAGTACCTACTAGAAGTGGTCCAAGGAAGGACAACTGGTGAACCAATGACAGGATTGTGGGGGCCCAAGGCTCATTAATGCATGTGGGGAGCAAAGGCCAGCCCGTCTGGTCCGATCCCACACAAGAACTACTGTAGCACAAATTTCTGAAAAAGCTCATGCTGTCCATGATAGAAAGGTGTGAGAACACACAGTGCATCGCAGCTTGCTCATACCCAAAACCCACAGTATGCAGCAAGCTGCGATGCACTGTGTGTTCTCACACCTTTCTATCATAGACAGCATGATCTTTTCCAGGTGACGCCTGTCCACCGCCGAAGGTGCCTACAATGGGCATGTGAGCATCAGAACTGGACCACGGAGCAATGGAAGAAGGTGGCTTGGTCTGATGAATCACATTTTCTTTTACATCATATGGATGGCCAGGTGTGTGTGCGTCGCTTACCTGGGGAAGAGATGGTACCAGGATGCACTATGGGAAGAAGGCAAGTCGGTAGAGGACAGTGTGATGCTCTGGGCAATGTTCCGCTGAGAAACCTTGAGTCCTAGCATTCACCTACCTAAACATTGTTGCAGACCAAGTACACCCCTTCATTGCAACAGTATTCATTAATGGCAGTGGCCTCTTTCAGCAGGATAATACGTCCTGCCACACTGCAAATGCTCAGGAATGGTTTGAAGAACATGACAAAGAGTTCAAGGTGTTGACTTGACCTCCAAATTCCCCAGATCCCAATCCGAATGAGCATCTGTCAGATGAGCTGCATAAACAAGTCTGATCCATGGAGGCCCCATCTCACAACTTACAGGGCTTAAAGGATCTACTGCTAATGTCTTGGTACCAGATACCACAGCACACCTTCAGAGGTCTTGTGGAGTCCATGCCTTGACAGGTCCTTCACCAACTGGTTGTCATTGTATTGCTTTCAGCTTTCACTGAGGCCTGTAAATCAGCTGTGCCGTGTAAATATTCCATAATTTATGGACCACTGGCAATTATCAACATGCGCGCTCAAGTAGGAAGAAAATCAGACGTTACTCAAAGTTTGAACATCTGAAATAAAACGTTTATAAATGAGGCCCATTGTACCATAGAAACCACTGGATAGCCATAATGCACTTTCACTAAGAATGATGGTTGCTAAGATGGCAATGTCACTGTGCTTCTCACACATGTAAATGTATGTCTTTTCTATAGTCACAAGCATTCATTTTGTAGTTTGCTTGGTTACTTTATTGTCTTTAGGTTTGATGCAGGGCAAATAATTATAAACAAAATCATTTACTTCAACCATGAATTCTGTACATTATAACAGTGTTTAATTTGGAACTACTGTTTTTTTTTTTTATATATATACAGGGAATAATAAACTAAGCTTACCAGTGCTTACAGTGAGGTTCTGGGTCTTGGTGTCAGACCCGATGCCTTTTTTAGTAGTGATGGAGGCAGACACAGGAACAGGATATCTGTTGTAGCTTTTGAACACATCTCTGATCACACCCTCCTCCATCATCATCATCATCATCATCATCTGCAGAAAATACAAGATCTTCATGTTCTGTGGCCTTATTCACTGCACACCAATTAGAATCAATGTATATGAACATTGACACTGGAGGTTATATCCGAATAGTAAGATTGACTTGAAACTGTAAAAGTGTGTGGCTCAACAATGCATTAAATAAGCAGTCATATGCACTTACATCTTTTCTTACTGATCAGTGGGTTTAGTACTCAGTAAAACCTTTATACATAGCACACACACTCCCAAGCCTATTTATTAGATTGTTTAGATAAAGTGTGGAACTATGACAGGGAAACCTTATAAATAATAACATAAATACAAATTAACATTATGCTTCAGTTAGGTTAGATTTGCACACCCATTGAAGGCACATCAGCTTAAGGCCAAACAGATACAGGCAGATAGAGGTCGACCAATAGTGGATTTGACCAATACTGATAGATAAGTTGGACAGTACCTGCCGATAACCAATTCATCAACCGATAGTTTTTAAAATTGATACTGAACGAAAACATAATCAAATTAAAATTTAAATTTTTATTTGTTATTTGGAGTGTTACTTTTTGGTTCAGTTTGGATGTATATATTTTATTTATATTAATATATATTAAATATTAATAAATATTAACATAAATAAAACATATACATCCAAACTGAACCAAAAATTAACACTCCAAATAACAAATAAAAAAAGAAACATCCAAAATGAATTTAAAAAAAACAAAAAAACATTTCAAATAATACAACAAAATTAGTCAGAGGCTTCTAGAGGCCGTTCTCGTACTGTATAATGACAGTGGACCCTTCTCAGCCGCTCCCGTAACGGACGCAACCGGGAAAAACTATCAGTGTGGATATTTGCCAATAGCCAATAGTTCCAGCAATCGGTTATCGGTGCTGATTAATCTGCAGAACCAATCAAGCGGTTAACCTCTTCAGGTAGACAACAACTTTGGACACATCAATCATTTTTCAGATTTTGGTATAAATATTATAATACGTCTTCTCTTAGATTGCAATTATAAAAATATCAAAATATTTTTTTGTTTTTTTCTTGTGACCACCGCAACTTTGAAAAAGGCTGGAGCTCTGCCCACTTCACAATCATGCCAAGTCATAGTATATCACTGAAAAACTTGTTTCCTGATATACAGTGGGTTTTTATGTTTTTCTGATATGTTGGTGTTATATCTTTCATTTGGATGTTATAAATTGCACTGAGTAAATACAGCTGGATAAAACAAAAACTGTGTCAGTCTTCATTTCAGGCTGAAAAGCAACACAATGTGATTATTTTAAAGGGGGGTGATTCTTTTCTATACCCACTGTACAGCCGTGGCCAAAAGTTTTGAGAATGACACAAATATTAATTTTCACAAAGTCTACTGCTTCAGTGTTTTTAGATCTTTTTGTCAGATGTTACTAACTGTTACTGAAGTATAATCACAAGCATTTCATAAGTGTCAATGGCTTTTATTGACAATTACATGAAGTTTATGCAAAGAGTCAATATTTGCAGTGTTGACCCTTCTTTTTCAAGACCTCTGCAATTCGCCCTGGCATGCTGTCAATCAACTTCTGGGCCACATCCTGACTGATGGCAGCCCATTCTTGCATAATCAATGCTTGGAGTTTGTCAGAGTTTGAGGGTTTTTGTTTGTCCACCCGCCTCTTGAGGATTGACCACAAACTCTCAATGGGATTAAGATCTGGGGAGTTTCCTGGCCATGGACCCAAAATGTCGATGTTTTGTTCCCCGAGCCACTTCGTTATCACTTTTGCCTTGTGGCAAGGTGCCCCATCATGCTGGAAAAGGCATTGGTCGTCACCAAACTGTTCTTGGATGGTTGGGAGAAGCTGCTCTCTGAGGATGTTTTTGTACCATTCTTTATTCATGGCTGTGTTCTTAGGCAAAATTGTGAGTGAGCCCACTCCCTTGGCTGAGAAGCAACCCCACACATGAGTGGTCTCAGGATGCTTTACTGTTGGAATGACACAGGACTGATGGTAGCGCTCACCTTTTCTTCTCTGGACAAGCTTTTTTCCAGATGCCAGATTTCAGAGAAAATGACATTACCCCAGTCCTCAGCAGTCCAATCCCTGTACTTTTTGCAGAATAGCAGTCTGTCCCTGATGTTTTTCCTGGAGAGAAGTGGCTTCTTTGCTGCCCTTCTTGACACCAGGCCATCCTCCAAAAGTCTTCGCCTTACTGTGCGTGCAGACGCACTCACACCTGCCTGCTGCCATTCCTGAGCAATTATTTCAGTCATTCATTTTGAATCAAACCTTCTCCTGTATATTATTAGAAGGTGTGAATAAAGAAAGGGGTTTTTACATTAAAAAAAAAACAAAAACAAAAAAAAACAAAAAACACCTCACTCCACCTTTACAAAACATCTTATTTTAAAGAAAACCGAGGAATAAAGAAACTTAATGATTATAATAAACCACAGAGGGACGACCATACTTACAAATATTAAGTTTAGACACTGCGAAAATGCGGAAGTGAATTTAAAAGCTTCATATAGAATGTCATAAGAGAAGGCTTACTGCTCGCGCGCATTGTCCAGCCGCGGATCATTCGTGTTTGTGGTCGTTTTTCTTCTTCTTCTACTCGTTATGGACAGCCCGTTCTGTGGTACATTACCGCCACCTAGTGGAGACGTTGTGTATACTTCACAAAAAAAAAAAAATCTGTGATTAAACAGACTTCTTTTCCTTTCGGCTGTTCCCTTCAGGGGTCGCCACAGCGAATCATCTGCCTCCATCTAGCCCTATCCCCTGCATCCTCTTCTCTCAGACTGACTACCTTCATGTCCTCCTTCACTACATCCATAAACCTCCTCTTTGGTTTTTCCTCTCGGCCTCCTGCCTGGCAGCTCTAACCTCAGCATCCTTTTACCGATATATTCACTCTCCCTCCTCTGAACATGTCCAAACCATCTCAACCTGGCCTCCCTAACTTTGTCTCCAAAACATCTCACATGTGCTGTCCCTCTGATGTACTCATTCCTGATCCTATCCATCCTCGTCACTCCCAAAGAGAACCTCAACATCTTCAGCTCTGCTACCTCTAACTCTTCCTCCTGTCTTTTCCTCAGTGCAACTGTCCCTGGCCTATTCGTCCCCGAACATCAAGCATCGCTTCGTGTTCAGCTTCAATGACTGTCTCACTGTCACTCTGTCTCTCTGTCACTCTGTCACTCACTCACTCACACTCACACACACTATTGTATACTGCCCCTCATATAGGTCCACTAGTACAAAGGGTGAAAATAGGGTCATAATGTTGCAGAGAGCAACACTGGTGACTATACAGTACTGTGCAAAAGTCTTAGACACCCTATTACTTTTTATTCAAAATTTTGTCATAGATGTTTATTTTATGAATTCTGCATTATTGAGTACAAAAACCATTTTAGATTTCCAGCGCAAAGTTAAATGTTATAGAAAAATGTTTATTGTATGGGAGCAAGGGATCGTCACATTAAATATTGAGTTTCTTTAGTTTATTACTGTTTACTGCATGTTGTAATATTTTCTTTTTAGTTGAAAGGTTTAATTTCAATGTCTTGGAAGTAATCTTGAAATAAATATTTGCATGAGCCTAAAACTTTTGCAAAGTACTGTACATGTATACAGAAAGTAGAAACAGGACTTATGTAAAAAGTAAAGCATTTAAATGCTATTGACTATTATCTATTTAAGTCTGGTGAATAACAGGTTCAAATTCAGAGAGCCCAGATGTAATGGAAACATTCGGTCATTTTAAATCTTGATTACCTGCCAATAAAGATGTAAGGTAATTAAATTAATTAAATAAATAAACAACTCAATAAATAAATAAATAGCTAAATAAATAAATAAATTGCATACATACATCTTTTTAATATTTTTACGTCAATAGAGGGCGCACTTGTATTGCAGTACATGCCACTTGAATTAAAGCTTTTGAATGAAATATATTTGTAAAATTTCCAAAAATTGAGAAATGTAGCTCTATTCTGCACTTGCCATTTAATTTTAAAAACATTAACGATTGGGATAACGAGTTGATTATTTCAAACAACTGACATTTCAATTATTTCTAACAAGTGCATCAAACATGCAGCTTTTGATTCGTTTGATTCAATTTGATTCAATGTAATTCATTTAGAAAAGCAAGGACAGACAATCCAAACCCATGTCGCATTAAACAGGTTTACACTTCTTGCTTGTTTAATATAAATTATCATTATTATTGCTATTTCTACTGTTTCCTTTGTACTTGGGAATTGATTCACCTGATTCACTAGAAGTAGTAGTTCAAGAGAAACAAACGACTCATCCATGAATTACGCTTTACTAAAACACCTGGATAGAAGTACAGTCGCTTTATTTAGTGTTATATGCCTATTGAGCACACATTTAGACGAGTCTTGGGAATAGTTAGGTCTGCTTTTGGGTCACTCCTGAGAACATCACCTGCCACAGAAGACAGGCAGCTGGGCTTCATGCACCATTAGAGTTTCTTCTCCTCACAAACGAAACTCTTTTACTTAAAAAATAAAATAAAAATACATAGAACCACACCTCTAATAACAAATGCTGTGGTCTACATTTCACACACTTTTCACTCTGGTCTATTTAAGTCAGATGGCTGTAAGCCACACAGGCTGGTTTGTTTTACACGTGATACCAGTGTGCCTGTACCAGTTCCCCAGACAATGGCAATTATTTTGGCAAACACATTTTGGTTAATGCACTCTGGTTAAAGTTCTACAAAATGAAATGAGTCGAAACATTCTGGATGGAGCCTCAAAAGCCATTCTAGGACATGAAAAATATTCTTGTGATAAATTAATTAAATGTCTATTTCCTAGAGCACTAACAAAGATGAACACTGGTCATTAACATATACAGGATGTTTCCTTCCAGATGAATGTACCTGTACTGCCACAGGCTTTGTCAGTTCTCCTGTGAACTATAAGAGATGTGTACAGGGACCAAGAAGCTAACGAACAATAGAACCATCTTTATGGTAACTGAGGCTTCAGTCCTATCTACAGAGACACATACTCTTGGGGAAAATAGGCTCTAAACAAGATAGGGGGAAGTGGCGAAAGAAAACCATGAGAGACAAATGACTGAGTCACTCTCACAATCTGCTATTATCTGTTAAATCTTTACCGGCCTACCAAGAAGAACTACATACTTACACATGACTCTTTTCTGGTCATGTTCTCCTAAAGTACTGAAAATGTACAACATAATTCATAATACAGGATTAAAGGTGGTGTGAGTGATGAAAGGTGATGAAAGTTCTCATAGTATGGCAGCACGTAATTAAAAGCTCTGAAACCGGTGGAACAAATACATGACGTGATCCAAAAAAAAATCCAACGAATCAATCATGTTGCCCGTCAATTCAGAAAGCTCCACGTCTACATTTAAATTCCCTCTCCTAAGGATGAGTTACTCTGCCAACGTCAACCAACGTAAAACTGCTGAACCAGACAACATAACAGGTCGTTTTCTCAGCAATTGCATAGGCTAACCGGTAGACGTCTTCAGAGACATCTTCAGCATTTAACCAAGCCAGGCAGTTGTTCTCATATGTTTAGACCAGTGCCAAAGAAACCAGCTGTGACCACACTTAATGACTATCAGCCTGTGGTATTACACTGGTTAGCCATCCTTAGCTCAGATCCTTACGCTTGTAATTTTTCCTGCTTCCAACACATCAGCTCCGAGAACTGACTGTTCACTAGCTGCCTAATACAGTATATCCCTCCCATTGACAGGTGCCATTGTAACGAGATAATCAATATTTGAGATAATCGATGAATTGATTCACTTCACCTGTCAGTTGTTTTACTGTTATGGCTGATCGGTGTACATCATCCATCATAAAGTGCTTCAAATGACTAGTCACAGGTGACAAAAAACAGCCTCCCCATGTAACTGGATTCCCTACAGTTTGCATATCACTCTAACCAGTCCACAGATGACACCATATCTGTTACTAGGCTCTGTTCCATCCCTTATTTATGTAAGAATGCTGTTTAGTGATTTCAGCTCCCCATTCAACATAATCCCACAGAAGTTGGTGGTAAATTTGAGTCTTCTGTGCTTTAACTCCCTCTGTAACTGGACCCTGGACTGCAGGAAGTCTGGATTGGGAACATCACCTCCAGGACCCCCACAATGAACTCTGGTGCCTCCCAGGACTACGTGCTCAGCCCACTACTGTTCACATTGATGGTATATCACTGTACTGCCAAGCACAGCTCAAACCACATCAAGTTGGCTGATGACACAACAATAGTGGGTCACTTCAGTAACAACAATGAACCAACATGCAGAGTGGAGGTGGAACAGCTAGTAGACTGGAGAAACAACAATCTACCAAAGGATTGTTTATTTCAGAAAGATCTGTGGTGATCACTTCCTACTACACCTCAACAGCTTGGCAGTGGAGATAGTGAGGAGCTTTAAGTTCCTGGGAATCCATATCTCAAAAATGACCCTACCTGCACAACCAATATCACATCTCTAGACAAGAAAGCAAAGTGGCAACTCCATATTCTGTGATAGCTGAGGGCAGCAATTCCCCCCTAGCTCCCACACCATGTTATACAGGAGTGCACCTTCATAGTTTGGGAACTGCAATGCCTCAGGCTACAGGTGCTCAACACTGGTCTTAGAGAACCCCACGTGCTACACATTTTAGTGTTTTCCCTGCTCCATGCACACCTGATCCTTAACAGCTCTTTTTGTGTTGAAGTGGGTGTGCAGGACAGGGTACTCCAGGACCTGTGCCTTAGACCGTACAACTGCAGAAGATGCTGAGAATATCATTGGAGTCCCCTTCATCCCATTCAGGACATGACCACACTGCTTCAGTAACCCCATGGGTTCTTTGCACTCCAGTTGTCTGTCAAAAGGCATCACAGCATCTAGACCAATTCCACCAGACTCTGCAACAGCTTCTTCCTCCAGGCTGCCAGGATTATTAACTAAATGCCACCCACACTTAAGTACTGCACACTACTCCCACTAGTCAATCATAGTATCACTACGTCACCCTGCTTCTCTAGACAGTCAACATGTACCAAAAGGCTGTTCGGTAGGTTGCTGATGTATATTATTATGCAGATACTGAATGGTTTAATGCAACCTGTTGATTTAATGCAAAGCAGCTGATCTACTCTGGTAGATTAATGCACTACTGAATCTCATTTTATATTCTACTGTCTTGACCTCTGTATTTAATTAAATGTTTTTGGCTATTTTTTCTCTTTTCTTTTCCAAGTGTGCCTCAAATCACAGCAGTACAGAGTCTATGTTCCAGAAGAAGTGTTGATGTGGACACATCAAGCTGTAGCATTGGTGAAAAATAAGAACATGTGTCTAAAGTTAAATGTCTAACTTTGCTTCGTGAATAATGTTTCACTGGTCATCATATGTTTGAGTGAGTAGTGATACTTAAATTTTTTTCAACCTAAGCTCTCTTCAGAACTAGTACAACAGGTTGACTCTGTTGACTTTTGGACAGTGTTTTCAGTAAGCAATTCAAATAACAAGAACAAATCTATGTGACCATTCACTCTTCAATCAGAAACAAATCATGTATTTGCTAACAATTCTTTTTTTATTTTTATTTATTTTTTATTTATTTATTTTTTTTATTCATAGTAAATGAGAAGTGTGCCAATCAGTGACAAAGGGGAAGGAGACTTGTCCAAGTGCAGCTTGTACTATAGCCAGACATGGGAAATATTCTGTACAGTGGAGACTGGAAAGGGCTAAAGATGTCTTTGGTCCACACTTGAAAATGATGGGATGGGATGGGAATGACACCGTAGGCAAAGAACTACAAAAGGCACTTGAGTTTACAGTTGTCTCATAATTGGAACCAAAGAAATGAAAACAGGATTCTATACATCAGGAAGAATTGAACTACACTACATTTTTTTTTTACAACTGTATGTAAACCATAGGCCTAACAATACAACATACATATGTCCCACTGCTGGGACTCAAAAACAAATGTATAGATACATATGTACAGATAGAACTGCAGAAGGAAGGGAAGAATGGGCGAATATAAACTGAAGTCAGTGACCCATTAGGAAGAGACACAAATTAGAAATAGGAATATTATAAACAGCGAAACTTTAAAAAAAAAAATAAAAATGTCTTTGGCAAAAATTTACATGAAAACAAAACGGGCTGGATTTGTGGTTGAGGTTGAACAACAATGATCAAGACTTCCTCCTTAGCGACTAATCTTTAGTATCCAACACGAACATTCAAGCATGCACACAAACAAAGTGAGCCAGATCCCAATTTCATGTGGATTCCAACCCACATGATGACACAGAAACTTTGTTAATCTTCAAGCTGTATTTTGGTGGAGGGGCAGAAGACTTTGGAAGAAAACAGTGGTGCCATTTTGTCATTGTGACAAGAATGCACAACTAGATGCAAACACTTCACTGTCGCCACAGTACTATTAAGCATGCAGTGACTGTATTGAGAAACCAGGAATGAAACCCGCAAAGAAGCAGCTAATCAAAATGGAGTTTCACCCCTTCATGTACTGAAACAGACTGGAGAAAAAGGTCATTCTACAAATCCATCATGAAAGAGAAAAACCGCATAGGCTGCTGGTTGAGCTGTTAAGGCAGTGGAATGGGACTTGCTATCAGGGCATTGAGGTTATTTATTTTAAACCAGACTTCGTTTAGGAATAGCAGCACAGCCACATCCTCAGGATAGTGTTTTTGATGCACTTCTCAAATCCAAATTAAGCAAAGCACAGCCCTGGTTTTCTGTACGGACTATCAGAGTTATAACGGCTGATGTATGAGGTATATCAGTCATTGTATACGAGTGAGAACGAGATGAAATCCTACATTTCAGTTTTAGCACCTTCAAAGGGGTCAAATGGCATGCACTCGACAAACTTCAAAAGTCTGAGAAACAAACTGCTTAGTATTTCTTTACTTGGTAAAATTGTTGACTAATAGTAATACAGCATATGTATTTGTGAAAGAACTAGTTGTACATGTGTATGCACTAAAGTGAGGTTGTTCTGTGATCAAAGGCAGGTATATTAATATGCACCGCATGCATACTGTGGAAGAATGATAAGGGCACACAGCTCGAAACCTCTGTGCCCATTGTGGCCTTTAAGTAGAGGTGAAACGGTGATCAAGGCTGTGAAACACTGCACAGCACTCTCGGCGAGCCGAACAAAACTTAAAAATCAATAAATAAAAAGGCAATCACCATGGCCGTAATTTCGTAAGACCTAAATGCTGGCTGACCACGATCAGAACATTTAGCCCCATGGACAGTCCATACATTAATTCAGTCAGCAGCACTTCTTCAAATTTCTACAGAGACTAACGGTCATGTTTCTACTTTTTTACAACCATATCTACCCTTCAACACTGCAATTAACAATTGACTTCAGAATCAATGTCAAAATCTAATAGCCCATCAGCTAAACACCATACTTTCCAATTTTAATCAAGAAAAAAAAAATCACAAAGAAGAAATGCTCTTTGATTTGAAGAAGAGAAGATATTTTAAAGCTCAAAAGCTTGAAGTATGATTAGCGCCCTATATAAAATGTAATGGAAAGACAAATAAAACAATTGCAAAATGTAATACAAAACTGAAAGCTAAAAGAAAGAAATATGAATAGTGCACTACATGTTTACAAATTATGACTAAACAAGATTAGTCAGTGAAAGCTCTTAGCCAGTTACGAAGTATCATAGGTCTCTCCCAAATGAGGAAACAAACAAAACAAAATTGACAAGTCTTGAAGAAATGTTATTCTTCCCAAAAAAAAGAAAAAAAAAAGAAGAAAAAAAAATCAGGTTAAACATGGAATGCACGACTGAAGGTGGGGTAAAAGAAAGGGACAAGTGAACAAAACAAGTGAAGATAAGGGGAAAAGGAAGAGATGGCACTACAACTGACAAAAAAAAGAAAAGAAAAAAAAAACAACAAGAGATGTAAACTTGAATTTTATTCTTCATGTGTATGGAACAGCTGAGCAATCAGGGAAATGGGGCTTTAAGGGAGTTGAGGAAGGGGTGTGGGTAGGGATTCGATGAAGGATACTGGGGGAGGGAGGAAGATGGGAGGGGATAGGGAACAAGGGGGCAGGGCATTTAGGGTGTGTCAGGGGTTTTTTGGGGGTGTCCGAGGTTGCCTCTGTGGCAGCCCATTTTGGGCAGGGCGATCTTGCCGGTAGGATAACACAGAGGGGTGGGCGGGGCCTTTCGTGCTGTTTGAGAACTGCAAGTTGGAGGAGTCGCCCTGGCCACGGTCGCCCTGGCCACGGTCGCCTTGGCCACGGTCGCCTTGGCCACGGTCACCCTGGCCACGGTCACCCTGGTGACGCTGGTCTCCAGAATAGCGGTAGTTGGTCCGGTTGGAATTACGGTCGTAATAGGAGCTGCCATTATGGCGCTGACCGGGATAACCCTGAAATATACGTCTGTTACCCTGGAACACCTTCACAAACACACAGAGATGAATAGAAATTAATAATAAATTCAATGCAATTGTTGCACATTGTTGCACACTGTATTTACATAACTTGTATAAAGGACCTTTTTAGATCTCAGTTACTAATTCCCACCCACTACCTAGCTTCTCCTTAATCACACGATAGCCACCAACTGGGGAGGATAAAGGCTAGCACGTGCTTCCTCCGATACATGTGAAGCCAGCCACTGCATTTCCCCTCCCACAAACTGTTGCTCATTCTGTGTCAAAGGGCAGCTGAACACACTCAGATGAAGGTGCTATACATTCGCACGCACACACCCACGACTGGCTAGTTTTGATTTGATTGACACATGAAAGAGTAATGCTCTGACCACCAAGAAAGCAAGGCCAATTTTGTGCTCTTGGACTCTCTCTGTGCAAAACAGTGTGTGCATGTCATATCTGCTGTTGAGGGACAGTAGGGAAATTTGTGTGTGCACGTTACCTGTTTGTGTGGGACATTGGGGCGACTTGTGTAACCAGAAGCCTGGGGCTGAGCATGAGCTTGAGCTGGGACTTCTACAGGGACGGAGCCAGTGACAGAAGAAGAAGTGGAACTGCAGCGAGAGCGATGGGAGTAGCCAGTCTGCGGATGATACACTACACAAGGAGACAAAAAAAAAGCGAGCGGGTGTTAACAAGTCCAACAGAATTTCAATACTCTCACATATTCAGACGTGTCAATCCCCTACCTGATCCAAAGCCCATGATGCTGGCTTTAAGAGGTTCCAGTTCGTAAGTGAACTTAACAGCTTTCCCAAGATCCTCATCATACTTCCTCTCACTCACAAAATGCTGAAATAAAGAGAAGAGAAAACAAGGTTAACTGTATCTGTACGTACATGTGTACACGTGAGTGTAGATGTGCACGCCCATACCTTGATGTCTGCACGGAGTTCTGTTAGCTGCTCTTCAGACATGGAGGCAGACTTGTCAGTGAGTCTCCTCAAATCCTCCGCTCGCCTCTGACGCTTATCCAGGATAGCCACTACACAAGATGAATACAAAGAGCAGTCAACGTCACACAAAAAACACAATGAGAAGGAGCTTATCCTGCCCTTGAGCAGGAAGAACGCACCTTGACTTGTCCACTGTTAATAGGCCACTTCTCTATGTGCACTTTCAAACACATTAGAAGGAAGGAAGATAATTTCTTCATGGTCAATATGAAATACGAATATGAGAACCCATATTCCAATAATAGAATGGTAGAGTGTAGCTAAAATGTGTGAGAGCAAGCATGGCTCACAGTGGTTAGCACATTGCTTCATTCTTTGTGGTAAACCGTTTTGATTCACAAGAGTGCAAATAAATATGCAGTTTTATCAAATGTTTTATAAGCTTCAGATTAGACTTAAGAGGCAGTTTGCAATTATGTCTGCTTTTAAGACAAAGTGCAATGAAAACACTTATAAGCCTCATCATTACCCACAAATGATCCCAGCCCTCCCCTGTTTAGTGCCCATGAAATCAAATTGTAGAGGTTTTTGTACAAAGCTCTTGGCATTGTGCACACAAATATGTTAGTATATATTTAAAAATGCTTACATTTTCACATTTATAATTTTTGGGAAAACCTTTGGTGACTCATCCTGTACTTGTCCAGTCAAATGCTATCTAAATTGCACGTGATCCTTAAACTGCAGGTATCACTCAATAACAGACAATAGCATACATTTAGCATAAAATGCTCCCTTCCAATCCATCGAGTGAGTGAGTGAGTGAGTGAGTGAGTGAGAGAGAGAGGGAGCAAATTTGGAAACTTGGTTCTCCAAGGGAAGTCCAGGCACAGTGGTTGGAAACCACTGTTCTAGGACACTCAACATGATACAGTCGCAAAGGGCCAACTGGCATTGAGAAATTCTACACAGCTGGAAACAAGTTATCTTTAAATTCTTGACTACATTTTTTAGTCAGTTGCTAAGCAACTCTAGAGTCTGCTTAGATTCTGTAGGAGGAGGTGCTCCCTCCCTGACTTCCTGTTTCAGAAGGAATTATGTCAACATATGGAATGAAATCACATGCCATTTCATGAGCACTTCAACTATATATGCCTCTAAAGAAAAGAAGCCCTGCATCAAGGTGGAGGGTTTGGAGAGTTCTAGTCCTGGACAGAATGTGTAAAAGAAAAAAGAAAAAAAACTAGTGAGATCCACTGCAGTATTGAAAAAAAATTGTCTATGGTGTCTTTAATACAGGTGTAGAAACACTACAGACAGAAAAATAAGTACATAAATAAAGAAACTAGCCATTGCACAGCAATTTTGTAAATCACTTGTTCTTAGGTATAAATTATGAGGTCTAAAACACTTTTAACACATTACAAACTGCACTTTTCATGCATTCCACACTGATCCTCATTCAGTTTCATTTGACCATTTAAGCAACTTGAAGACAGCTTGATGTACTAAAAGATAAAAAAGACCTCCATTATGTCATTTACTGCTGTAGAAGACATCTGGAGTACTTAAAGTAAATGTGCAGCCAATCTTAGAGGTCGAATGTGCGTTCAGCACTCAGACAAAAGTGACTGAGAAACTGCTGCACAGGGGAAGGACTGTAGCAAGATGGGCTCTCAAGCAATGCACATTACCCACACTGAGACACTTATCCAGTGGGCAGGATGACACACAAAGGATTTTTTTTTTAATGAAAAGGACTGGCAAGAGAGCAAGGGAAAGGAAAGGAGAGGAGAGAGTTGAGCACAGAAGCTGAAAGCAGGATTACTGTAGGCTGCTGTTTCCTAACTGCACACACATACAAAAGAGCCATTGAGGGAAGCATGACACCTGATAGTGTTTCCCAGGGCAAAGACCAAGAGAATGGACTCCTTGTGAGGTATGCATTCCTGCACAGCTACACTGCCTCCTGACCAACACACACCCGAGTCATATAAACCGGAATTTGTGCGCTTGAAGGGATCTTTAATAGCACTGAATAAATCTTGTCTTCATTTTTAAATGGTGCTGCTCCTGTTAATTTCCGTTACGTTCCACAGCACAGTCCAGATGGTGGGGAAAGGCCTGGAAGTGGCTGTCTGTGGCTTAGCAGTGCAGAACCATTAATGGGTTCTGTCAGTTGCTGACCTGAGTGTGCTTTAGAGCATGGTGGCTAAGAGAAAGAAGGACTTGAGTGTTTCTTCGCCAGGAGGTCAGTTATGCTCAGGTGCTCACCATGGACCTTGATGAGAAAGTAGGGATACATCAAATGTGCCGACCTGAAGGCACTTATCAAAGCCTGCTTTGTGCCATGTTCCCTTTGAGCTTGTACCACGGTGGTGGAATTAACTTCCACTGGCTGTCCAAAATGCTGAGTCACTGGCTATCTTCTCACCAAGACTGAAGATTGAAGACCTCCTCTCACCAAGAACTACCTCATCTCGAACGATTTTTTACATTGATAATGTTCTAAGGCCCTGACCAATAGCATAAGTACATGTTTTTGATGGAGACTTCAAAGCACTTCTGTAAGTAGTTCTGGATTAGGACATCTGATCAATTTAAATCGAACATTTGCCAACCAAACATTTTCAGACAGGATATTCAGTGATGTTGAGGTTTATTGCTTTGCAGGGCTTTTTTTTTTCTCAATTAAGTTGAAAAGCATACTGACACTTCGATTTCCAGAGTGTTCTGAATTTCAGTTTTAGCCAAGAATTTTATTTTTAGCAAGTCAGTACTAATAAGAGCCAAAAAAAGAAAACAAAAAGATAAATACTCACTGGCCTCCGCTTTGACTTTATCCATCTCAGCCAACAGAGCCACCTCTCGATCCATAAGACTATGACGGAGAAAGAGAAAACAGTGCTGCAATTTGGCGCCATTATCCACAATGGAAGGAAAGTGTTTGAGGTGGTGACCGATTCTAGATTGTGCTAGCATTTGTACCACTCTTAAGATAAATCTAAGATAAACAGTTCCTTCAAGTCTTATAAAGTTAGCAGGGTATAGCTAGCAATAGTCTCTGTATGTCATACAGCACAGATTACAATGAAGAGGGATCCTGTAAGGATGTTATCAAAGTACTTGTACTCGTTTGTGTTGCATTTGTAGGATACACTTTATGACCTGTGACGTCACCCAGCACTCTAACAATTTCCTAAATGCTTAAATATTTTGATTTGCTTGTCCTGTGCTTGCAGACGTTTAAATATAAAACAGCATTAACATATCATATATATTATGATGCATAATCATTTATACAAAAGGCAAAGAGCCGGTGTGGGTGCAGCTTTTCATTCCAATCGAGCTGAAGCAACAACCGATACCACCCGTTTAATCAATTGAGCTTGGCTTTCAGTAGACTCGGGTGTGGCTTCTGTTGGGTTGGAATGAAAACCTGCACCCACACCGGCCCTTTCCGG
Organism: Cranoglanis bouderius; assembly: GCA_023630585.1. Lineage (NCBI taxonomy): Eukaryota > Metazoa > Chordata > Actinopteri > Siluriformes > Cranoglanididae > Cranoglanis > Cranoglanis bouderius. The sequence continues at coordinate 11,059,959 of CM042556.1, read as the reverse complement.
GTAAGATTGGACACCCCTGCCTTACAGGTCTGACTGCAACTAGAAAAGGGGTGTCCAACCTTACCCGGAAAGGGCCGGTGTGGGTGCAGGTTTTCATTCCAACTCAGCAGAAGCCATACCCGAGTCTACTGAAAGCCAAGCTCAACTGTGGCTCCTGCTCGATTGGAATGAAAAGCTGCACCCACACCGGCCCTTTGCGGATAAGATTGGACAACCCTGAACTAGAAGACCAGGCGTTTGGACAGGAACAAGATAAATCAATGTTTAACAGTGCCACTATTGTCAATATTAGTCTGCCAGTTCAGAAAAAAGCTGACTGTTTATTACTGTAACTTGCATGGCATACGTTATATTTTCAGGAGACTGCACAGTACAGCCAATTAAGCTCAAAAATCAATATGGTGAAGAAATATGGCTGTTAAGATTACTATTAAATTAAAATGTAGATGCAAGTTATATATTTTTTACAGAAAGAGCAGACACAATACCACTAACAGACAATTTCACTAATCATTAATAAAAAATAAAGAAAGAAAAGAAAAGGCAACAGTCAAAGATATCTAATTGCACACACATAAAATTCTTCTGTAGCATCAGCATCGATAACATTCTGCATTTAAGAAAGAGAAAAATAGAACCCGATAGCTCCGAGCTTCCTCTCGACTGGCTAGTTAGTTATTAATGTTCTTGCTTACAAATGGTTAACCCGACATCTTGACACGACCCACAAACAAACAGGTTGTGTATTTAAAGTGTTCATTTTCACTGAAACTTTGACCGCAAAAGGCAGAGCAAGATATAAATCCTTGTAAACACAACTTCGGTACAGTTCTTAAGCAAAGAACATGATAGAATCCTGAACATGTCAGTAGAGATCTTTTGTGGCTGTGTGCAGGGCAGAAATTTACCAGCTCTGTAGCTCAGCAAAGGACTGTTTCATCCTCTTGATAGACGAATCCATCTCCTCCTTCACTACCACTCTATATCGTGTCAGAGATGCTGTACACCGCTGGAGATCCTTCACTGAGCGGTCAATGTTCGATGCTGTGAAAGAAAAAAAGAGAACAACAGAACAAAACAGATGTTAGAACATAACTATTCAAGTCATCCATATGAGGTACATCAATGTTTATGCACAAACACTGATGTACCTTGTGTGACATTCACATATGTAATCACGATACTATACACTCAATGGCCATTTTATTAAGAAGACCACACTAATACTGAGTAGGAGCCCCCTTCTGCTCTCACAATCATCGAGATTAATCAGAACAGGTGACGTTTTCAAATCTTCAATTGTCCATTTTTGGTGAGACTGTACCCACTGTAGCCTCAGATTTTCTTCTTGGCTGACATGAGTAGATTTATTCTGATTTACTTTGCTGCCGTTACAGCCTATCCGTGTCAGTGTTATGCTGAGATGCTTTTCTGCTTGCTACGGTTGTAAAGAGTGGTTATTTGAGTTACCGTAGCCTTCATGTCAGCTTGAACCAGTCTGGTCATTCTCCTCTGACCTCTCTCATAAACAAAGCATTTCCACCCACAGACATGCTGCTCACTGCAGGGTTTTTTCCACCCTGCACCATTCTGTATAAACTTTAGAGACTGAATCCCAAGAGATCAGCAGTTTCTGAAATACTCAAACTAGCCTGTCTGGCAACAACACCCACGCCACAAATTACTGAGATTTTTCCTCATTTTGATGCTTGATGTAAAAATTAACTGAAGCTCATGGCCTGTATCTGCATGATTTTATTCACTGCAGTCCTGAAAACTGCATGGATGAGCAGGTGTACTGGTGTTCCAATTACACTGGATTATGATTACAAATCATAAAATCAACCGATCAAGAAATAGTGGCCTTTAAAAGATTGATTTGACTGAAATCTGTTATGCTGACAGAACTGTAAATCTATGCATATAGCAACACTAACACATTGCCTAATAAAAGAATGAGTGAAAGGCAGGGGAGGGAACAACATGGCAGGTCCACAAGGATACCCAGGCCCAGATGGAAATCAGGTCTGTTTACTTTGTCAGGCAGGGACTCAAATTAGCCACATCCAATAGGCCACAAGTAAAAGTACACATATTTATCCACAGAGTTAAAGAGACAAAAACCGTCAGAGACGTTCAAGTCCCTGTTGTGACACACCGATCCCTTGACCAATGTGCCGGGGGGCTGTGTCTTGACAAACTGTGTAGCCGATGCTAAACGAATGCCTTCCTTCATCTCTAGTCCTTTCTGAAGCTTGTTGGAGCTCAGTATATACTCTCTCTCTTGCTATCTCTGATACCCATGAGAGCATTATAGTCTCTTGGCTGAGGTGTGAAGTGAATAACAAACACACAAACACCTGGTCTCTCAGCATCAAAACCTTAACTTGATGCCTGCTACAAATCGGTAAACAAGCATACAGACCCCTTAAGTAACCTCACTTCTGTGATCAGTGTATTTGAGCATCAGGTACAAGTTTAATCCCATGTAACTAGTGCAACCACCTGAATTTACATTGCTTCTGTTTGATCAAAATTGAGAAATAAAGTAAATATCTCACAATTTAGAAGAACTGGGGAAACAGGGTCCAAAAACAGACATGTACAAGGACAGACAGACAGACAGACAGAGAGAGAGAGAGAGAGAGAGAGACAGAGAGACAGAGAGAGAGAGAGAGAGAGTTCTCTGTGGAGGAGGGAATTAGAATTAAAGAGCAGCTAACAAATTTCATTGGAAAAAAGTAACAAAACATGAAACTGTACTTTTCCTTACTTTGACAACTAAATGCTCTGGTACTAGCATATTTTACACAAAAGTTAGTGACGCACATCACATGCACCTTTGGGCTTATCTATCTGACATAAACCTGTTCGTCTACCAACTACAGAAAATCAGGCCTCTGTATTATATAGTTTTAGAAGCCAGGTAGTGGTGGGAGGTTTACCAGAAGTTTCTAAATGAGAAACCAAAGAAAACTTTTCTTTTTTTTTTAAAATCTGGTTTCTTTGAATACAAATCTTTTTGCAGTCTTGGTTTCTGAACTCCTTAAGGCTGCTTATTTGTTTGCTTCACTTTCATATGTTTCTAATTTACTTTGTTTTCCAGAACCATCATGCTTCAGCACTGAGTAAAGAACAAAACTCAAACACGTTGAACATCAACTAACATTCATTGCCTAAACAACAAAAATGAATGTATTTACTTTGAATGAGTAATGGGAAAAGCCTAAACTGCAATCATTGGAGCATGGAGCTTCTTTTCAGCATTTTCTCACTATGAGGAAGTCAAGCAAATTGTCCGTACGGGACCGTCAGAGTGTTATAAACATGCAGTCCCAATGTAGACAATTAAATAAGGTTTCTGAAAGCTTTAGAAAATAGCTGTGTGCACATAGACACTTTCACATGTGGCACTGGTTATTCTGCGTCTGTGCGATTTTACTCTTAATAGTACATCCCCCATCGCCTTACTATAAACACAAGCAGAGCGAAAACATGCGTGAGAAAGACAACAGGTTTTAGAGAATAGTGAACAGCCCCCAGGGATTGAAGTATTTTGTGTGTAGAGTATTCCAGACAGGGAGCATCTTTTCTATAGTTACACCATTATTGGAGTTGATCTTTAAATACCTTGCCTCTGGACTGACACTACGAAAAGACAATTTTTAGTTAAATATAATTTGGGTGACAACTACACTATAGGGGCTTAACGTGAGGCTTGTTAAAAAAACAAAAACATACATCTGTTTCATTCCTATAGTAAGCCTTTCTGACATGCTCAAACTACCCAAGCCTCGTGCTTCTCCATGTCTGCCAATCTGATATTTCAGACAGGATAAATTTAGAGTGGTGGTTTGTGTGTTTGAAAGAGTAACCAAAAAACACCAATTTTCTGGTGTCTCACTGAGCTTAAAGGCATTTTCATCATCTTTTGGGGGGGGAAAAGGTCTGGAAATCAATTTCAAGTTTGCAAACAGCATCAGTGGCTGAACAAGTGAATTAAACAGAAAGGACTAAAGGACTGGGTACGTCAAACATAATAAAGGCATCAGCACTCGGAGAACTCAAACTGTAAAATTTGCCATCGGAATGAGTGAGCTAGTTCAATGCACCACTGAGTACGCTGCACTGTCCCATGCACAAAGTTACCAGAAGCAGATCAACCTCAAGAAAACGTACTATTCTATTAATAGAACTGAAATTATGCAAACACACAACTTTGCTCTACCTTTCTTAGTTCTGGTTGCTCAACACTGAGATACACCTTGTTTCCTTTAAGTCTGTGTTTTATAGCTGCTGTGCAGTTTATCACTTGCTCTTTCTGCTCTGATGCACAAGCTAGCTTAGTCACTATGCTGATGGGATAAAATTTTAGGAATCTACCCTTGTGAATACAAGTATATACTATTGGCTGAGAATGTTTTCATCTGAAAAAAAAAAATCTATCTCTCTATCCATCTCTCTATCCCGCACACACACACACACACACACACACACACACACACAGGTACACAATAACAGTAGGGAAATGCATGTTTTAAAATCTACTTGTGCACCTTTGCTTTCACTAAGCAAGAAAGTTGACATTTCTACTGTTTCTTATTTATAACCAACTTCTACCAGGATAAAAAGCTACCAACATTTCTTTATAGGGAAGAATGAATATCTTCAAGGGAAGAATGTTTTCTTATTGTCAGACTCCATTTGACTGCTTTTCTTTTGGCCTCAAAATGGAACACACTCTAGGATGAGATATCTCTCAAATCTCACTCAATATGCCAGACTTTAGTATGTCAGCACTCTTACCAATCTTTTTGGCCGCAGATGAACCTTGTTGGCCATCATCAGGCAGAACAGGAAGAGCCAGAGTTGCATTGTGAGAGCTGGTAGAAGGTCTCGGGCGGAATTTGTTGCCTCGAGTACTGTGTTGATTTTGTCGAGCTCCGTAATTGGTGCTTTGCTGGGGAGATGGACTTTTGGCTGGGGCTAAGCTCTTTTGAGATTCTGCTTCTCCTCCTGTATGAAAATCAAATATATAAGGAACATATTCCGATAAGAAACAAATCAAGAAAGGATACACCTGTTTCTTAAATAGTGCCCAGGCAGGGTATATGTACTTCTTTCCTTTTTCAGTTTCAGCACAGTGCAATTTCAGTTTTCATTATGGTGCAGGAAAATTTGAAACACTCAGCATCTCGTTAATTATTCAAGTTATTAAAAATAAAACAAAGCATGGTGCTGTTATAAGAAAATAATCAACGGCAGAGTGGTGTGATGCAGCCCGATGCAAAGCAGAGTTACTGTACCAGAGCTGACTTTCCAATAACAGCAAGTTCCAAAGTGTTTTATTCCTTATACCAAGGCCAACTACAATTTTAAGTTTATTAATGAACAATAAGTCAAGATTTTATCTGTTTATACATATAATGTTGTAGAACATCCATGGGACAAGTTAGTTCCTGTTATCACTTGCCTCATAACAGCTATAAAAAGTCATTCCCTCTTTTTCTCTTTCTTAAAGGTAATAAAAAAAAAAAAAAGCTGCTTGTCAAGTTACCGAAAAACTGAAAAGCTCAAAGTCCACTATTGTGAAGACATGGTGGAAAACTTGCTGACTCTTACAAAGCACTGACACTAGAGACTCCTTCCATAAATGTTAAATGAATGTCTCTTTACAGAAAGCTTCACCATAATCAACAATTATATGTTTTTCTGCATGTTTTTAACGCATTTATTATTACCATTAGATTATGTGGAGCATCTATCATACAATTCCATTTAATATGCTATTACCATAGAAACAACAACGTATTAGAATGAGTACGAATATAAACCTGTGCTTTGAATTACAGCCAAAATTACTATCACTACACCTTCTAACCAATCAGATTCAAGAATTCAGCAGATCTGTGGTATAATACTGGTTATCACAATTTATTATTGCTATACTGTACAGTCCGCCTACTCTAGGAGGAACAGCGGTTTATATTGGTGGACATCATGCCTACTTGTGATGGAGATCTCAGGCATAGCAGGTTCCAACTCAAGCTCGGCTGCGTCCAACGAGGCCGAGTCCAGCTGTTCGCTCAACGAGTCCAGAGACTCACCATCAGCACCAGCCGAACCGTTGGCATGGAAACCGTTAACAGAACCTGCACACTCTGTCTCTGGGGACGAGACGGATTCAGAAGGGGCAGGATCTACCGGAGCTTCCGGCTGGGGTTTGGGCTTCTTTTTCTTCTTGGGCTGTTAAGTCACAAATGGATTAATTAACAAATTTACTAACATACACAACAAATAAAGAAATAATAAGATTTGCAGCCCTCTATCAAAAGTTATTTATTTATTTATTTCCAAAAATAAATAAACGAATAAATAAATAAATAAATAAATTGATTAAATAAAAAAACACAAAAAACAAGCCATAACAATCATGGCTAGCAAACAATCTTCTTTAGTGCTAAATTTAGAACAAAGCTGTGACGCAGACATTTGCTCTGCGTCATGACATGCACACACCTTCTTTTTACCCGTGACATTCCATTCCTTCAGAATATCTACTGCACTGCCTGAGGGTAGAAAAAGAAGAAGAAAAACAATACATTGACTGGGTCAACTGGAGATAACAAAAATGTTACATAAAGCACAACAGTAACCAATCGCAGCTGAATACATTCCACATAGTTGTCCCACAATAGCTCAGCTTGTGGGCTATTCAGAAGAGTTGTGATCCTGCTTTTGCCCATCAGTGAATTCAATCTGGATGTGTATCAGACATACTCTAACATTCTAAGAATTTTAAGATTTCCCTACTTCCTACACTCCCAATCCATCTCATCAGCTTATTGCGAAGCTTTACGATAGCTGGTTTGGGTGTGTTGGCAGTACAGAAAGGTTAAAACTGTGCAGTCTTGTTATAAGCAGCACTTCAGTCAAAATTCTTGAAGCACATTCCATCCGTGAATGACTACGTGCACTTAGGTTCAGAAAAAAAAGAACCATGCACACGCAAGCAAACCGACAAACCTTTCAAGGCATCAGCAATGCTCATATTCGCAACGTGTGCAACTAATCCTACAGCAGTCCTACCGTGAACTTTATATGCATTCAGAATCTGTGCTGTTAAATGAGCCGTACCTTCGACAAAGGCCTGCACGGCCCGATCCACGCTGTTCTCAAAGTGCTGCAGGACCAGGGCGATCTCATTATTGCTCTTGTTAGGAACCACTGCTCTCACTGCATTGATCTAATGGGAAACAGAATGAAGATGGTCAGTGTGTGTAGGAATAATCCACAGAAAAAAAAACTTTGGAAGCCATGTCAGTTCCTATTATTCAGTATTCAGTAAATAATATTCAGTATTATTTCCTGAATATTCAGTCAGTAAATAATACTTCTCAGTGCACTTCCAGAAAATGTCTCACACCCCTAATTATATTACACAATCCTGAATAACACTGTGCATTGAGCCTCAATATACAATGCACTAGAAACTATCAAATTTAACTACATCTGTCTTTTAGTAACAATTCAGGAAGTTAATGTCATATGATCAAGACAAAATACTTGGTGCCAGTATTGGGGGGGGGGGCCACCATCATGCTTAGAAGGCCACTCCCTAGATAATACAGTCACGGACCTGAAAACTAGTGGGGCACAAGGAGAAAAGCAGCAGAGAGACTACACCACAGCCACGCAAATACACAGAGAGGAAAACAAAACACTTAGAAGTCAATGACTTTGTCCTTATTATGGGCTTCAGGAATGCCACTTTTCAGGTCTCCCTTTCCAGGAGATGATAAAGACAAGAGGAAACCATGCATTACCTTTTCTTTCATCCTTTCAAATGTTCCTCCTTGGGACATGACCATTTTCGAGTGTGTATCAAACTCCACCCCTGATGTATCTATTAAAATACACAAAACAAAAGGAAAGCATGGAGTTAATAGTTCAGTCTGAGTTGTAGCGTTTGCAGCCTGAGGATTCTGCATGACTTGGCAGAAAGAAGTGGGAAAGGGGGATTTTCCTCTAAATATGTAGGTCAGAAGCACAGCCCAGGGAGATGGGAAAGAATGAGGGAGAAGAAGAATGGGACAGAGACCATTATAAAAGGTTTTAGCTGCTTCATTTAAAATTACACACTAAGTTTTAAATCTTTTATGTGAACTGATAATGATCCTGACCTGCTATATGGTAACTTTAGACCAGTTTCTGAAACGTGGCACTTCTCTAGTCCATCACTTCTATAACTTTGCATTTTCTTTCACAGCAGAAAAGCAAGTAGGCACGTTGAGAAGACATGAAGAGCCATGCACAGCCTATACTTACCCACGGTCATTTAGAGACAACTTCAAAAATCAAAACGCAGAGATCCCAAAACTCAGTCCCATCCCAGCCTAAACCTCCTGCCGCCCCCTTTTTTTCCCTCCGCCCAATCTCTCCCTCCCTTTAGCTTTCTTTTTCACCATTTCTCCATTTCCCACACAGAGCCACTCGTATCACATACAGTAGTGGATGTAGATAGATCCTAAACACAAGCCGTCATAAATCCACTGGGCTTGTGGTTAGAAGACACTTAAGCAAGGTTTTTTCCAAACAACAAATGAGATAAGAACGATTACAATTACAAGTGCTTTTCTAGTAATGCAACAGTTTCTTATGAAAAGCCTGAGATACAAAATTAGAGCAATTTTCTGCAGGAGTATTAATTTCAGTTTACTGTTGAAGTACTAAAGTATTGCTAAACTTTGAAAGTTTCCTGAATTAAATTCAATTAAATTGGCTGGTGTCTGCATGTTGTGCTCACAAGAGAGATATACGATAGCAAACTTTATTTTTTTTTTTAGTTAAAATCACTGCAAAAATAATTAACTAACAAATAATTACAAGTTTGAGCTGGCAGTTCTACAGTGGGGGAAAAAAGTATTTGATCCCCTGCTGATTTTGTTCGTTTGCCCACTGACAAAGAAATGATCAGTCTATAATTTTAATGGTAGGTGTATTTTAACAGTGAGAGACAGAATAACAACAAAAAAAAATCCAGAAAAACACATTTCAAAAAAGTTATAAATTGATTTGCATTTTAATGAGGGAAATAAGTATTTGATCCCCTATCAATCAGCAAGATTTCTGGCTCCCAGGTGTCTTTTACAAGGGTAATGAGCTGAGATTAGAAGCACTCTCTTAAAGGGAGTGCTCCTAATCTCAGTTTGTTACATGTAAAAAGACACCTGTCCACAGAAGCAATCAATCAATCAGATTCCAAACTCTCCACCATGGCCAAGACCAAAGAGCTGTCCAAGGATGTCAGGGACAAGATTGTAGACCTACACAAGGCTGGAATGGGCTACAAGACCATCGCCAAGCAGCTTGGTGAGAAGGTGATGCGATTATTCGCAAATGGAAGAAACTGTCAGTCTCCCTCGGTCTGGGGCTCCATGCAAGATCTCACCTCGTGGAGTTTCAATGATCATGAGAACGGTGAGGAATCAGCCCAGAACTACACAGGAGGATCTTGTTAATGATCTCAAGGCAGCTGGGACCATAGTCACCAAGAAAACAATTGGTAACACACTACGCCGTGAAGGACTGAAATCCTGCAGCGCCCGCAGTGTCCCCCTGGTCAAGAAAGCACATGTACAGGTCCGTCTGAAGTTTGCCTGAATGATTCAGAGGAGAACTGGGTGAAAGTGTTGTGGTCAGGTGTGGTCAGATCTCTTTGGCATCAACTTAACTCGCCGTGTTTGGAGGAGGAGGAGGAATGCTGCCTATGACCCCAAGTCATAACACCATCCCCACCGTCAAACATGGAGGTGGGAACATTATGCTTTGGGGGTGTTTTTCTGCTAAGGGGACAGGACAACTGCACCGCATCAAAGGGATGATGGACAGGGCCATGTACCGTCAAATCTTGGGTGAGAACCTCCTTCCCTCAGCCAGGGCATTGAAAATGACCTTAATGACTTGGAGCGGATCTGCAAAGAGGAGTGGGACAAAATTCCTCCTGAGATGTGTGTAAACCTGGTGGCCAGCTACAAGAAACGTCTGACCTCTGTGATTGCCAACAAGGGTTTTGCCACCAAGTACTAAGTCGAAGGGATCAAATACTTATTTCCCTCATTAAAATGCAAATCAATTTATAACTTTTTTGAAATGCCTTTTTCTGTATTTTTTTATTCTGTCTCTCACTGTTAAAATACACCCACCATTAAAATCATAGACTGATAATTTCTTTGTCAGTGGGCAAACATACAAAATCAGCAGGGGAGACCAAATACTTTTTTCCCCCCACTGTAACTACCATACTGTAAGTCTCAAATTGCTAGCTAGCCACAGATTTTAAAATAAATCTTTACAAGTGCAGGCTATAATCAAGTTTCCATCTTGCATTTGTAAATAAATATTTGTATCATCTTCAAATCTCCAGGACAGTAGTATTACAGATAACAGCAATAGTAAATTATGTAAGTTTACTATTAGAATTATTAACTTATTGTCAGATTCAGATAAAACCAGGAATGCATATTGGTGCAGTTTAATATTAAGATTCAGCAGGTCCTGCCTCAACACGATCCAGGACAAGATAAAGCAAGAACGGCTTTGTATTTTGTCTTCATGTCATGTGCTGTGTGGTGAGGTATTTCAGTTTGCAGCCTTTATCCGAATGGTGTATAACGTAGTTAGGATGTATTTTATGCTTCTTGAGACCGATCTTTATGTTAAATGGTTAACAGTACACAGCATGACAGTCAGAAATCCAAGCATTGCATACGGTTAGCATCATTAATCAGAATTCTGTGTTATTTTGCAGTCTGTGACCAAGTCTGCCTAAATGTACAGGCTAAACTTTGTTATTAGTTAATAACTTAACAATTTAGAAATTAAAATTATTCTCCATTAATTGTTCCTTGCCTGTACAGAGACCAGCTATTTCTGTGCATTTTCTCCCTATATTAAGCTTTCTAATGTGGCCATATGATTCCCACTGTTATACTTTTTTATACCATATTGGCAGTTGCAATATATGGCAGCAATTTAGCAATATGCTAAAAATTTTAGGGAGGTGAGAAAAAATGCTGTAAAGTAAGAATGCTTTCAAAAATAGTTTTATGTTAATAGTTTATATTTACCAATTAACAAAATGCAAAGTGAGTGAACAGAAGAAAAATCTACATCAAATCAATATTTGGTGTGACCACCCTTTGCCTTCAAAACAGCATCAATTCTTCTAGGTACACTTGCACACAGTTTTTGAAGGAACTCGGCAGGTAGACTGGCCCAAACATCTTGGATAACTAACCACAGTTTTTCTGTGGATTTAGGCAGCCTCAGTTGCTTCTCTCTCTTCATGTAATCCCAGACAGACTCGATGATGTTGAGATCAGGGCTCTGGGGGGGTGGGGGGCATACAATCACTTCCAGGACTCCTTGTACTTCTTTTATGTTTATGTTTTATGTCTTTTATTCTTGTATGTTTGGGGTCATTGTCATACTGCAGAATAAATTTGGGGCCAATCAGATGCCTCCCAGATGGTACTGCATGATTGATAAGTATCTTCCTGTACTTCTCAGCATTGAGGAGACCATTAATCCTGACCAAATCCCCAACTCCATTTGCAGAAATGCAGCCCCAAACTTGCAAGGAACCTCCACCATGCTTCACTGTTGCCTGCAGACACTCTTTTGTGTACCGCTCTCAAGCCCTTCGGCAAACAAACTGCCTTCTGCTACAGCCAAATATGTCCAATTTTGACTCATCAGACCAGATCACCTGCTGCCATTTTTCTGCACCCCAGTTCCTGTGTTTTCGTGCATAGCTGAGTCGCTTGGCCTTGTTTCCACATCGGAGGTATGGCTTTTTTAGCCGCAAGTCTTCCATGAAGGCCAGTGCTAACCAGATTTCTATGGACAGTAGATGGGTGTACCAGGGTCCCACTGGTTTCTGCCAGGTCTGAGCTGATGGCACTGCTGGACATCTTCAGATTGTGAAGGGAAGTAAGCCTGATGTGCTAGATTTCATCTGCTGCAGTAACTTTCCTTGGCCAACCACTGCGTCTACGGTCCTCAACGTTGCTGTTTTCTTTGTGCTTCTTCAAAAGAGCCTGGACAGCACATCTGGAAACCCCCCTCTGCCTTGAAATTTCTGCCTGGGAGAGACCTTGCTGATGCAGTATAACTACCTTCTGTCTTGTTGCTGTTCAGTCTTGTCATGGTGTATGACTTGATAGTAAACGGTCTTCAGCAGCCTCACCTTGTTAGCCGAGTTTGGCTGTTCCTCACCCAGTTTTATTCCTCTTACACAGCTGTTTCTGTTTATGATCTTGTTTCAACCTACATACTGAGTTGATGATCATTAGCACATGTTTGGTATAATTGTTTAATCATACAACCTGACTATATGCCTACAAAATCCCTGACTTTGTGCAAGTGTACCTAGAAGAATGCTGTTTTGAAGGCAAAGAGTGGTCACACCAAATATTGATTTGATGTAGATTTATCTTCTGTTCACTCACTTTGCATTTTGTTAATTGATAAATATAAACTATTAATGTCTATTTTTGAAAGCATTCTTACTTTACAGCATTTTTTCCACATCTGCCTAAAACATTCACAGTACTGTATATTTAAAGTATTTTATGCAACTAGACACCCCCAACCCATTACCACATTTTTTTTTGCTTGTTTGTTTTTTGTTTTTGTTTAATGGCTAATGAACCAAATAACACCAAGATTTTGGTTACACTTTTTTTTTTTTCCTTATAAACACAGAGCTTCAGTAGTAAAGCTTCTTAATTTATCCCAGGCTCACAAGCCATGAAGGCTATAAAAGTTGTACAGCTGTTCTATACCTACTAATTTACATTATGTTTATGGGGGAAAGGAAACCTGAGGCACTGTAAACCTTTAGAATGCTTACTGTGTAAAAGAGAGCGATAAGACGCACACCTAGTTACTGTCATAGCCAGCCAGGCTGTTATGAGAACGCACGTCAGCACTCAGCGGGGCAAAGAGCATTTACAAACAGAAGCACCCTAGTTATTTTGCAACATGAGGTTACAGTGTGTGGTCTTTTGACCACTGCTTTCCCTTCCACACAAAGCAAATTGGCCTGATTACTGCTATCTTTTAGGGAGTGAGAAACAAAAGCTAGTGGTGGCCATGCAGTCCACCCCCTAACTCCTGTCTGGAGGCATCTGCAAGTGCATTTAAATACAATTTGCTAAACAAAATGAGAACTGGCTCAAGCAGTCAGGTGCTATAGCAGTCAGGTGTTAGAACCTCAGACAAGTGCTATAACCTCAGATATACAGTACAGTAGGGGTCACAAAAAAAAACACACACACAAAAAAAAGGAATTACAGCTTTACCTATATACCCACCTAGAAACTTTTCTGTTTGTGTGTTAAAATCCCACAGTTTTCTGCACTAGTGGGGCACAAGGAGAAAAGCAGCAGAGAGACTACACCACACTCACACAAATGAACAGAGAGGAAAACAAAACACCTAGGTCAATGACTTTGTCCTTATTATGGGCTTCAGGAATGTGACTTGCCAGGTCTCTCATTCCAGGAGATGATGGAGAGAAGAGGAAACCATGTATTACCTTTTCTTTCATCCTTTCAAATGTTCCTCCTTGACATGACCATTTTGGAGTGTGTATCAAAATTCCACAGTTTTCTGCACATTTATCTCTCCAGTGTTAGCCTTTAACTTCAGTGAAATGGAATTAAAACTAAGTTGGCTGCATTCTAGAAATTGGTCAGAAATTCTTAAGAATCTGTGTCTCAGGTGGTAGAGCAGGTTGTCCTCTAATCGTAGGGTTAGCGGTTTGATTCCTGGCCCACATGGCTCCACATGCCAAAGTGTCCTTGGGCAAGACACTGAACCCCAAGTTGCTCCCGATGGCAGGCTAGCACCTTGCATTGCAGCTCTGCTATGTAAAGCACTTTGTAGAACCGCTAAGGTTAAAAGGCACTATATAAGTGCAGACCATTCACCATTTAATAAGTAAGTGTATTTAAAACGTGTCACCCTCTCACTGAAAGGGAAGACAATCATTTCTCACAATTTTAATAAATTAAATATGTGGTGAGTTAACCAAACCCCATCAAATGTCAGTGTGGGTGAATCCTGGAAAACCGCGAAAATTGACAAAGTGGGCAAATTTGAGTTTTTCTGCCTTTGACACTTCAATTTTATACATGACCTAGATTTTTATATATATAAATATATTTCACCAAATTGATTTGGGAATGGTTTTATTTATACTTTAATCTCATCTAGGTTATCTTCCTGCAAAGATCATGTTGTGTGAGGAGCCAGTTCAACAAACGCAGCAGTTAAAAAATATTTTTTTTTTAAAAATCAGTCTGCCTAAAAATAAGCTTGCTAGTCAAGTGTGATTTCGCCACACAGGTGAATGTTAGGCTTTGATCAAGTTGATTGTTGGATGAACGTGTTGTAATGAAATGGACATAAGGCTCATCAATTCTGTTTGGAATAATATCATGAATTTGGACTACTGATCTGAAGGTTGTGAGTTCAAATCCCAGCACTGCCAAGCTGCCACTGCTGGGCATTGAGCAAGGTCATTAACCCTCAACTTCTCAGTTGTATAAATGAGATAAATGTAAGTTGCTCTGGATAAGGGCATCTGCCAAACAGGATAAAAGTAAGTGTAAAATGTTCCTTGCTGCTCCTACTCCGTAGTCAGAATGAATGCAATTTTCTTTAAATGACTCAAAAAAACTGGAACATTACTTCAGGTTGAGATATGTTTAAAGAGTATTTCAATTCAAGAAAACAAAGAGTAACTATATTCAATAAAACCTGTACTGATGTTCATGCTTCCAAACAAAGTCACATGTGGAAAGTTCTTACTTCATATTTCCGACTTCTAATCACAAAGCGTCCCCTGTGCTCGAAGCTCGAATAAATGATGTATAAACGAAGGAATTGGTTGAGCTTGAAAAGCTGTAGGAGTGCTTCTGAAAGCAGCAGAGGAGTTTCCTAGCACAGCAAGTATAACAAGATATACGATCATTGAGAGTGTAACTCTCCCTGCATGTCACAATATTAGCATGACATCAGGTTGTTGAATTTCACCAGAGATTAATATTTGGAAATCAGGAATTGAGTGGTGTTCCATTGCACTTTTACTAGTAGGGGTTGGATGGTCCCACATTCCTAGTTGAATGGAATGCAGTACACAAATGGTAGATTAAAAGAAAACAGTAGAAAAGTGTACATTGTACAAATATAAAACAAATTCATTTATTCATCTTCAAGTATCTGCTTTATGCTGATCAAGGTCATGGTTGATCAGGAGGTTTTCACAATATCAGTGCTTTCACCTGATGACGGGGATAATGAGATATTTACATAGCTAATCTTAAGCTTAATCAGTGCTGCTCTGTAAGTAAACCGAGACAGAAAAATACAGTGTCTTGTAAAAATAAAAATATTAAATGGCTTCCAAGTATCATCTAAATGACTCACAGATCAAAAATTGGCCCAGATCGCCTGCGTGGCAGTTGTGAATGTTATTCCATTCATGGTACATGTTGTGTTTGTCAGATCATGCACTGATCGCAATTATGTTGCATTCCTCCAATAAGACATCATTGTTAATACAGGGCTGGACAAACCATGGATTTATTAGCTAGCCCAATGGACAAGTAAAAGCGGCCCAGTCTCGCGTTTGGGTCAACTACAAAATGGTAGTTAACTTTCCATACATTACATGACATTAGCCAAGTGTGTTAATACAGACTAAAAGACAGAATACAGACTAATCCCCTTCTAACATCATTTCTAATGAGGACATTATGTTTGCGCCCTTGATATAAAGTCTGCAAGTCGTTAACCAGTGTTTTGGGTCTCACAACCACCAGAAAATATATTATTGGAGTCTGAATAAAGTGTTTATTTTCTTTCAATTTGTTAAATGCAAGGTTATTGCATGTGCTAGGCAGAGAGCCAGAGAGCGAGTGCTAGCCAGAGAAAAGACCGTGTTATCCCTACATGCAAATTATTCCGGCTTGTAAAAATAGTTCTACTGTCAACCAGACTGTGCTTTGGCTAGTGTGTGTAGTGCAGCAGGTGGTGGGATTCGGAATGAGTAGCTCATTCACCAATTACAGCTTCAAGTGGTGTGTTGCACCTCTATGAAGAGCATAAACTTTTAAGCCTACATACCAAATGCTTGTATAAGACAACGAGAGGTGCGTCTGTGTATATACGTGTAATATATATATAATTAATATTATATATATATATATATATATATATATATATATAAATTACACATACAAATTATATATATATATATAATTTTTTTTAGCTATGAATAGAAAAACAGGCTAGTGATTTGTCCACCTCTGTAATAATGTAAAGCCCACATTCCCACCCCTGGTTCTGGAGTACATACTTGTCCTGCACATATTAGCATTTTCACTGATTCAACTAATCAACTAATTAAGAGCCCCTCCTGAGTTGAAGTGTGTGTGTGTGTTGGAGCAGGAAAAGCACTACACTGTGCAGGACAAGGAGTACTCCAGGACCTAGTTTGATGTAATGTAGGTCATATTTTATATTGTGATTAATGCTTCAGCCGTACTACTAAGTACTGAAAGACCAAGTGAATGCTTTAGCTCATGGAGAAAGGAATAAAAGAGGAATTACTGCCCTCTGAGCATTTAGTCTGCAGTTCATATGTGCTGCTTTCCATTTTATTACCACCATCAATTGATTGCATGCGTTTCCAGGTTCACCAGCAT
The DNA here is from genome assembly GCA_023630585.1 of Cranoglanis bouderius. NCBI lineage: Eukaryota > Metazoa > Chordata > Actinopteri > Siluriformes > Cranoglanididae > Cranoglanis > Cranoglanis bouderius. The sequence continues at coordinate 11,043,181 of CM042556.1, read as the reverse complement.
GTTTAGTCAGTGTTGTAAAGTAGGGTCTCCAAGATAGTCCAGTGTAGATTTCAGCATTTTTGGACTAGAAAACACTTTGATCGCATAGCACATTTGGCTAAAATCTAAAATTAAAACTTGGACTTACTACACATTTTTGAGTTAAATGTATACAGAATTAACCAAGTAAAGGGCGCCCTGATTTTGGTGCTCTGTGCCAGCTCCAACCTCTACCAACCTACTACCTCTACAGCTGAAGGATTACGAGCTCTGGAGGAATAGGAATATATAGCCACTAATTAAATGTAGGTGAGAGATTAACTTTATCGTTTCTGTGGAGACGACTAGTGGAACACATATCTAGGCAGTCAGGGCCATGTGATAATACAGTGCGCTGACATGTAAAAGTCAACATGTCAAAGTTGTTTGTACAGAAAGGAGAATGTGGATGCCCTTGGACATCACAGACAAAGAGAGAAACATGCCTCAGTTTAATTAGTCACACAACCTAGTTCCCTCCTGCCCCACGATTATTAATAGCCTAATACTGCACTACAGGAAAAGGATGCACCAGATTCAGAGAAAAAAGCTTTGGTTAGGAGGGTTTTGTGGATAGGGTACACAAAAACTGAGTACAGTGGAAACATACTGCACAGAATGATAGTGGTTACACGACTTACCCTTGTGACTGTTCTTCTTCGCCATAATCCACTTCTCCAACAGCTCAAGTGGACTTCAGTCTTTAGACTCGTCTGTTATTCTGTTAAACACAAAATGAGGTCAGCATGTTGAATGCAATTAAATACTCAGCACACAGACGCTATGAACGTGTGCAGTTTTTCTTTCTGTACTAGGGTAGAGTTTTCCCCCCGTTTGAAATTTAAAAAAAAAATCCTTTTTATTACTCTTGGTGCTTTCTAGCACTGTTGAGCGCTCGTGCACGCTCCCTCTCTCTCTCGATTTCCTTTTCTCCCTCTCTTCCTCTCACCCCTTCTGCAAATGCTTGCGTGTCAAAATGAGGCCTCTGTCAGCGCAGGGTCACGTAAGGACACTGACGCCAAACTTCCACATCCACACTTGGACATGGTAATTTCCTAAACGCTTACATTCACTCTGGCTTGCTCTCGTCACTCGCTTCCAAAAAACGCTGCTAGAAGAATCTGGAAAGGGAATAAACCTCCTTCCTCTTGTTTCCAAAGAGTATTTTATGTCCATGGCATATAAAAGACACCATTGAGCCAGTCTGTGCTTTTGAAATGACTTCTGCAGATAAATATGCAAGACAGTTTAAGGAAAATCCTACAGCTGGGCTTCAGAAGCGGGGACATTTCAGCATGGACTTGTGTGCATGTCTAGCTAGTAAAGTGTGTCCACAAATCTTTCTCTTGCTCAAAATGACCATGATGCAAATCCAATTTGGTTGAATCACTGTCTGTCTGGCACACATAGCCACATACACGCACACATTTTTCATTATTGTACAAGGAGAACACTTGGCCATCACCTCTGAATCATGAGCTCCTTTGGTTTCTTTAGGTAAATGGACACAAAGCAAACAGCAATGTGGAAAACACAAACAACTTTTTTGAAAGAAAGAAGGGAAAAGGCGATTAATCAATGATGGTTAATTTCTAGACATCTATTAAACCCATAAATAAGGAAGAATCATTAAAGCTTGACTATACCTCATGATATCAGGAATTGAGGATCACTGCAAAACTGCCAATTCCCTTCACTTCTGAGCTTTACAGATTTGCTTGTATACAGGTTAAAAGCTGTCACTGCACTCCTTTCAGCTTTACTGCTTGGTGATTAAAGCAAGACGCTCTCTTGAGCGTGTGTTCTCCCACGTCACCTACTCCCTAAGCAAACCAACACCAACCAGAAACCAGGCATCGGCCTCTTTTATGATCTAAACACGGCCGAGCTTAAGTTTCTGTTTCTCCTCTGGCACCGATGGGAAAAGAAACTTGAACACACCCCTCTTGAGTCCCAGCTCTACGTGCCAGAGTGCTCTGTGCAGCATGCCACCAGCATGAACACAGCACACCACACCTATACGCACGTCACACACCTGAACCCAGCTGAACGAGTGACGTCAGAGACTGAGCTTATATTTTAACCAACAGGAAAATGAACCGGCTGTTTAACAAGAAGGAGGAACACACAAATCAAACCCTTGTTGTATACTCAAAATAGTGAACGCCAAATTAGACATGCACAGACCTACCTTGATAAAACAGAGCTATACAAATTGCATAAGTTCCCTTTGGCCGCTTCTATGTGGGTCACGATGTACGAGTGCTGAGATAGTGGGAAACTTGAACTGAGCAATAAAAAAGGTGAGCAGGGGGGAGAACGTTTGTTGGAAAATGGGCCACTGCAATGTGAAAGAAGAGTGAAAATTTGAAGAATGCAGTCCTGGATGGCTGTGAGGAAACGCGCACACACACACGCGCGATGATGTGGCAGATCTGTGAACACCTGGGAGATAAAATGGACTGTGTATGCGGGTTACCGTTTCCGTGTATCTTTGGACAGAGAGAGTCTCTAGTAATAGAGAAATGCTTTGTATTTAATATTTGAATATTTCTAAAAGTTTATAAACTGATATTTGGTTAACCATTATTAGAGGGAGAAAATCAATGTCCATTTCACACTGCAATACAATTTTACTCCTGTCAATGGCGGTAGAACTTTAATTAGTATATAATAACAATCATTATTCATGGGAATGTTCTTCTGCCGATAGCAACTCGTAAGCCACTTGTGGGTGACAGTCTTGATAAACTCTTGTTATGATGTCATGCGTCACAGAGAAGTCATTTTAAAATCACTCTCGGCTTTCTGACGTTGTTCCTCCCTTTGTTTTTATTCTATAAAATTTGTTTATTATACTTTAAAATGCCGTGCTAAACGTGGCTGGAAATGCATTATCTCGCTTTTGCCCTGTGAGCTTTATATCTGACTGAATATCCGTACACACCCAGTGATAACATCAAAAAAATAAATAAAAAAAACACGTCACCAATAGAGATTCCCTTTCAACGCCACAATTTAGTCCACAGTTAGCTCTCAAATTCCAGGAAAAACAACATTATTGGACAAACAGAAAGAACCACTAAAGCGGAATCACTTTTCCTTCTATAAAGATATCCATCTTTTTCCCCCTCTAGCCAATCAGAGCCACACAGGTTTTGATGAAAAGCAAGAGTGAAGATTCAAACAGGGACATTCAAAGGCTACATCCACGGTAATCCGGAAAAATTTGAAAACGCATCTTTTTCCCTACGTTTTGGCCTTCTGTCCACACAGAGACGGTTTTTCGAAAAAACGCTTTCCCAAGTCAAATTTGAAAACGCAGTTTTGGCACTGTAGTGTGGACTGAGAAAATGGAGATATTCAAAAAACACGACGTATTTTCTGTCATGTGACCCATTCAACTCAAACCAAACAAGATGGTGGACGATGTACCGCAGTTGTTGTGCCTGCTATCCAGTATGACAGTGTTGTTAAAGATTAATGTTACTTTGTACAACCTTCAGATCGCATTTTCAAATAAACCCCTGACAGAAATGACGCAGGCCAAGGCGTCTAGGTTTTTGCGCATGCAGAGTATAAGGAAGTAAGTGTTTTCAGTGTGGACTAAATTTTTGGGAAACGTCTGAAAACGCAGTTTTGTCGAGGTAGCCAAAAGGTCTGCAGTTTTTGACCATGTAAAATCAAGTTTTAGACTTTCACTTTGTGACAAAAATGTACTTTTGTACAGATGAAGACTTTTTGAACCCCAAGGATACACTTGAACATGCTCACTCCTGAACATCATCAACTATCCAAAACAGCAGCACTGGAGCTAATCAGCAGCCCAGTGTTGCCAATTTTGCCAAATACATAAATAGTCTGGGATGGCATGACCACATCCTATAAGAAAGTTATAAGCTGGTTTCTATTCTGATAAAGCTACATTCAATTATGTTGTATTCTGTATGTCTTCAGAAAATCTTCCTTCCTTTCTGTGACATGTGTTTGATATGCAAATGATCATGACGATCCCATTAATATGCAAATAGAATATATGACGCCATCTGGCGATTTGTAGCGGCGTTTTCAGCATGCATTAGCTTCTTTCCCCTGAAAAGAGTTGGCAAGTCTGCTTCAGCCTGTTGCCCTGAGCCTGCCAACTCAACACGAAGCACTAATCACACGCCACTGCGTCCTCTTCCTGCATTCCACATAACAACCCAGTACAACCCATTCAGAAGAATGAATGAAGTTCCACATTGCTTAAAAGCACGCAGATTTTCCGGAATGAAAGGCAGAAAAGTAGCATGAAGAAAAGGGGGAAAAGAGAGAGAGAGAGAGAGAGAGAGATTGCATATTAAGCCGTCTTGTCAGGCCAATGATTCATGACTCATAACGTAAAGACACTGACTTTAAATTTTTTGTGGAAAGCTCGGTGACTTAAATAGCTAAAGACAGCCACCTGAAAAGACCCATGTCTTCAAGTAGTTAGTTCTCATCAGTGGATATTTAAAATGTATAGCTTTCTTACATAATTAATCTGTAAATGCCCGTACAACAAAATATGAGACTTTGCAAGCTTCACCGGCAAAACAACCCAACTCCTTGTTAGCTAACTTGACAAAAAAAAAGCTAAATAAAAGCAAGTGCTAGTTTCAACAAATTTAGTTAAATTATTACTTTATTTCATTCACATAACGACAGAAACAACTGTGCCGTTTTTTTTTTTATTATTATCATCTTCATTGAACTAGCTAGACGCGAACTCCGTGCGGTACATGTTGGTTCGCCATCTTGGCGAGCTAGCGAGCTAGCATTTCTACCCAATGCGTAGTTTCAGTCACAGAGCTCATGTTAGCTAAGCTGGCAGGCTGCCGATTTCATTTGGATAACATTTTAATAAGCGACATTTTCTGTTCACAAAATCTGAAGAAGAAAAAAAGCCATTTACCCAACGGTGTCAATGTGTAAATAAGAAGACAAATTAGGTCACTGTTAGCATAGCTGAAGAAGAAGAAGAAAAAAAAACAAAAACAACATCCATTAGATAACTATACTAGCTCCTAGCTCAGTGGCTAGCTGGCACAACCTCTGGTACAATGCAAACAGTATCTTAGCAACGCGTTTACTGCTGGCTAGTCGGAGAATTTCGCCCGTTAGCAGCTAGGTGTTTATTTATGGAGTTGCGTTGTGAATAAAAACGAATGATTTCCCCGTGTCTTTATGCAATGCAGGATGATAAAATGATACAGCTTGTTATTTTCAGTTCGTATTATTTATATTCTGTGTAGCTATTCACTACCCGTTGTATCACCCAGGCTGCAGTGTGTCTGCTGAACTCCGCTATGTGCAGGAATCGTCTTCAATTCATTTATTAACTAGCCAAGACAAATTCGCTCGTGAGTCCTGTCTGACCTGACATCCTCGAGCCTAAAGATATATGCACGCGGAAAAGAGCCTACCTGGCAGTCTGAAGTAACCTGTGGGTTAAATTGAAGCGTCTGGGCGCTTTGTGAGTCGCGCTTGCTTTTTTTTTCCACCCTCTCCTCACACGTCTTTCACAGCCGGTCTGAAGCGTCACTTCCGAAAATCGCGGACTTCAGGCATCCGCTATCAGTCGCCTCTTTCACCCACAGCGTCCTTAGTCACACCAAGTGGACACCCAGCTTTCAAACTACAACCCCCAAAATAGGGGATTATACTCCTTTGCTTGAGCTGATTTTGTTTTGTTTGCTCCAACATGTGGGTGGAACGGTTTGATATTTCCACATTACGAAGCTAGTCTAAAAATATCACTGTTTCAAGCTATCATGGTATTAATCTAGCATTTAAAAACACACAAGGTGGTGAAAATCAAAAGCCAAAATGTAAAACAAATTGCCTAATAGTTTGTCGTCCTCTGAAAGATGTTTTTTGTTTGTTTGTTTTTTGCTTCTCTGTGAAACCTCTGTAATCCTTCCAATCATCCATCTTCAGTAATCACTTTATCCTGGATAGTGAACAAGGTTCCGGAGCCTATCCTAGGAAAACTGGGCATATGGAGGGAAAATTACCCGAGATGGGATGCCAGTCCATCACAGGGCAACAAAAAGGTCCATAAATCCATTTTTCCATACCGCTTATCCTACATAGGGTCGTGCAAAATCTGGAGCCTTTCCCAGGGAACTCGGGGCACAAGGCGGGGGACACCCTGGACAGGATGCCAAACCATCACAGGGCACAATCACACACACATTCACACACTACAAACAATTTGGAAATGCCAATCAGCCTACAACGTATGTCTTTGGACTGGGGGAGGAAACCGGAGTACCTAGGAAATCCCCAAAGCATGAGGAGAACATAAAAGCTCCACACACACAGGGTGGAGGAATAATTCGAACACACAACCCTGGAGGCGTGAGACAAATGTGCTAACCCCTAAGCTAACACTAAGGTATTTCCAAGAACAATTTTTCTATAAAAGCTTGCATTAGGCTTCAGTTATCATGCTGGATCTGATGGATTTATGTGTATAAATCATTCGTGCAAGTGTTTAAATGTAGCTGTCATGAAAATCTCATAAATTCACAAAATGTTCATATGCCCAAAGATTTATTGTTCACTTATTATTATTAGTATTATATATTATTAAGTACAGTGGGTATAGAAAAGAACCCCCCCCCCCCCCCCCCCCCCCCCAAAAAAAAAAAAAAAAATCACATTTTGTTGCTTTTCAGACTGAAATGATGACGGACACAGTTTTTGTTTTATCCAGCTGTATTTACTCAGTGCAACTTATAACATCCAAGTGAAAGATATAACACCAACATATCAGAATTTTTTTTTTTTTTTTTAATTAAAAAACAGAATCACTGAGTTGGAAAAAGGATCACCCCCTTGCTTTAATTTGCCTTAATGTTTTAATTACAGCCTTTAGTCTGTTGGGATATGTCTCGACTAACTTTGCACATCTAGACTTTGCAATATTTGCACACTCTTCTTTGCAGAACTGCTCAAGTTCAGTTAAATTTGATGGTGACCGTTCGTGGACTGCAGTCTTCAAGTCATTCCACAGATTTTCACTGGGGTTTAAGTCTGGGCTCTGACTAGGCCATGCAAGGACATTCACCTTTTTCTCCTTCAACCACTGTGTGGTCAGTTTTGCTGTGTGCTTTGGGTCATTGTCATGTTGGAAGGTAAACCTTCTTCCCATTGACAACTTTCTGGCAGAGGACAGCAGATTTTCCTCAAGAATTTGACAGTATTTTGCCCCATTAATTTTCCTTCTATCCTGACACGTGCTCCAGTCCCTGCTCCAGAGAAACACCCCCATAACAGGATATTACCACCTCTATGCTTTACTGTAGGAATGGTGTTATTTGGATGGTGAGCTGTATTGGATTTCTGCCAGACATATCGTTTGGTGTTGAGGCCAAATAATACAATTTTAGTCTCATCTGACCATAACACCTTTTTCCATGTGGCCTCAGAATCTTCAAGGTGCGTTCATGTGGCCTTTCTTGAGGAGTGGCTTTTTTCTTGCAACCCTCCCATACAAAACACGTTTGTGGAGAATTTGTGATATTGTTGTCACATGCACACAATGACCACTCTTTGTCATAAATTTGCAACTGCTTGAGAGTTGCTGTAGGCACTACCAAGGACTGTAAAATGCTCCAGGAAAGCTCTTTTCATACTGAGCTAATCAAAATGACCACAGCTGATCACAGTTGAAAGTCAAATGGCTTAGTGTGCCATTGAGAAGGTGGTTAGCTACACCTGATTGAGTTTACAAGTCATTTTTAAGAGGGAGGTGATGCTTTTTCCAACTCAGTGATTGTTTTTTTTTTTTTTTTTTTTTAATTCTGACATGTTGGTGTTATATCTTTCACTTGGATGTTATAAGTTACACTGAGTAAATACAACTGAATAAAACAAAAACTGTGTCCATCTTCATTTCAGGCTGAAAAGCAACAAAATGTGATTATTTTAAAATGGTGTGATTCTTTTCTATACCCATTGTATTTTTATTGGTATAGAAGTGAGTCAAAATAACATCCACTTCTATCTTTCAGCCTTTAACCCCATCATTCATTTCAAGTCAAAATAAATTTCACTTCTGTCTTTCAGCCTTTACCCTGATTGTTCATTTCATGCTCCTGTGCATTTGAATTTTATAGAGTTTTGTGGATATCACCAGATGCAAATGAGATGTGTCAGGAGTGTGCTTTGCACGCTATGGGTGATCAACATATGCATGCGAGTATGAAGAAATTCAGTCTTTAGAAAACTTTTGTAAATCACATGGAACATTTTTGTTCAGTTTGGTTTATGCAAACATTTATATACAACTAATATAATGGTTGTGAAAATAAAATCTAACTAGCACGGCATGGTGCAGCGCTGCTTAGCCAAAAACAGTTGTGTACTTTAGTTCTAGTCAGCAATGCTGTGCTCTTCTGTGCATTTGATTGCTGTTGTGTACAATAAAGCCAAGTCTGGGTCAAGTGTTCTCCTGCAATTTGCAGTGGCTCGCATTCAGCATTAAAATAAAAAATAAAAAAAAAAATCACACCCCTCACAGCACACATTTTTATTAGTAGGCCTGTAATAATTCATGAACATTCCTCACAGCAACTCAAACCAGTGTGTTAAAATGGATTTGTACCACAAGAGCAACAAACAAACTACTTTTTAAGTTATAGAGCTTAGGAAATGAACAACTTCCTAAGAAACATAAACTGTCACTGTGCTCTATACTAAAGCTAACAATATTAGATAATACTATTGTTTATAACATGGTAATAAATAAATAAATAAATAGATAGATAGATAAATAAATAAATAAATAAATAAATAGGTGAAAAAATTATATTGTGGATTTCAAAAACATACAGTATATTCTTCAAATTTAAAAGAATGATCACTATAAAAATCAAAGTGATAGCAATTTCCCCTGTCATAACATGACTTAAACAAACAAATACAAACAAGCAAATTAATAATGGGAATATATTATGGAGTCCACTTTGATAAACATGGGTTTATACTCCTTGAAACGCTTTTAAAATGAGGGTTTTCACAGTTTTTTTTCTTTGCAGATTAAAAGGTTTCTCTTTGACAAAAGGTTCCTAATACCTTTTTAAAAGCTAGGACCATAATCTTCCATAACCCCTGGGGACTGAAGGATATTTCTATCTCTTTTCAGAACTAAAAGTTTTAGCATGTAGTTCACAGTGTTGGTTCTTTGGTCTCATTCATCTTTAATCATGTTATAGATTAAAAATGTAAAGAAATCATAAAGTGGGGAGGAGGATTTAAAGGAATGAAAACAGATCAATGTTCCATACTGATCTACAGGGTGTCCCAAAAGTCTCCATGGGGAAACACTTTGTAGCAAAAAGTCTTCCAAAAATTTTCATGCTTATTTTATATTATATATATATAGAAGTGGATGTTATTTTGACTCACTTCTATACCAATAAAAATACAATGGGTATAGAAAAGAATCACACTGCTTTAAAATAATCACATTTTGTTGCTTTTCAGCCTGAAATGAAGACGGACACAGTTTTTGTTTTATCAAGCTGTATTTACTCAGTGCAACTTATAACATCCAAGTGAAAGATATAACACCAACATGTCAGAAAATTAAAAAATAAATAAATAAATAAACAGAATCACTGAGTTGGAAAAAGGATCACCCCCTCCTAAAAATGACTTGTAAACTGAATCAGGTGTAGCTAATCACCTTCTCAATGGCACACTAAGCCATTTGACTTTCAACCGTGATCAGCTGTGGTCATTGTGATTAGCTCAGCATGAAAAGAGCTTTCCTGGAGCATTTTGTAGTGCAACTGAAGCAAACAATCAACTATGGGTGGCAAGGCACTGTCAAAAGATCTCCGGGATAAAGTTGTGGACAGGCACAAGTCAGGAGATCGATACAAAAAAATTTCAAAGGCTTTATCAATGCCTAGAAGCACAGTGAAGTCTATTATTAGGAAGTGGAAGGCATTTGGTACAACACAGACCCTCCCTGGATCAGGACGTCACTCCAAACTGGATGAAAGTGCCAGGAGGAAACTGGTCAGAGAGGCTACCAAGAGGACTACAGCAACTCTGAAGCAGTTGCAGGAATTGATGACAAAGAGTGGTCATTGTGTGCATGTGACAACAATTTCACAAATTCTCCACAAATGTGGCTTGTATAGGAGGGCTGCAAGAAAAAAGCCACTCCTCAAGAAAGGCCATATGAACGCACCTTGAAGATTCTGAGGCCACATGGAAAAAGGTGTTATGGTCAGATGAGACTAAAATTGTATTATTTGGCCTCAACACCAAACGATATGTCTGGCGGAAATCCAATACAGCTCACCATCCAAATAACACCATTCCTACAGTAAAGCATGGAGGTGGTAATATCCTGTTATGGGGGTGTTTCTCTGCAGCAGGGACTGGAGCACTTGTCATGATAGAAGGAAAATGGATGGGGCAAAATACTGTCAAATTCTTGAGGAAAATCTGCTGCCCTCTGCCAGAAAGTTGTCAATGGGAAGAAGGTTTACCTTCCAACATGACAATGACCCAAAACACACAGCAAAACTGACCACACAGTGGTTGAAGGAGAAAAAGGTGAATGTCCTGCATGGCCTATTCAGAGCCCAGACTTAAACCCCATTGAAAATCTGTGGAATGACTTGAAGACTGCAGTCCACAAACGGTCACCATCAAATTTAACTGAACTTGAGTAGTTCTGCAAAGAAGAGTGTGCAAATATTGCAAAGTCTAGATGTGCAAAGTTACTAGAGACATATCTCAACAGACTAAAGGCTGTAACTAAAAAATTAAGGCACATTAAAGCAAGGGGGTGATCCTTTTTCCAACTTAGTGCTTCTGTTTTTTATTTTTTAAAATATTTTTTTCTGACATGTTGGTGTTATATCTTTCACTTGGATGTTATAAGTTGCACTGAGTAAATACAGCTGGATAAAACAAAACTGTGTCCGTTTTTATTTCAGGCTGAATAGCAACAAAATGTGATTAATTTAAGTGTGTGGGGTGGGGGTGGTGATTCTTTTCTATACCCACTGAGTATGTGTGTATATATAGACACATATTTCAGATAGCCTTTAAGAATGCCTTTGACAAAAGAAGAACGTATTGGGGTCATTCTCATGGCTGGATCAGGAAGCTGTCGCAAGAATCCATCTGAGCAAAAAGGTATGTCAAAAAAAGTAAAAAATCGGATGCATTGTTGCTTTTCTTGTGCTTTATTTATAAGAACTATGATTTTGGACATTTTCTGTAAGAGGGCTGTTTTCCTTTCCTCCTGGCGTCCATGACTAAAGAAACAAACCTGTTCCAGAAGCGGAGCAGCTTTAAGCCTCCCTGAGGGAACGTGCAGCCAGATGAATTTGAAATGTGTTTCCTTGCTTGTGTAAAATAAATTTCAAGTTAATTTTAATCAAAGTGTATTGTTCATTCTTATTTTGAATTTGTTGATTTAATTTCCTTATAGAGAGTATAGACTAATTTTCTTCTGTTTGATCACATATGAAGTGTATTATTATCCCGTACTGAGATCACTCCACTGGCTGCCTGTTGCAACAAGGATCAAATCTGAAACCTTGTGTTTCTAGCATGAAAAGGTTCTGTACCATATTAGCTACAAACCCATAGTGCAGATCAAAGTACAGGCCAGCTGGACACACTTGCATGCCAGCTAAGGTCTTTAAATTTGGGGCTATTGACATGACCATTCCTACTAGAAGGGACAAACATATGGTGGCTTAGTGGTTACCACTTTTGCCTTGCACCTCCGAAGTTGGGGGTTTGAATCCAGCCTTCACCCTGTGTGTGTGACATTTGCATGCTCTCTCCATGCTTCTAGGGTTTCCTCCGGGTACTCCAGTTTCTACCCCAGGTCCAAAAACATGTGTCTTAGGCTGATTAGCATTTCCAGTTTGTCTGTAGACTGTGAATGGGTTTGTGTAATTGTGCCCTGTGATGGGTTGGCACCCTGTCCAGGGTGTCCCCTGCCTTGTGCCCCAAGTTCCCTGGGATAGGCTCCCCTGTGACCCTGTGTATGATAAGCGGTATGGAAAATGGATGGATGTTTAGTTGCGGGTGGTGCGGTGGTGCAGCAATGAATGAATAATATTCTCAGTAGAACAGAGTCCACTTTGGGAAGCATGGGTCTATACTGTGAAATAAAAAAGCACCCTAAAAATGGATCCACTTGTTTGTTCCTCAGGGCAAACCCCTACACTACAAGTGCCTCATTTAAAAACATTTCAAATTCAACCCCCTTTAGAAAGCTAGTACTTTCCACAACCTCTGAGGAGCTTCTTTTTCTAAGATTGTAGGCTGTTTCTGTTACATTCATTCATTTATTAATTCGGTCTCTCCAGGATTTCACAATTTTTCAGTCACAGAAATTAACACAAAATCAAGCAAACGCTGCAATATTCAGACAAGCTTGCAATTTTGTAAAATTATAGCAGATTTTCCACAGATTTGGGCCAAGACGCGTCATGTGATGTCATCATATCGCACATTCAGTCAAAGCCCTCTTCGATTCACGTGCGTCAACATGAGTACAGCTAAAAGGTCTCATTTATCAACAAACATCACTGCGAAAAGTGCAAAAGAATTACAGTGCAAAACAATTTCATGCAATTGCAATTTCGCCAATTCAAGTAAACCCTGAAGTTTCATTGCAAAATTTGAAAAAAACCACAGCAAAATCAAGCATTTTTGTCGGCAACATTCACAGAAAAACTATGCAAAATCATTTATCATGGGCAGAGTTGTGGTGGATCCAGAGTCTATGACCAGTCTGGAAGAACAGAACCAGAACACACCCTGGATGGGAAGTCAGTTCCATGTAGGACATTTACACACTCAATCTCACCTAGCTAATCTTACCAGCATGGTTTTTTTTAGGGGTGTGAGAGGAAACCAGAGAACCCAGAAGAAACCGATGCAGACAACACAAGAACATGGAGAACTCGAACTGGTGACCCTGCAGCTCTGAGGTGGAAACTCTACCACCCTGTTTTACATTCACTTTCTCTTTACACTCTATACACTACAAATTTGAACATGTTAAAAATGCTTGTTCTATGGTGTAGTTAACATGTAACCATGTTTGAGATTGAGTGTTTGTTTTGCATAGATTTTGCAAAGAATAATTGCCTTTGTATTGTGTTTTGTTACACAGTATACTACTCCAGCACTTGTACAACATCTTTGTACAGCATTAGTGTCTAGCCTTGCAGGTTATGAACGGTGCTGTACCTTCAGCTGTTTGCACTCTATTCTGGATAATGTCTTCCAAACATACAGAATTGTCTAACTACATACAGTGCTGTGAAAGGGTATTTCTTCTGTTTTTGTGTATATCTCATATCTCATAATGGTTTCAGAAATTCAAACAAAATCTAAGATAAAACAAAGGCAACCTGAGTAAACACAAAATACAGTTTTAAAAGAATAATGTTATTTATTGAAGCAAAAAAGCTATCCAAAACCAGCTGGGCCTGTGTGAAAATGTATTTGCCCCCGTAGTTACTAATTCCCCAAATCTATGAAATTGCTTTCAAAATGTGGTTCAGCTGGACTAGACACAAGCAGGCCTGATTACTACAAACCCTGTTCAATCAAACCAACACTTAAATATAACTTTTTCAACAGCATGAAGTTGGTTAAAAGATCTTACCCAGTAACACACTATGCCAAAATTGAAAGAAATTCCAGAAATGATGAAGAAGAAGGTGATTGAAATACACCAGTCTGGGAAAGCTATTTCAAAGGCTCTGGAACTCCAAAGGACCACAGTGACAGCCGTTATCTCCAAATGGAAAAACTCACAGTAATGAACCTTCCCAGCAGTGGCTGACCTTCCAAAATTCCTCCAAGAGCACAGCAACTAGTCATCCAGCAAGTAAAAAAAGAGCCAAGGACAACATCAAAGGACCTACAGGCCTTTCTTGCATCAGTAAAGGTCACTGTTCATGACTCCACTATCAGAAAGACACTGGGCAAAAATGGCATCCATGGAAGTGTGATGAGGTGAAAACCATTAAGTTCATCTGAATTTTGCCAAAACACACCTTGATGATCCTCAAACCTTTTGGGAGAATGTACTGTGGACTGATGAGTCGAAAGTGGAACTGTTTGGAAGACGGGTCCCGTTACATCTGGCGTAAACCAAACACCCAATTCCACAAAAGGAACATCACATCTATGGTCAAGCATGGTGGTGGATGTGTGATGGTGTGGGGATGCTTTGCTGCTTCAGGGCCTGGGCAACTTGCAATAATTGAGGGAAACATGAATTCTGCTCTCTACCAGAAAATCCTAAAGGACAATGTCTGGTCTTCAGTCCATGAATTGAAACTCAATCGCAACTGGATTATGCAGCAAGACAATAATCCAAAGCATAGGAGTAAATCCTAATCCTAGAAGTAAGTGAAAGTTACCATAATCTCCAGTTATCAGAAGCATTTGGTTGGAACAACAAACTGTGCACACCCTCAACTTGTTTGCTTTACATCATAAGCTTGAACTGGTGTGTGCTAACACAAACAGCAGTCAATAAACCATGGAAGCCCAATTTCTGCTGGGTAGTAAAGGAAAAAAATATGCATGACAGATTATTTTTATCAGCAGCAGTATGTCAAATCTTCTGACTTATTATCTCTAAATTCTTACTTATGATCTCAAAATGTTGACATATGACAACAGGCCTACGCAACCACCGAAAATAACATGTCCTTTTGAATCTTATCTAGTGTATAGCTAATAGCCTTTTAGAAAGATAACCTGATTAGCTAGCTTGAGAAGCCCGGCTTCCCCTAATAATTCATTAAAATGTGGCAATGAAATGTTTCTATATTATTTATCACTCTGGGTGGAATTCAATATTTTTGCAAATTGAATGGGTTTTGCATTAAAATAAATATCTGAAACAGTAGACAGAGTGCTCAGAGCTGCAGTAGTAGTCAGTAGCCTAATCCACAACATGGCAGACATGACTAATTTTCTCGACCTGCTCTTACTTATTATGAGAGACTGAGGAGATGCAGAGAATTAAACAGGAGGACAGACCAACACATGAAACAGAACACACGCAGATATATAGTTATTACACTTCAATAACAGTCACCTGTGGTGACCAGTCTTCCCCTATTTTAAAAACCACCAACCGCCAGTGATTCATTCTTATAGTAAACAACCTGCTATTCCTGTTAATCATACATGTTTCTATATACCATCCCACAAATAAATCCTCTTCAGTTAGCTACATCACTTGTGTGTACAATTCCTTGTGTGACTGGAAGGTAGGACCAAGTGATCAATCTTGATCCCAAAGAAGGGATCAAATATCAGGGGCTAGCACCTATTAACAAATGATAAAAGTTTCTTTAACAAATATTTGGCAAATGTTTTTCTCATCTAATCTAATTCAATATAATAAATGAGTATTTTGGTATATCAAGTTCAAAAAATTCAACATTATATAACATAATCTTGCAATGAAAGTTTTAGATTAGATTAGATTAGATTACACTTTATTGTCATTGAGGAGAGTACAAGTACAAAACCAGTGACTTTTTAAGAGAATAAGTCACTATTCTGAGCCACGATTTCAACGTAATAAGTCAAAATTTTTTGACATAATAGGTTAAACAATAAGATAAGTAAAACATTTGAGATGATAAGTCAAAATGTAGAGATAATATGTTAAATTATTGAGGTAATAAGTCAGACATTTGAATATGAATCTTGAGATAATAAGTCTAAAGTTTGAGATAAGCCTTAATTTTTGGATAATAAGTCAAAATCTTGAGATAATATGACAAATTTATGAGATAATATGTCAAACCTATGCTGTTGGCAAAAATAAAGAAAAATGTTAAAATGTTATGCAAACGTTTGTGATTGTTGTGCAACAAACCATTTAATTTAGGAAAGAATATATTTTCTTCTTCTTCTTCTTCTTCTTCTTCTTCTTCTTCTTCTTCTTATTATTATTATTATTATTATTATTATTATTATTATTATTATTGATGAAGAGACATTTTCTAAACAATATGGCATATTAGCACCATCACAGCATCAAGCATAGGGTCTCACAAACCAGGCACAATTGTAACTATATAAATGTAAAGAATACAAAGAAAATTGTTGTCTGAAATCGTTCCCTTTTAATCTTTAAAAATATTAAATTCATAAATCTAAGATCTAAGCTATTTATTTATTTATTTATTTATTTATTATCACTTTTTCCCTCATTATCTTGAGTGAGTCAAAGTAAATCTTCAAAAAAGACTTCATATATTTCCTCTTGTATATAAAAAGTGTTCCCAGATTAAAATAATTAAACATGTTAAACTAATTTAATGCATATCTGTCGGTCTTTTTCTTGTTAATAATTATCACGATCACGTCTTCCTCCACGTGACCGGAAGTACCACATCTGTTAAGATGGCGACTCCCTATGTAACGGATGAGTCTGGTGAGCTTTATGATTTTGTTCTCATTGTTAAAATCAGTATAGTAACCGGGTTTGAGAATTGATTTGACTTATTTGCGCTGAACATGTATGAGCAGTGGCTCTGAGCGCTATTCGCTGTAAAAAATAAGGAAACCGGAATCCCTGCACACAGTCGGGTTAGCGGTGTAGCACGCGCGCTTAGCCTGCTGTCAGTCCCGCAGTCTGAATGAACCTCCAGCCTTAAGTCCTGAAATAGCACCGAGTTGCGTCGTTCACTCTGTATTCATTATATAACGCTTTACGTTTATTAAACACATCTGCATTTAACAGGCATTGGGCATTTAACTGGATTCGTAAGCGGTCATGTTTTTTCCCTCCTCTGTCCTTAGGCTAAGCTAATAAGCTAAGCTCACTGTCTATAACGAATCGGTTGTAATGGGTAGTGCAGTTAAGTTCAGAGCGTTAATAACTCACCAGATAGCACTTCGCAGCCATTTTTGGTTAGATACATCTGATCGAAATGCAAGCTACATCCAAATTCCATACAGTTTTGAGAAGACTCATATCTCTGTATGCAAGCCTTGATTTCTCCAGACTCAGGAATAAGAAGGGATGTACAAACATTGACAATATACAGCACAATGCAGCACAGAAACTGTTATGTAACTTCAATCCTAGGAAAGCACACAGTCAACTCACATTGCCCGTTGAGCCAGTTAATATTCATTTAAGATTGACATGAGTATGATATAACACTATATGTTTGGCCTATTCTCAGGTGCACAAGACAAATAACAGAATAACCGTATTGTAAAGTGCAAAGTATCACCATCAAATCAAACTCTCAGTCAGTCCCTCCAGGATTTTGCGATTGAAGACATTAACGGAAAATCAAGCAAACTCTTGGAATTTTTCAAAATTACCGCAGATTTTCTGCAGATTTGGGCCCAGATGCATCACGTGACGTCATCACAACACGCATCCAGTCAAAGCTCTCTTCGATTCACGTGCGTCGCATACGAGTGCAGCTAAAAGGTCTCATTTACCAACAGACATCACTGTGAAAGACCGTGCAAAACAATTTCGTGCAATTGCAGTTTCGCCAATTCAAGTAGTTTTCAACAACAACAACAACAAAAAAAAAAACTCTGCAAGTTGCAGCAAAAGCAAGCATTTTTGGTTGCAACAATCACAAAAAAAAAAATCCTGAAATCCTGTACAGACTGTCTCAGTGCACAAAAAAATCCCTCCGTCACTCCGTATTCATTAACAAAGTCACAACGTTGACATTGCACTCGTCTGCATGTTTTTGCAGGAAAGTATATTGCTGCTACACAGCGTCCGGATGGGACATGGAGGAAACCTCGGCGAGTGAAGGATGGATATGTACCTCAGGAGGAGGTGCCTGTGTAAGTGTCATGTGTTTCTAAACACACAGCTAGTTGCATGTTGAATCCTACTTAACAATCGTGACATCTTGTAAATCAGCAATTCAATTTTGTCTGTCGAGTTTTTAAATCTGGTTGGTCAGAAAGTGGCGATTCATTTCCTATAACAGCACTTCTGACATTAGTGCCAGCCAATGCACTTGTTCTAATGTTATTGTCAGTCCGTACAGGATTTCTCTGAGTTATTTTGTGATTGTTGTGGCCATAAATGCTTCATCTTGCTGTGGCTTTTTCCAAATTTTGCGATGCTTTTTTTTTTTTTTTTTTTTTTTTTGGCGGGAAAACTACTTGAATTGACGAAATTGCAATTGCACAAAATTGTTCTTCACGGTCTTTCGCAGTGATGTTTGTTGGACACGTCTTGGCCCAAATCTGTGGTAATTTTGAAAAATTGCAAGCTCCTCCGAATATCCGAAGAGTTTGCTTGATTTTGCGTTAATTTCTGCAATCCCAAAATCGCAAAATCCTGGAGAGACTGTACAGTGGTGCTTGAAAGTTTGTGAACCCTTTAGAACATTTCTGCATAAATATGACCTAAAACATCATCAGATTTTCACACAAGTACTAAAAGTAGATAAAGAGAACCCAATTAAAGAAACGAGACAAAAATATTATACTCATTTTATTTACTGAGGAAAATGATCCAATATTACAAATCTGTAAGTGGCAAAAGTATGTGAACATTTGCTTTCAGTGCAGCAATAACTGCAATTAAACGTTTGTGGTAACTCTTGATCAGTCCTGCACATCGGCTTGGAGGAATTTTAGCCCATTCCTCAGTACAGAACAGCTTCAACTCTGTTATGTTGGTGGGTTTCCTCACACCTGATTGTCATCCCATTGATTGAAAACACCTGACTCTAATTTCACCTTCAAATGAACTGCTAATCCTAGAGGTTCACATACTTTTGCCACTCACAGATATGTAATATTGGATCATTTTCCTCAATAAAGAAATGACCAAGTATAATATATTTTTTTAACTGGGTTCTCTTTATCTACCTTTAGGACTCGTGTGAAAATCTGATGATGTTTTGGGTCATATGTATGCAGATATATAGAAAATTAATAAAAGGTTCACAAACTTTCAACAACCACTGTATTGTTCCCATAGTAACAGCTCATTCATATGGAATTGTATGATCACATAATCTAAGACTAATAATAAACTGGTTTAAAACATGGTGTTATTTTGGAAAGAAAAAGACATTATAATTGTTGATATGGTGAAGTTTTCTGTATGGAGATGTTAAAGATTTATGGAAGGAGTGACAGTGCTTTGTAACAGTCAGTACGTTTTCCACCACAAGAGAGTCTTCAGGTTTCTCTGTAACATGACAGTTTGCTTTTTATTTATTTATTTTTTGGTCTCAACTTTGAGAGAAAGAGGAAAAGGCGGAGCGGGGAGTGGAGCACGCCTTTCTTAAGATTCCGCTCGGGCAGCTCGCTCAACCCAGAATGCACTTTGTGATATGCTGGTTTGAAAAACTGCGAAATAAGCATTAAGAATGAATAAAAATTAATAAAAGGCACAGCCTGTAACAAAATGTCACCCACAAATATCATAATTATTATCTCTAATATTGTAATTGAGGCATTTATTCAAGCGATGTATTACAAACAGAAACAAGTATACTACAGAGAAATTTCATGTCCGAGCGGGATTCCAGCGAACTTTGTTTTACCGGTGAGCGCGAGCAGTACATGAGTGGAGACCTCGCTTGGGCCGTGAGGGACTGAGCGGAGCACACACACACAGAGCGGAATATTGAGCGGAGTGTCACATCTCTTCGTTCACATGCTCTGTAAGGGAGTGATTGTTTATAACCGCTTAAGTAAGTAAGTGATAACAGGGGCTAATTACTTTGACTGATGTTCCATGACATTAAACATAACTATAAACAGGTAAAAAGTATGATGTGTCGTTCATTAATAAACGTAAAAACTGTAATAGTTGGCAATCATTAGACTGGGGTTTAACAAGAATTAAACACTTCAGGGTGTGCTGGTACTGGAAAATAATCGATCAACGTATTCCTTTATTTATTTATTTATATTTATTTATTTATATTTTTTAACAACTACAAAAGTCTGTTGCTATCAGGTGAATGATTATTTATTGTTCTTTCTTTTCCCTTCTGTCCATCACCAGCTACGAGAATAAATATGTGAAGTTTTTTAAAAGCAAACCAGATCTCCCTCCTGGAATGAATCCAGAGGACGCAGCTGTGGCCAAGCAGCAGCAGCAGGCAGCAGTGAAAACGGACAAGGAGAGCGAGGCGGCCGGCTTGTCCAAAGCAGCCAAACGCAACATGAAACGCAAAGAGAAACGCAAGCAGCAGCATGCCCAGGGTCAACATGAAGCGAACAAGGAGGTAGAGACAGTAACGAAAGAGCTGGAGAAGGTTTCGGTCGCAGCTGAAGAGCAGAACAGCCCGAGCCCCTCCACAGAGCCGTCCGCCGCTACCACAGACAAAGCGAAGAAGATCAAGAACCTGCGGAAGAAGCTGCGCCAAGTGGAGGAACTGCAGCAGAAAGTGGACTCGGGAGAGCTGCCGAACCCTTCCAAGGATCAGTTGGAAAAACTGGGACGGGCTGAAGCCTTACGGGAGGAGCTGAGGCAGCTGGAGGCAGATTTGTAAAGCAAGATGGTGTATTACAAGCAGAGTGGGCCATTGTGTAGTGTTTTCTTTCTGTATATATATATATTTTTTTCAGAGTTTAGGATAGATCTTCATTTATTCCCATTGGTGTAATTCCAGTTTTGTGAAGCCCCATCCCACAGCCTTATTCCTTTCTCTTCTGCCAATCTGTGATACAGGGATATTTAAAACAAGCTTATTTTTAAACGTAATAGTGCAGTTAGTGCTCCTCACCCCCACCCATAAAAACAGTGCTATTAATGATTTTTGTGTAAACTTTAGTTACAAATGACACTTATGCACTTCTGCAGGATAGACTTTGCCAAAATGGAATTTGGAATAGCTTAGAGGAGGGAGGAAGCCTTCGTTTCCTCATTAGGAATTGTGCCTCTGGATATGGACATGTCATGGTGGGATTCCTCCGTGATGCTGCGCATTATTGACACTACCTTTTTCCTGACAATACAGACTGAACGAAAGAACGAACTGAACACCAAGCCACTCCGAGGACACAGCGCAAGCACTTGAATGGCTGCAGATTTTTTTTTAGTTTTAACATTTGTGACTTCAATACCGATCTTAATAATGTAAAGCACGTTGTACAGTGCTGTGAAAAAAGTATTTGCCCCATCCTGATTTCTTCTGTTCTTGTGTATATCTCATACTAAATAGTTTTAGATCTTCAAACGAAGTACAACATAAAACAAAGGCAACCTGAGCAAACACACAATACATTTTTTATTTATTTATTTATTTTCAATTGAAGCAAAAAAAGTTATCCAACACCTATCACCTATGTGAAAAACTAATTGCCCCCTTAAACCTAAAATCTGGTCGTGCCACAATAACAGCAGCAATAACTGCTTCCGATAACTGGAGATCACTCTTTCACTTACTTCTAGGATTAGGATTTACTCCTATGCTTTGGATCATTGTCTTGCTGCATAATCAAGTTGTGCTTGAGTTTCAACTTATGGACTGCAGACCGGACATTCTCCTTTAGGATTTTCTGGTAGAGAGCAGAATTCGTGTTTCCCGCAATTATTGCAAGTTGCCCAGGCCCTGAAGCAGCAAAGCATCCCCACACCATCACACATCCACCACCATGCTTGACCGTAGGTATGATGTTCTTTTTGTGGAATTCTGTGTTTGGTTTATGCCAGACGTAACGGGACCACTGTCTTCCAAACAGTTCCACTTTCGACTCATCAATCCACAGAACATTCTCCCAAAAGGTTTGAGGATCATCAAGGTGTGTTTTGGCAAAATTCAGATGAGCCTTAATGTTGTTCTGGGTTAGCAGTGGTTTTCACCTCACCACTCTTCCATGGATGCCATTTTTGCCCAGTGTCATTCTGATAGTGGAGTCATGAACAGTGACCTTTATTGATGCAAGAAGGGGCCTGTAGTTCTTTTGATGTTTTCCTTGGCTCTTTTGTGACTTACTGGATGAGTAGTTCCTGTGCTCTTTGAGGAAATTTGGAAGGTCGGCCACTTCTGGGGAGGTTCACTACTGTGCCGAGTTTTTCCATTTGGAGATGATGGCTCTCACTGTGGTCCTTTGGAGTCCCAGAGCCTTAGAAATAGCTTTGTAACCCTTCCCAGACTGATGTATTTCAATCACCTTCTTCCTCATAATTTCTTTCAATGTTACTGGGTAAGACCTTTTAACCAACTTCATGCTGTTGAAGAAGTTCTATTTAAGTGTAGATTTGATTGAACAGGGTTTGCAGTAATCAGGCCTGCTTGCATCTAGTAACTATGGGGGCAGATACATTTTCACACAGGCCCAGTTGGTATTTGATAACTTTTTTTGTTTCAATGAATAACATTATCATTTAAAAACTGTATGTTGTGCCTTTGTTTTATCTTACATTTTGTTTTAATTTCTGAAACAATTTCATATGAGATGTACACAAAAACAGAAGAAATCAGGATGGGGGCAAATACATTTCACAGCACTGTACCTCCAAACGTTACTTCTAAAACCAATATGGATTGGCCATTGGTGGACTGAATAAGAAAGACAGTATTTAAGTTGTCAGCCATGTCATTTCTTTCTTTTAGAAGTCCTTTTTATTATGTGTTTTTTTATTGTAGTAGTTGTCAAATATTAAGCAGTGTTGTTGTATTACATTAAAGTATGAAAGACATCCAGCCTGTTGTAGATGAATGTGTTTGAATCCTGCACCACAAAATACTCATCTGAACCCAATATCAAAAGTGTATCATGGGATATGCTTAGAAGAGGACGATGGGGAGCATGCCAGTCCATTGCAGGGCACCGTGTACACACACATACACCTAAAGAGAATGTAGAGTTACCAATCAATGTACTGGCATGTTTTTAGGAGATAGGAAAAAGGAAAATCCAGAGGAAACTAATACGGACACAAGAAGAGCCAATGAAAATCCACCCAGACAGTAACCTGAGTTCAGGATCAGTCCTGGAGCTCTGAGGTGGAAATGCTACCCACTGTGTCACCCTGCTGCATGAGGATTTATTCATCTTCAGTAACTGCTTCATCCTGGTCAGGGTTGAGGTGGTTCCAGAGCCTATCCTGGGAACACTGGGCATAAGGTGGGAATACACCCCGGATCAGATGCAAGTCCATCGCAGGCACCACACACATTTACATCTTCATTCACACCTAAGAGCAATTTAACAGAGCCAATCCACTTACTGGCCAGTTCTCAAAGGAAAACTTGAGGAAAAGAAACCCATGCAGACATGGGAGAACATGAAAAACTTAACACAAACAGCAACCTGGGCTCAGGACCGAACTAGAAACTGTGGAGGTGTTATGTGGAAACGCTACCCACTGCACCACCGTGCCGTGCAAGGACAACATTAAATGACATATTTCAGTTCCAGTAAACAATTATTTGGTTAGGAAAACCACAGAATATGTAGTGTATGGTGGTCTAGGAAAACCCATCACATGGTAAGGTCTTTTTCACCTATACTTATTTGCCAGGTTATTAGCTACTAGATAATGTATATTAAATTTTAATTTAAAAATTGCATATACACAGAGCAGGGCACGGTGGTTTAGTGGTTAGCACATTTGTCTTGCACTTCTGGGTTTGGGGGTTTGAATCCCACCTACACCCTGTGTGCACCAAGCCTGCATGTTCCCCCTGTGCTCCAGGGGCTTTCTCCAGGTACTCTGGTTTCCTTCCCCAGTCCAAAGCTGTAGGATGTTTGGCATTTCCAAACTGTGTGTGCAGTTGTGCCCTGCAATGGGTTGGTACCCCATCCAGGATGTCTCCCACCTTGTGTCCTGAGTTGCTTCAGAGGCTTATGTGTTTTACCTAATAAACTGATGATGCACATTTTTATAATGACTTGTTAAGATAATTGCATTGAACTGTAAGAGTTTATCAAAACAATATAGAAATAGATTGTTGTCTGGTTTGGGTATTATGTACTGGTATCATCATTCCTCTGGTTTATTCTCAGGATGAAGTGTGTTATTGTATGTAGGGTTCTAAGGAGATCCATTTCAGAAAAAATCCCAATAAAAAAAAGATATTGATGCATCAAAGGTTGTTATTCAAAGGCTACAGTTATGTAGGACAAAAATGATATGTTCAGATAGAGCGAATTAATCTGTGTTCTTGGCATCGTTCAAATGGTAACAGTGTTACTAGTTACCTGGGAAATACAGATGCTAAGCAAAAAATAGCTAATTACTCAGGCTAGTGATTTCGTTAGCTAGCATGTAATAAATGTTTAAATAAAAACTGTTAAGTCTTCATGTGAACAACTTAACAGCAAGTGACCATGGAAAGGAAATGTAACCATCAAGTCTCATTTCCTTCAGATATGTTGGCATATTAAAGAGAAAATACAGTCTGATTAAACGTACACTGTACTTAGACTTAGCATCAGCCACAAAGCAAACGTCCATGCGTTCTGCCTTTAGTAACACTGGCATTATGTTACAACTCTGAGCTACAGTATCAGAAAAAAAAAGTGATTCTGAAGTGGTGAATACTACAAAAGTGATATTCAGTCTATTTAGGTGTATTCTTGCTGGCATGATTTCCATAAATTGTTAATACAAAAGCCCTTGTTGGAGGAATCTTTGTTTTTCCAAGGGTTCTGCAAGTTGAAATTCTTCTACCTAGAACCATTACTCAATCAAAGAACACTTGAGGAACCTTTTTTCTTCTTCTTCTAAGACCCCAGAGCATGCTGGCCACACTATGTGAAAGACTGGTGAGCTTGTTTGGAACATATTTGTCTTTAAATCAAGCTGATATTTGGCTTATTATTTTTTGGAATGTTGCTTCTGCTCTGGGAAAATCATCTGGATGAAATTTTAAAAGCAGAGAGACTTGAGAAGATGCTGTAAATACTCAGTTGGCCCCGGCATGCCCCTGCATCTGCTTCCAAGCTCTTAGAAGTTGGAAAAAATGACACATTGTTTACGGGAGAAATTTACTGCACATTTTAATCACTTCAGAAAAGTTTTTTAAATTAAACGTATTATTATTATTATTTTTAGCACAGAATAAAGGGTTCAGGTAAATCTACAAAAATTATGGAGGCGGTGTAGATTTAACCAGACACAGAAACAGGATTTCTGAACCCATTGTGGCTTTATTGTTTCCCGTAGTGACGCTGTCTAGATGTAGTCAGTGTCCAACCATTTGAGGATTTTCACTCATGATGTCAGTTTTTATACAACAGCTGGACTTTATTCAGACACATAGACTAGTGATTATCATAAAAGCAGCTGTCTGTGAGGTCATATTAACAATTCCTTGATCTACAAATAACTCCTGGATGGATTCCTCACATCCATTAAACTGGATAGATGTTTTTCATGAATACTATTTGAACCCCAATACTCTTTTATACCTTTTGATCAGTAAAAATAATTTAATAGTTGCAAACATTATTGTTGATACAATTAACACATACGTATACCACATATGTTTCCTGGGATAACATTTAATTGTATTGCGTGTGGTGTCTATGCGATATAGAGTATTTGGCAACACTTTACAATAAGAGTATGTGAATAATCATACCTGCATTAATGCTTACTTAAATATGAACTAATGATGAGTTAAGGCTTGTACTAATCACGAATGAATGAAGAGCTAACCTTAACTACGACGTGAGTCTTATGAATTCATGTGTGAATAGCGACCACCTTAAGTACGTTAGTACAAGTTTGTTAATTAATGTATTAATTAACACAGGGGTAAACTAAATCAAATATGCTCTATAAGAAGGAATATGAATTATATGTGCATAATTTCACATTATTTATATAATTTGCCATAGACAGCTATGTACACAAGCATCACTGGATGGCGCTGGATTACTTTCGTGATTTACATTGATCCTCCTAATAATAATCACTAATAATTTTATCTAAACCTTTTTGTGTCATTCTCTATCCATTTCTCTTCAAATCCCACTGTAGTACTAGTATGTGCTCTGGGTGGCTAGGGCCTGGGGCAGTGCTCCTTTGCCCACAAGGGTGAAATTTGATTTAGTTTACCCTTACCTGTTAATTAATACATTAACTAACAGACATGTACTAACATGTACTTAAGGTGGTCGTTATACACACATGAATTTATAAGACTAACATCGTAATTAAGATTAGCTCTTCATTAATTCATGATTAGTACATGCCTTAACTCATTGTTACTTCATATTTATGTAAGTATTAATTTAGGTATTAGTGTATGACCATTTATGTACTGCTATTGTACAGTGTTACAGAGTATTTCTATGGCTATTTCCATGACAAATGTCTATTTGTCGATGTCTATTTCTATGACATTTGTGTATTTACCATGGCATAATACAAACCCTGTCTATGGTTGGATAAGGTTTAGATTTTTTTCTTTTCAGTCATTCAGAACTATTCCAGTGGTCTGACTGAAACAGGAAAATAAACTACAGAACAAAAGGCTAGACACTGCATTACAATAACAGGAGGAAATAAAGGGGTGTACAGATGAGAACAGATAAACATCTGTAAAAATCACAGGGTGGCTTTAATTAAAGTTTAATAAAGCATTTATATAGAGCCATGAAACAGTCAAATTAAAAATGATAGCACTAAAATGTCCATTTGTCACTGTAACCGATTCATTCTGCGGTTTTATTTTCTAACTACGTAAGCTGTGTGGGAACTTATGAAACCATTCTCCATCTGTCCCCAAACTGAACCACAAGGGATGGGCCATTAACTGCCACAGATCATGTAGTTAACAGAACAGAATGTTCTAGTGGCTCAATACCGTCTGCCATTAAAATAACGAGACTGGGAACTTTATAAACAAACAATACTTGTTTAAAAAGAAAAGGCCATTGCTGCATATTATACCACAACAATTTTGAATGCTCAGTTCTGATTAGTACAACAACAGCTCAGACTGTAGTTCTGGCTTCGAAGATTATAATAATGTGCTCATTTTCATACATTATAGTTTCTATAGTAACAACTTACACAGGGAGCTGTATGGTGGATGCTGCACATAAATAGATTTTTAAAAAAAGTGTATAATTGTCTATATGGTGAAGTTTTCTGTGAGGAGATATTTATTTCTGAAGGAGTCTATAGTGGCAGCACTCATAGTAAATTTATGACCCAGGAAAGACAAAAAGAGATAAGAGATAAAAAGAGATAAGTAAGATTTTTTTTTTTAAAAACAGAGAATCAGAATTGAACATAATATTACAAGATTATAAAAACATAAATGTACCTATTCCTACCAATTTATCCAGAAAAAAGCAACTGCAGATTTTCTGGTGTAGCAGGTTAATCATATACGATCCTGTGAAATTAACCAAATTATGTGAAAGTAAAAAAAAAAAAAAATCACATGAAAGGTTCAAAAGTTGTCTAAAATCCTCCAAAATTGATTGGCATTTCCAAATTGTCTATATTGTGTGTGTGAGTGTGTGTGTGTGTGAGTTCCCTGGGATAGGCTTCAGGCTCCCCTGCGACCCTGTGGTACAGAAAATGGATGGATATATGACATGATATTATCTGTACATTTAATAAAATATGTCTGAGACTCTAAACCACAGGTTTTCACAATAACTAGCATGCTAAAGAATGCATTGTTTAATACACCAATTCCAAATATCCAGTCTTCTAGAAAATCTGGAACGATATTTCGAAGCCTTAAATGATGTCAATACAACTGAAGCACTACAATGGGCAACATCGTTTTGGTCTCTTGGGGATATTTTAATCCCATTTCTCACAGGTTTATTGAAAATTGACAGTGCAATTAGCCTTGACAAAGCAAAGTAAACTTGCATGCAGATAACGATCTGCTGTTGAATTTTAATGTCATCGGTGCCTTTGGGAGACTTGGTGTCATGGTGTTGCGTTGCTCTCTGGAAATTTAACAAGTCGCTCTTGACTGCCCACATCACATTCCTGCGGGTAAATCCAAACGCCTTTCTTGTTAAAGGGTATAAATGCAAACGTACTCCCTGGAGAGCTGCAGAGATTTAGCAGAGCGCTCCAGGATTTAGGCCCTTCAACAAATCTGCATGCACAAACAAGGACTGGATCTCAACAGAAGTCAAACAGCTTATGGTAATAGAATTTAATTTGCAAGCATTTTATTGAACTGCACTTCCTTTTTAGCTAATTTGCACGGCAGGATATCACACTGACAACTGTGAAGGTTTTCCTTTGAAATGTGGATGTGTCAAGTGCTGAAGATGGGTCACGCCGTAACGTTTCTGATGCTGATTTGGATGCCGATGTTTACTGTGTCACATCAAGCAGAACTGGAGCAGGCTACAGTAAGACTAAAATCTACTGCTTCTTTATAACTTCACGTATCAACTACATAATTCAGGTCATATGCATTTTGTATCTGTAATGATATAAAAGGTTGTCTTAGCATAATTTTCCTCTTTATTGATATCATACAAAATCTTATATCTGCTCTTCAGAACTATCTAAAGCGATACGGCTATCTGTCTACATCACTTCTTTATTCTCAAGAGCAAGAACCAAAGCTGGAGCAAATAACTGAGGCACTGGGGTAACACACACACACACACACACACACACACACACACACACACCTTCTCACGTTTCCTCACAAAGTATTAAATGTACACATCAGTTAGTATTAGACTATTGAGAGTTTAACATCAATAAGTCCCATAATGCCTTTCACTGTATCACACTACTTCTAAAGTTACCTCATTGTCACTCAAGCAGAAGATAAAAATGGACGCCATTTATCTGCCATTTTCTTAGACAGATCTGGTTCCAATTTGACTGGTAGAGAAAGTGTTCACTGTGATGCTTGCGTTACCATTTGAAGGTTTCATTGTAAGGACGTAGTCTCAAGTTTGATTTGTCTCATTATGTGAGAGAAATATGGATCAAATTCCAACAATAAAACTAAGAGAAACAGATCTAGATTAACATTCATACCCTCAATACGCATGATAAGAATTTTAGTTTTTCTGGTCTTCCTTTCTGTTTTATTAGAATATTCCAGAAAGTGACAGACCTACCAGTCACAGGCAGGTTGGACAATGCCACGCTAGCCATGATGAAAAAGCCACGCTGTGGCCTTGAGGACCCCTTTAACAACAAAACTCTCAAATATCGTTTACTAGGTAAGCTAAGCCATCAGTGGACTTCATAGCTCTGAACCTGATATAGTCTAATGCCTAAATATTCTATTTCAATTATTTGTCCACTTATAAGACAGTTCATGTTCAGGAACTTATTTGGAATTTATCAGATTTGTTTTGGTATAAAACAAATTTTCAGTGTCAGTGTGCAGTTTTCTAGTGTTTGGTTTACCAGTGATAGATAAACGAAGCTTTGTGTTTATTAAGGTTGTTAAATGAGCTCGATTCACCATTAGGAAAAAAAAAACAGCTGTTAAGACATACAATAAGTGCCTGATTTGATAGTTGCTTTGTGTCATAATAGGTTTCTGGCATAAGAAGAAGCTGACTTACCGTATCTATAACTATGCTCCTGGTCTGGGAATGGCTCAAACACAGGCGGCCATCAAGGCAGCGTTCAGGTACTGGAGTGACGTTACACCTCTCCAGTTCTCTGAGGTTGCTGAGGGAAATGTTGACATCAAAATGTCCTTCCACAAGAGGGACAATGTCTGCCCTGTGCCATTTGATGGACCAGGTGAGAGAGATAAACGGTGAAAATCCATGTTTGGTTCTTTACGGGATTGTGATTGATGCAGAGACTGAATCCTTGTAGGGTTGATTGTTAAATATGCTAATTTTATAGTGTTTGATCCTCACTGCTGAATTCTCGAAACAATAGGTGATTTATTTTCTAACAGCAGTTCTGACAGTAGTTCTGATTGCATGGTTTATATTAACACACTCATTCTAATGCATTATTGTTTCTATACTAAAAGCTAACTGACAGGGACTTGTATGGTGGTTGCTCCACATAATCTAATACTAATAATAAACTTTTTTTAAATGTTATTTTTAACAAAGTAAAATGTCTAATCGTTGACATAGTGGCATTTTCTATAAAGAGATGTTTATTTAACATTTATGGAAGGAGATTCCTTTGTGAGCGAATCAATTTATAGCTGCTATAACATACATGAAAACAGGAAATAACTTGTTTTATGAACGTTCCTCAACATTAAATATCTATAACCATAAGTTTGAAAACAATTAAAAATAATGCTTTGCATCAGGCCATATCACAGCGCCCAGTCGCTGATTATTTTCCAATTATTTATTCCTTACTTTTTTTATCCTAAGCAGCATTACAGATAAAATTAAAGAATTTATGTTACTGATAATAGTTTAGTTCATGCTTGTTGTATGGATGTACTTGGTCCCTATTTTAATAATTTTTAATACACACTATTAATGACACATATCTTGAAGCACATTATTATTATTATTATTATTATTATTATTATTATTATTATTATTATTATTATTATTATATTTATTTTTTATTCTTTTCTTACTATAGACTATATAACTGTATACTATATGTACTATGTAACTATTTCATGTTTGGATGATTTGACTGACTGATATTCAGTACAGTGTTAGGCAGAAGTCTTGTCTTCTTCCTGCAGGGGATGTTCTGGCTCACGCTGAAGGTCCAGAATCTGGTATAGTGCACTTTGATGCAGAGGAGCTGTGGACTGAGGGGCGAAACTACGGAGCAAATCTGAGACTTGTAGCAGCCCATGAGATAGGCCATGCCCTTGGTTTAGACCATTCGCAGTATTCCAGTGCTCTCATGGGCCCTGTGTACACTGGTTACCGTGACAACTTCAAGCTCCATCCAGATGATATCCGTGGGATCCAGGCACTGTATGGTGAGAACAGGGTCGGAGCTCAATCCCACATGTTGCACAATGCTGAAATCTTCAATCCACAGATTCTGTGCTAAAAGTTGCTGTACATATCCAAATACAGGATTAGGAATCTGACTTCTGAAGGTTTTATCAAAGCTACAAAACATTTGACTTTTTCTTTAGGTAAACCTGAGGAACAACCTCCAATTACCTCAGACTTACCTCCGCCTGATCCCTGCACTACCTCACTGGATGCTATAATGTTGGGTAAATACATTTACTGCTTATTTAAGATCAGTGTGCTAACCTTTGCACCCTATTCTACAAATAGAAATGCCATTATGATTCTGATTTCATCATGCAGATATGTCTCTCTCTGGGTAATGCAATGATTGTTATGAATGCTAACTAATGAAGGACTGATATTTCTGGTGTCACAAAATGTAGTGGAGTTTTGCATTTCATACCAAATTTGTGAACAATCTAGACTAAAAAAAAAACCAACTTGTGGCCTACACAGCAATTAGCACCTAAAAAGTTGCTAATGATGGTAAACTGAAGACAACCTTAACACCCTTGATCTATATAAACACATTATCCTGGCTGGCTTATCAAGTAAGGAATAAAACACTATGGCATATGCTGTTATAGAAAAATAATCAATGACAGGATGGTTGTCACATTTGGGAGGTGAAGGCAGATGCAAGTGCAGATTATTTCATTAAGTAAAGTGCTAACAAACCAGAAAAAGATTTGAAAACAAGGACATAAACATAAACTGTGGTTACAGGGCAAAGAACATACAGACTATGGGCAAAACTGTGGCGCGTACGTGCAAGATAATAAGACAAAAATCGCAAAGTCCTCTACTGAAGACTTTCCTGAGGCAGAAAACTTACTGACTGTAACGCTGACACTGGAGACTTCTTCCATAAATGTTAAATAAATGTCTCCTAATAAAAAACTTCACCATATCAAGGATTTTATTTTTTGTTTGTTAAATAAAAAAAATAAAATAAATAAATCTGTTTGTATATCAACCATACAAGTCCCTGTGAATGAGTTGTTACTATAAAAACGATAATGTATTAGAGCAAGTGCATTAATATAATCCTGTGATTTGGCTTGTTGCTGGAACTACTGTCTGCGCTGTGCTGTTATAGCGCTCTAAAATGTTCTGTATGTTCTGTTTAGGGCCGTTCCACAAGACTTTTGCATTCAGCGGAGACTACGTATGGACGATATCAGATGATGGCTATAACACACCAGTACGGATTAATATCCTGTGGAAGGAACTGCCTGGTTATTTAAATGCTGCTGTGCATTCACAAAGGACCAACAAGTCCTACTTCCTTAAAGGTAAAACATCGACTTTTACCCACTGTTTTGATTTGGACTGCTTGACTGTTTTGACATTCCTAAAAGGGTGATTTGAATAGAAATGCATATCCTTGGCCAGCAAGGCAAATTCAGATACTCAGGAGTCACCTTCTTGACCGAGTGAAGGATTTTGTTTCTGTTACAGAACTGGGAAATGACAAAACATTACTTTAAAGCAAATTAAAATATCTCCATGAGATTTTAATATCTCGTTTAACTGCTTTTGTTTTAATTGTGATTGTTTAAGCTTAGATGAGTGCACATCGTCCCTTTCTTCTAGGTGATAAAGTTTGGAGGTATTCTGGCTTTAAGTTGGACCATGGTTATCCCAAACTGCTTGCTATCCCTCCAAACATCGATGCCGCCTTTTACTCCTACAGCAATAAAAAACTAATTTTTATCAAGGTAAAGCTCCCAGCAAAATGTGGTTAGACTAAAAAGATAATGAAAATATGCGGGTCATGTATACAGTTCAGTATTAATTAACTGACCCTGACCATCTCTTTAGTTTTTATAGCACATTACATACTAGTGTATTATTTAAAAATACCAAATACACATATATCAATATCTAAATTATTAGAAATAATTACAGAAATAGACATTGAATAATAACACAATGCAATAAATCTTGCTTCTGATGGCAGCTATGCTTGAGAAAGTACATTATGATGTGTCCTGTTCAAGCACCTTTAACTCAAACATTTAAAAAGGCCTATCTGAGCCAGTTACATATAAATAGTGCATTTGTTAGTGCATTGAGTGTGTTTGTTTGTCTCTTAGGGTTTAGAGTACTGGCAGTGGGATGAACTGGGTTCCCCTGATGAGCTGAAACATTTTCCTAAACCCCTCTCCAATTTCATCACTGGGTTGCCGTCCAATCCAGACGCAGCGTTCACCTGGAATAATGGTCATGTTTACGTTTTTAAAGGAGACCAGTACTGGCGTGTGAGCCCCAGACGCTTCATCGAGAAGGGTTACCCACTAAGCATGAGAGAGCGCTGGATGCAGTGCGGCCATTAACCACATCACAACTGTAATGATTTAAACTTCACTAAGCATTAAACATTAAGACATCTGAGTCAGAACACTGATTTAGAAAATGAAATATTTCATATTTTCAGAATATACACTGTATAACTGTTGTGGCTATTTTACTGAACTTAATAAATATGTCATTTATCATGGCGCCATCCACTACTAATCCCGAGCACAATTTTAGACATAGGATTTCTGTGTTGAAGCATTAAGTGTAGGACTTGTTGCACATCCTGTTTTGAATTCCACATTTATCAATGTTTTCACTTCCAGCGCAAATTGCTTACCACTGACAGACAATCAAGTGTAACACAATCAAGTTTTTTGGTACACACAAGGCCACCACTGACTGCAACCTCACAAATGTTCTAGAGTTTTAGGCAATAAAGTATAGTGTATGTATAATATGTGCATGTGACTATTCTAGATATTTCCTTATAGTTATCTACACTTTTACACAAAACACCTTTGAGGAACCAGTTTCTATGAGAAAAGGCATTACAGCCTGAAAACAATCATCAAACTCAAGACAGCTGTTATATGAATAGCACTGTTTTATTTGTGTGTCAAACAAATTGTTCTAATATAGTACATACTGTACAGCAATACAATCCTTAGGGAAGGCAGTTGTGTAAATTTAACCAGTTCCCAAGAGAGCGAGAGAAAGAGAGCAAATAAATGCGATCATAAAGCACCTTATCCACAGCTGAGGTCAGAGATATAATGTGCACTGTTTGATAGTGAATGTGTACTAAAATCCTGTTAGAGTTAGGATTAGGGTGCTTTCACCTTAATGCAGTGTTTAATCCATATATTTCCCAAAGCCGCTCAGCTTTTTACATTTAAAAAAAAAAAATAAAAATTGTTTAATTATGTGCATTTGGAAACCAAACCAAACAGCACGTGAAGCAAAAGTATCAATTTTACCTTGATTTGGACTCGTTAGATGGACCAATAGGTGTGAAAGCATCCTTTTTGGTGTGCATCAGACCTGGGATCTGACATGCCCGACTAAAAATTGTGGGAGTGGGTGGTTTTTACTCTCATGTCGGTGGGAGCAGGCAGTCAGATACGAAGCTTGCGGGACAAAGAAAGTCCACGTAGGTTAACAGGGGAACGTAATGGATGTAGGGTCGTACTTGTGTGGCACTACACTACATGTTTACTGCATTCATTCATTCATTCATTCATCCTTAAGTTACCGCTTTATTCTGGTCATGCTCGCTGTGGTTTAAATCACTATTTATATTTTGGGGAAATACAACCAATTAAGTAAATTAGAAATCACTGTGGGTGTATACAACCAAAAATAACTGTGGGAGCAGGCAGGATTGGGCAGAAATGTTTTGTTTTATATGTGACATTTAAAGCTGAATACAAATTAGTGCCTTCTATTACTTATTGCTAAAAGGGTTGTATTAAAGTATTGAGTTAGAGTTTTAGAGTATTTGTTGTTTTATTTGTAGTCATGCACCCTCAAGTCCTGAGAAGATCCAGTGTTCAGTAGACTCCACAGACATTTTGTCAACTCAGAGTCCATGTAGTCAACACACACTCTTTCTGGAGCACTCATCCAGTCTGTTTACAGTCAGCTGGCTTTGAGCTCTATTGAACTCTCTTGCCAAGTGTGTGTGCGCGTGTGTGCGTGCAGGTTTCTGAGTTCATTCACACCCTGATCACTGCAGGTGAGGAGGTTGCGAGAGGCACCATGGATCCTGTCTCAAAGTCAAAGTCGATCATGGTGTGGTAGACGGTGCTCAGACTGCTCATGGACGAACCCGTGCTCATCTGCCTCTCACGCAGGTTCGCCAGGTAGCTCTGTGACCAAGACAGAGAAAATGACAAGATAATGCAGGGTTACTAAAAAAAAAAAAATCTTAAAACTTACTGCCAGCATTGTTCTATAGAGTTTTCTTTTCTTCAGAGTACTACTGATGTTTATTCGGGAAATGCCAGTTACATTCGCAGTCAATAATCAGTAACCTAACCTTCTTGTGTTATAATGTTAGTGTTCTTCACTACAGTGTTACAGTGTTTTAGTGTCATGTGTGTTTTTTCAATCACCCTGTAATATGTTTAATAGGTTTAAAGACAACAATGTTTTTACATCTGTACTCTGTATGATATTTAATTCATTTCCATTTCTGGTTGTTTGTTTTGAAACACCTTGCTCCCAAGAACTTAATATTTTAAATAATTAAAGATATATTATAGAGATATATTACAGTTCTGTGGTTTATTTTATTATATATAAGGCAGGGCAAAATGAACAGATTTAGGTTTAAC
Source organism: Cranoglanis bouderius (assembly GCA_023630585.1). Taxonomy (NCBI): domain Eukaryota; kingdom Metazoa; phylum Chordata; class Actinopteri; order Siluriformes; family Cranoglanididae; genus Cranoglanis; species Cranoglanis bouderius. The sequence continues at coordinate 11,007,578 of CM042556.1, read as the reverse complement.
AGGTAAAACAGTAAGGCAGATTTTACTGGCAACCTTATTATAGATACAGTAGGTTATAGCAATATCACAATTCACCACCAGATGGCAGTAGCAGTATATTATCCGTAGAACCGACTGTTCAAATGTGCTGAGAAAGAATTAGCTTAACAAGCAAATCTGTTTGCAATGACCTGAAAGCCAACACAGAACCAAAGGCAAAACATATCATGCAAATGTTGTAATGTTTCAGGTTAGGTGAAGGACACATATGGAGTTCATTTGCTGTCAAAAGTAAGAGTGCATATGTAAGTGCAATACCAACATTGCAATTTAATGAACTGCAAATCCATATTTAATTTTGTAAACCTTACAAAAACTCTCCACAGGTTTCTGCTTGGCCTCAACACATGACAAAAGTGTGCTGTTTCAGTCAAAACCCCAGAAATTTTCATTGTGTGCTCTGGGAAGTTTACCCACTGATTTTTGTAAATGTGTAAAACGTAATCCGTAAATGCAAAATAGATTAGGATTCGTATTTGTAATATGAGGATTGTACTTGCAAGATTAAGGTACATCTTGGTTGGAGATTGACAAATATGAGTATGGCTTTGCAATTTATAAATTGATCAGCTTTGTTTATGTACATTTGACAGATTAATTGCTCCATAGATAAAAAACGTTGATTCGGTGAGTGTGAAATTGGATGCTGATTACCGGAGCGAGCACATCTCCTGCGTATCGTTTGAGAGGTGGAGGTCTGCGGCGATATTTTCCCTCTGGACGCCGGCGTGCATCCACCTGTCTGATCTTCATAAGCTGGAGTTGCTTCTGTTTACCACTCACCATCACTGTCAGGAAGAGAGGATGAGGAAAGAGGTTAAGGTGGGCAGTAACGCTGTGTAAGAACACTTACCACAGTAGACCTGACCTCATGGACCTGGTCTGTCTGTCTGGCAGTCAGTCCTTCATGCACTCATTCACTCTGTCAGTCACTTACACACACTTAGCAGGCAAGAGTTTCTCCATAAGTGGGAGAAAATAGTCAAGTATACTACAACACATGAACTCAGTCTGACAGTAAAAGTGTACACCTAGTTAGTCACGTGTCACGTCTGATCTAAATCGTCTTTGAATTAACCACACACTAACACCCAAGATTGTTCAACACATTATAAATACAGAGCTGTCAATCATCCTTAAAAAAGGATGATCTAACATTATTAGTTTCACTTTATTATAACATTGCTGTTAAATGGAGGAAAATGTCCATACTAGAACAACGTTTCCATTATGTTATCTAAAAAGAATCAGGTCAGAGAGGTCAGATACACAGACCTGTGTCCTTTAGCCAGCTTGTTAAGATGAGCACAATATGAATGTATGAGTGGTGTTTCACATGTACTTGTTAAAAGTAACTGTTCCTAACAACTATTTGCAACTGAAGGGGAAAGGCAATTAAATGCATAAAACTTCACCTCGTTATTCTTGACAACAATCTGGATAATGTAGGTTCACGTTTTCACACTGCTCTTTCTGAAAAGTTCTGTTTGTTATGCATTGGATATGTTAAATCTACAACTGAAGTAATGGTTTTTCTCATTTCCTATTATTGTCCTTACTCTAAAAACATCTGATTATCTAAGACATCTAAGGAACATGCTGTTACTGGTTTAAACAATGTAATGGATAACACTTTATATCTGGGGTTTTTTGGGTGGGTGGGGGTTGTGGGGGATATAGCAACCATTGGTATAGCAAATGACCATAACCTGATCTACATAGCATATACCATAACATATACCTATTACATCAAACTCATGCATTGCAACCATTTAAACAAAACCAAATCACTGCATCCACCTGACAAATATAAATCCTGATGAGCCACCGGTGTTTACAAGGTCTTACATTGAAATATCGCATGTTCACCTGAGTGTTTTGCCATTTTATAGGTTTTCCCCCCAATAACACTGTAGGTTAATAAGTAACACAGATAACACAGCTGTATACTGAACCTTGTACTGCAATGTTTTCAAATCATGGTACTAAAGTCTCCCTGTACCAATGCACCTTATTCAGTGAAATAACTGAACACACACACACATCCCTTCATCACCACTGCAATTTGTGAACAATTTGAAATTTTTTTTTATTAATTGAAGAACAATTATTCCATCCATCCATCCATTTTCTGTACCACTTATCTTACACAGGGTCACTGGGATCCTGAAGCCTATCCCAGGGGACTCGGGGCACGAGGCGGGGGACACCCTGGATGGGGGTCAACCCATCACAGAGCACAATCGCACACACACTCTCGCACACACACACTCTATGGACAATTTGGAAATGACAATCGGCCTACAACATGTGTTTGGACTGGGGGAGGAAACCGGAGTACCCAGAGGAAACCCCCAAAGCACAGGGAGAGCACGCAAACTCTATGCACACAGGGCAGAGGCGGGATTCTGGATTCCTAACCCTGGAGGTGTGAGGCAACAGTGCTAACCACTAAGCCACCATGCCCCCATTAATCAATCAATTAATCATATGTTCAAATCAGTTTATAGTTACATTTAATGTTGTGGAACCTCCACGAAACAAGTTCCTGTTATCAATTACAGTGTTCCAGTCAAAATGTCCAGAAGAACTGTGCAAATTCTCGAAGATGCTTAGAAAAACGTATAAAATGTAACTGAAACTCATGCATTTTTAAAAAGCAAAGGGTTTTCACACATAATATTGACTTTGTTTAATTTAGGCTAGTCTACTCCTTTTTATAGTACTTTTTTTTTTATTCGTTTGCAAGGCATCTTTGCTTTACAGCATTTCTTTACATGTGTGTAAGACTTTTGCACCGTACTGTATTATAAACAGTCATTCCCTCGCCAGCCTCTCTTATTTTCGCTCTATTTAAGTTAATAAAAAAAGAAGAAAAATGTTACAGAGAAACAATAAAGTCGTTTGTCCATACAAGTCCCTGTGTTGTTACCATAAAACAATATTGTATTAGAAGGAGCACATTACACCTATGATCTGTCATGCAGGCAAACTTCTGTCTGAGCTGTGCTATTATAGAAAATTAAATAACACCTTTTAACCAATCAGATTTGAGAATTTAATGGTTAAGATAGTGTATAGTATAATCATATAAAACGTATAATAAATGATGAAGCTTCACAATATTGTTATGCAGTGGATAATCTTTCTTCTGTTTACATTTTGCCAGCCTGGAAATACCCTGCACTCCAGGTGAAACAGAGCTTCTCAGTCCCTTATAAGGCAACTTACAAGGAATACATAGTTTCAACAAATGAAGCAGGGTCAGACTGATGGGGAAAAAGGGAGGGTTCCAGATATTTTAATTGCAATTTGCTTCACTTGCAGCAGATGGCTCTAAAAAGAGCGTGCTCCTTTAACAACATCTTCATTAATGCATTCAAGCAGATTAAATACTACCTATTTACGGAATTAACAAGCTAAACTGCAAAACACCGACATGGCGGTCATCCACCTACCTTCAGAGTGTGATATTCCTTTGGCAGTGAATTTACGCTGCAACAGGTTTCCCAGAGCTGCTACCACAGGCCAAATGCCCAACATCACCCAGCTGTACCAGCACAGCACCTTTTCTTGGTCCTTTTGCAGCCCCACATATGCCCTCCACACCAGCATTGGTGTCTCCATGCAGTAATCCATACATGTCATGATGATGGCAGCACCCAGAGTTGCCGTAGCCACCATGGTCATGCTTCTCTGCCAGCAGAGTGTCAGCACAGCGAAGAATATGCCAGTTCCAAGTACTGTTCCTGCAGGCACCCATACAGGACTGAGGACGGGGTAATACTGTCCTGCTGCCAGCAGAGTGGTGATAGAGAGCAGCAGGCCCAGGTGGAGACCAGTGAGGAACAGACCCACACAGCGCACCAGTATGCTCACCAGTCCTCCCAGTAAGCCAATGCCTAGAGAGATGCCTGCCCGTGTCTCCGCGTCCAGCGGTGAGTCCAGCAGCTGCTCCCGGAGACATAGCAGGTAGCCTATGCCAGTCCCGAATGCCAGCCCAGACAGGAACATCACTAATTTAAAACAGCGGTACCCTGGAAACATGGAAGAGGCGTGCCATAGAAAGTAAACTACCATTAGCTCGGCACTAACAACTACCCATAACGATGCATGACAACAACAACTACCCATAATGATGCAGTATTAGGAGTGATTGGACAAACAAAGCTACAAAGAAAGCATTAAACACTGCTATGTAATTACTTCCTTGTAAGAATGCATTTATAGGCATTTTTTTCTAAGTTGGATTCTCTTACACATTGTCATCATGGAACATTGTACTGGCAAGAAATATACTTTCAAATTGAATCCTTTTAAATTCTTATCATATTACCAATATTTTCATATTGCCAAGATAAACCAAGTCAGCCCATGCAAATAAATCAGTCATTGCTCTGTCTGATATTTTGTGAGAGATTAAAATGGCATCCTAAATTTTCCCCTCCTTCAGTTACTGTGTAAAAATCCCCTAGAAGAAGTCCAGAAAACAGGAAGCATGCTCTATAAAAAAAAAAATAAAAAAAAATTTCAAGGCCTACAATGGGCGGTAGTCAGCATGGAGCACGTAAGGAAACCGTACACGGTTTCCAACTGGGTTAAGTATTTGTGTTGTTTTTAAGCTCAGTACTTTTTTTTTGGAAGAAGCACCACCTGAAGACATCCATGCTGAGTTTAGAATTACTGCAAAACATGCTGTTTTTTTTTTTTTTTTTAATTCAGCTAAAATTAGTAGACAAAAGGAATCAAGTTGTAAAGCAACCCTACGTCTCCATGTGCTCATAAGGACTTTGGATATATTTAACAGTTATTAAACAGCAAGGTATGACGTATGAAAGTGCATATTTTTTGTTGTCTGTTTAAATAAAATGGCAGCGTACTGCGACTCGTGAGAATGTTGCAGTTTTCGCTCTGGCGATACAAAATCACATCATCAAATTGTCACACCATTCTGTTACTCAAGACATTTCTACTCAAGAACAGTCTGGCAACCCTGGAGGCGTGCACTACATGCAGGTAATCTGCATGATCAGAATTGGGAGCTCAGAAAATGTAGGATGTGCAGCCCAGCTCTGAATACGTGTAACTTCCCTATGCACATATTAACAGAACGTTTGGATTTAAGTTGCCAACCCTGTACAGGTGCATCTAAAAAAATTAGAATATCGTGGAAAAGTTAATTTTTTTCCGTAATTTAATTCACAAAGTGGAACTTCCATATATTCTGGATTCATTACACATAAAGTGAAATATTTCAAGCCTTTTTTGTTTAAATCTTGATGATTACGGCTTACAGCTCGTGGAAATCAAAAATCCAGTATCTCAAAATATTGGAATAAACAATTTATAATAAAGAAATGTTGACCTTCTGAAAAGTATGTTCATTTATGCACTCACTACTTGATCGGGGTTCCTTTTGCACGAATTACTGCATCAATGCGGTGTGGCATGGAGGCAGTCACCCTGTGGCACTGCTGAGGTGTTATGGAAGCCCAGCTTGCTTTGATAGCGGCCTTCAGCTCGTCTGTATTGTTGGGTCTGGTGTCTCTCATCTTCCTCTTGACAAAATTCAGGTCAGGCGAGTTGGCTGGCCAGTCAAGCACAGTAATGCCATGGTCAGCAATCCAGTTACTAGTAGTTTTGGCACTGTGGACAGGTGCCAAGTCCTGCTGGAAAAGGAAATCAGCATCTCCATAAAGCCTGTCAGCAGATGGAAGCATGAAGTGTTCTAAAATCTCCTGGTAGACGCTGCATTGACTCTCGACTTGAGAAAACACAGTGGACCAACACCAGCAGATGACATGGCACCCCAAATCATCACTGACTCCAAATGAAATGCAATATTTACTTCTGAAAAGAGGACTTTGGACCACTGATCAATGGTGTTTTGAGTAAAAAGGTGTTTTGAGTTAATTAGCTGATTAGAGCTCTTCTCAGGTCGACATTGCTGTATTATAAATTCTTTATTCTAATATTTTTGAGATACTGGATTTTTCCAGTATGTCATTTCCATGAGCTGTAAGCCGTAATCATCAAGATTGAAACAAAAAAGGCTTGAAATATTTCACTTTATGTGTAATGAATCCAGAATATATGGAAGTTCCACTTTATTCCAAATTAAATTACAGAAAAAAAATGACCTTTTCCACGATATTAAAGTTTTTTTTACATGCACCTGTACATGTTCCACTAGTGGAAATGAGCAGTACTGTAAATATTCCAGCCCTGGCACATAAAAAAAACTATAGCAAAGCTGGTCAATAAACAGGGAACTCTAAAGGTACAAAAAAATTTGATCCAACCAGTAGTCCATGCAGAGGTGATGTTATTGAGGCATAATTTATACAGATACATCCAGATACTTATTTTCTACAAATTATATTTTGGGCATTTTTTTTAGATTAATCCTTTCATATAAAAGGTTAGGTTAGGTTAAAATAAATCCAAGGTTAAGGTAAAACATTTGATGAAATAAAAGTTTTAAAAATATTCTAGCACTGAAATTTTGGACTAAACGAAATTCAAAACGATGCTATGAAAAGTTATATAATAAATAAATAGATAGATAGATAGATAGTACTAAAATTAAATGCCTTTTTATACATTTAATTAATTTATGGATATTTTATTTAAATTTTGCTATGCACAATGAATGTTTTGCTATTCACCTTATATCATTCTTATCTTATATCATTCTTATCTTCTTATATCACATATGCACCTGTCTTCATTAGCAGTGTTATTTTTCTTATTAGTTCTTGCAAAAATTCACTGAACATGTTTACATCCAGTTGACATAGTAATGAAAAACAGTAATGAAAAAGTTGAAGCACCAATCAAAAACAGACCCTGCCAGAGTCTGCTTTCTAATTCTGATGGATGAAAGTTACAGTCACAGTCTGGGGACATTTTGGGATATACCACCTGTTTTTGTGAGGTGGTTAGAAAATGAAGTACTCCTAGGAAATCAATGAGAGAAGAACATGCCACAGAGTCAGTAACTGGAGCTCGGGTTCATTTTTATTCCCCAGGATTGTCGTCACTGTTATTATCTCAACACATACTCACCACAGAAGCAGTAGACAATCCCTAGTATAAAGCACATGGTGCATGCTAGTGAAGGAATGACCTCATACTTCTTCCTGACCTCCAGAACACAGCTGTGTGTTGACGCCAGTGTGGGCATCACCTCCTCTGTCACCAACATAAAAGGGTCTGCCATTCTGGCTCAAGTGTTCACAGTCTGACCCAAAATGGAGAATTAGCCTCTCACGGGAAATGTGTACATGTCATCCTTGTACATCTCTACAGGGAATGCATTTTCATATTGTTCTTTACATGTAGCCGTACAATGCCTTAGTCCAAATGCACATCTGGAGATCCAAAGCACCTAAAAACAAAAAGGAGAAAGTCATCATTCGTTATCACTGTTATTGTCAGGATTCGACATGTTTTATAAGGAAAGAGTGAGGCAAATAATTCAATCATGAGTCAGAGAAGAGTGATTACACGAATAAACATTTCCTGTTTCAACATGGCTTTTCAAACCATGCTAAGCTTTTCATGAATGGATTTCCTGTGCATATCCAGGTTCATAGTCTTATATACCAACAGGGTAAAAAAAACCTGGAAAGAGAGAGAAATTCCAACCATTCATGAGACTTCATTAGAATTCATTTAATTATTTGTTGTGTTCCACTTAACTCAGAACAAAAAGAAATCTACTACAATAGTTATATGAGCTCTGGAAACACCTGTAACCTTTCTCTCCTCTCTCAAGTTTCCCGTCTGGCAAGCCTGAGGGAAGCAGGATTCCTGCCCCTCCTTCTGCCGCCATCTCTTTCTGTCTGTACTGCCTTCCACTAGTGTTCTTCACCCAAACACAGGATGCACGTTTAGGAAGTGAGCTCTGCTTGAATGTCTCATTGTTCTGCACATATGGCTATCTGCTTTACTTCTACAAGCTTGAGTGAAGCCGAGAAACAGCGCCAGTTATTTATAGTGTGTACTTTCTAAAATCATTAAAGCATTTTATTTTTTAGAGAAAATCTTTCTTTTCTGGAATTTTGTTATTTGTAAATATGATTACACTTGACTACACTTACATTACATTACTCTGGTACATCAGCAGGACAGAATGTTCATTAACAGGCTGTCAAGAACAGGATGATGGAAAAGAACAGCTAAATTATATTTGAGTGAAAGTAAGGGTATCATGTTACAGTCTTACTTCATTAAAAGCTATAATTCAAGGAATTATTGGTGAAAAGGAAATCATTTGAACTGAAACTCAGGACATGTTTTTTTTTCCCAACATGATTGCACATTTGGGGGGGCACGATGGCTTAGTGATTAGCATGTTCGCCTCACACCTCTGGGTTGGGGTTCGAATCCCGCCTCCTCCCTGTGCGCACAGAGTTTCCATGTTCTCCCTGTGCTTTGGGGGTTTAATCCGGGTGCTCCGGTTTCCTCCCCCAGTCCAAAGACACGTGTTGTAGGCTGACTGGCATTTCCAGATTGTCCGTAGTGTGTGAATGTGTGTGCAATTGTGCTCTACGATGGGTTGGCACCCCGTCCAGGGTGTCCCCGCCTTGTGCCCTGAGTTCCCTGGGATAGGATCCAGGCTCCCCCACGACCCTGTGTAGGATAAGCGGTTGGATGGACAGATGGATCTAACATTTGTAAATTCACTGAACTGAATACATACAGTATTAAACATTACAAAGGTCAATGTTTGGTTCAAGGTTAATACTTAATCTTATCTTATACAATGCCCTCCAGAATTTCTAACACCCTTCATGAAAATGAGCAAAATGTACTATTATTATTATTTATAAATTATTTCGGACTCAAACTTACAGGAACATTGAATAGTATTTAAGTATTAGCTTTTTTTTTTCGAACCCAAAATGTTTTTTATAAGGAGTGAAATTTTAAAAATGATCGGCACCTGATTTGTGCAGATCAACAACCGTCTCACTCATTTGTGATAGTTTGGTTTCCCCCATGCTAATGGATGACAAAGGGATTTTACATGTGTGCAACTTCATATTATTTCCACCCTAAGGAAATAGCACATGGTGAAATGAGACTGAGAGCAAATGAAAATAATAAATAAATCTAATTTGTTTGTTTTTGTCTTTGTACATTTTTGTCAATATTTTGGCACATACAGTATGTTTATTTGAGAAAATGCTATTATTAAAAAAGTGGTTCTAATGATGATTTTTTCTGTTTTCTGTCAAACATACTGTACATATTTTATCATATTGAGTTGAATGGAAATTGCAAATTAATGTATGCAAAGTTTATTTTATACTATCATTATGCTCATTGTTTATGAAGGGTGCCACTATAATGTGCATCCAATGAAATCTAACAATATTGGATTTACTCCGATAAATTTGTATGATTTCTTAATGAGAAAAGGTCCATTAATTTATGAAGAGGAAGAAGGACTACAAAAATTATCCACACACACACACACACACACACACACACACACACACACACACACACACACACACTGGTATTAGCTTTGATAGGATGTTTTAATCATAGTAAATAAATAGATAACATACACAGAAATATGACTGGCAACTGGGCAAAGGAATAAGTACTTTATTCATGATCATGAAAATAGAGATTAAAAATGATGTAGTTATTCGTGGAAATGTAGCTGAGTAAGAGTCCAAGAATTAATCTTCAATTATACTGGTAAATTGCAAATTCCCTAAAATTATCATTAATTATAGTAACAAAGTACATTACCTAAGCACCCGAGTGCATTATAATTATTCCTAACCCCCTCAGCACTCAGGGACAGCACTCTCCATTCAGTACACAGGATCTGATACACAGGATCTGATACACTGTATATCCAAGAAAGGTCAGATGTCCCAGCTCCCCGTAATGCTTTTAGAAATACATTATTGATGGGAATTCTATTTTGGTAGTCAGATGAAAATAGCTTGTTAAAAATAACATCCTGAGTAATTAACGTGCCCATGCCTTCCAGCTACTACTACATCTGAGTGCTATAATTAGTCATTTGTATTCATAAACATTTATTTATACTTTGTGGAGGCAGCTGTATACCACTGTTATTTTGAATTCAAACCCCATTCTTCTCCTTCTTTTTATTATGATTGTTATTATTATTACAGATGCTCACTCAATATTATTTTAAGATATTAATAGAGAAACAATCAAAATGCTATTTCTGAATGTGATATAAATGTAGACTTCCATTTGACTCTAGGGATATATATATATATATATATTTTTTTTTTAGGTCTGCTGCGGTTTGTTTTGGATTTTTGGCATTTATTCAGGTATTTTTCCATTCTCTTGTTGTGTCTTTGTGCCTCTTTCTTCCATTTTTCTTTTTAATTATAGTTTTAACCTTTGGTAATGGTATATCTTACCCTCCTCTAGCTTTATAAAAATCAGTATTTTTTAATTTTTGTTTATTTTTATTTACTTTTGATAGTTGCTCTGCAGACCTTAAAACCCTTTGACAGCTCACAATAAATTACTTGAGAGTAGGCATGTTTGACCTTAACTTCATAACTTAAATAAGACTTTAGGCATTAGATACCTTAATGAATCCCATTCAGATAACATAACTATAGAAAGTCAAAGGTGGTGAAAACATTTGAGCTTGCTAATAAAATAACTGCTGGCTCAAACTAAACTGCTGTAATATTAAGGAATCCTATATTATAGATAAACTTAAAATAGAGGGACAGTTTTCATTTTTTCACTTATAAACCAAGGCAATGCAAACATTTGCACTCAACTGCAGACAATTTTATGATTTGTATATTTTTCCAGCTTCACATTACAGTATATCCTGCTGATAGTTGTCTTCATTCCAGAAAGAAAAACACATTTAATCCCAATCCATGCACCATTTAACATGGGGAAAAGGTAATAACATTTTATTTGTAATTTCTCTAAAACACATAAATCATTATACAATCCCACAGTGCATATAATAAACGCTTCCCCACAGTTGTCAAGGCATTCCCTGCCATGGTTACATCTTTTAGAAATGCTCTGTTTGGGGATGAAACTGCACAAAAGCAGGAGAGGCCAGCAAAGTGTGTGTGTGCATGCTGATGCCTCGATCCTACCCAATCCTCCAGAAACACACAGACAACTCCACCAGCAGGAAACCACAGCTCAACAGACTTTCTCCTCAGTTCTTCCTCCTCTTGCCATACCAACAACTTTCAATGCTAAGAGTGAACTCATTAACACCAAGTCCATTGCTGCGAAATCATATCTTTGATATATCAGTAATCCTATACTGCGTAGAATTTAGAAATCTTTTTGTCTTTTAAAGGAGAAATGCAATACTGATGCTTTAAGGTCTGTCATATACACACACTGAGTACTTTACTGTACTACCCTACCCTTCTAATACTGGGTAGGGCCTCCTTTTGCTTTCAAAACAGCCTCAATTCTTCATGGTATGGATTCCATAAGATTATGGAAACATTCCTTTGAGATTCAGGTACATGTTGACGTGATTGCATCAGGCAATTCCTGCAGATTTTTCTGATGCACTTTCATGCTGTGAATCTCCCGTTCTACCACATCCCAAAGGGGTTCTATTGGATTCAGATCCGGTGACTGGGAAGGCCACTGAAGAACACTGAACTCATTGTCATGTTCATGAAATTAGTTTGAGACTACCTTTGCTTTGTGACATGGTGCATTATCATGCTGGAAGTAGCCATTAGAAGATGGGTGAATTGTGGCCATGAAGGGATGCACATGGTCAGTAGCAATAATCAAATAGGCTGTGGCATTCAATTGATGCTTGACAGGTATTAACAGGCCCAAAGTGTGCCAAGAAATCATTCCCCACACCATTACACCACCTCCACCAGCCTGGACACAAGGCAGGTTGGGTCCATGGATTCATGCGGCTGGCACCAAATTCTGACCCTACCATCTGTGTGTCTCAGCAGAAATGATTAATCAGACCAAGCTACGTTTTTCCAGTCTTCAACTGTCCAGTTTTGGTGAGCCTGTGCCTACTGCAGCCTCAGCTTTCTGTTCTTGGCTGACAGGAGTGGAACCCGATGTGGTCTTCTGCTGTTGTAGCCCAGTCACCTCAAGGTCCGACGCTGTGCATTCTGAAATGCTTTTCTGCTCACCACAACTGTACAGAGTGGTTATCTGAGTGACTATACTCTGTCAGCTCGAACCAGTCTGGCCATTCACTGTTGAACTCTCTCATCAACAAGATTTATTGCACTATTCTGAGTAAACTCTAGAGAATGTTGTGCATGAAAATCCCAGGAGATCAGCAGTTATAGAAATACTCAAACCAGCCTGTCTTGCATCAACAATCATTCCACGGTACAAATCACTGAGATTTTTTCCCCATTCTGATGGTTGAACATTGTGAGCATTACCTGAAGCTGCTGTCCCCTATCTGAATGATTTTGTGCATTGCACTGCTGTCACACGATTGGCTGATTAGATAATTGCATGAATGATTAGATTCACAGGTTCCTAATAAAGTGTTACATTAATGTGTATATCGACTCTTGGGAAAACCTCTTGGGAAGTTGCTGTGGCTGAATTCCAGCAAACAAACAAAAAATTTGTTTTAAACTCCTTTATATTATTAGGTTTGCACATTTGGACTTCTTTCTTCAGTTAAGAATACAGGATTTTAGTAGGGTTCAAATCCAGAGATGAAGAAGCTCATTTTAAATAACCTTTACTGCATTGATTTGGAAGTATCTGAACCTCCTGGCAGAGGCAAACAGGTGTTGGGGCTGAAATATCCTCAGACTTCTTTACAATCTTTACAAGAGCCCCTGAACAACTAGACATAAAACAGTCCCAAGGCATCAATGATCCACCTTCATATTTTACAGTGCCTTTTCCTTATACGCACTCCACGCTTGTCCAAACATTCTGATGGTGTCCATGACCAACAATTTTTATTTTGGTCTCATTTGACACCACCACACGATGCCAACTGTAGCTCTAATGACACTTGGTGAAGTTCAGGCTCTGCATTTTGTGACATGCTCTCAATAAGGGCTTCTTTCTTGCAACACTTTCAAACAGCTTGTAACTGTGGAAGTTGACAACTACAAGTATCAACTACACTACAGCTTCACACTAATAGGCTTTCCAAGCATCTCTAAGTGGGCTCAGCAAATGGACTTAGCCAGAGTGTTAGTAAAAACTAAAGCAGGCTGCACTGACCCTGTTGCACGCACGCACACGCACACACACACACACACACACACACACACACACACACACACACACACACCACAGCTATAAGTCTACTGTAAAAACACAAACATTCCCACAGTGCAAAATCTGTTTTGATTGGTATAAGCGTAGTTTTTCATGGGTGCATGGAGATGGAAAGATCTTCCATTTTCATTTAAGTGACAATAAGCATGTTAACCACTATAACCGAACAAGCAAAACAGGTAAGCTCCACCACTTCTGTCTTGTAATATCTGTTCCAGTTCATTTAAGTTATTTTAGTGGACCGCCAATGTAATATTGATTTAAACATTTATAGAAAAACATTCAATCCATCAGACCACCTTACAATAGACCTTACAATACAAGTGCTTGTAACTATAATAACTCAATAACAACTATAACTTACACTTGAATTGTAAGGTTTAATACAAACCTCAGTAATTTAGAATATTCTACTGGAATCGAACTGCAATTTTATTCAAACTAGGCACTGGTCTAGTGAATAAATGAATTACTTAATGATAGTTAATGATTAATATCATCCTTGAGGTTTAATGAGGCTGAATACAAACCTAACTATTGTGTTGGAATCTAGCTGAAATTTGAATTAAAATATAGACACTGTTAGGGGTGGATGATATGATAAAAGTATTATATCACGGTTGTCCAAGACATTTCTACTGTTCGATACACAATATGTATCATGATATATAGGTTTGCTCAGTAAAATAGTTTATATATATGTTGATAGTTTATATAATGCCTACTATAATAGATTTATTTTAATTTTTAGAGTAAAAAAATAATTTTATTTACTAAAAATAAACATTTAACACTGAAAAGGAGAATTAAAAAAAAATCTTTAACTTTAAAAAATGTTAACACTTCACAATTTTATAGATTAAGTACATGTTCACATCAAATCAACTGCTTCCAAGCTGCTTTAGATTGTAATTGAAGGTATGTAAAAACAAACAAACAAACAAAAAACATAAAAATATTAAAAGATATCACAACATTTCAGAAAAGTGTATTTTTTCAGCATAATGTAATTTATTTTAATATGCATAATTTATCATTTATATTAATATTATATTGTCACATAGTCTGGCTTAGGTGCTGTTAAAGTGATGAAAATGCACTTAAAAAAAGGTTCAATACAAAACTTGAGGTTCATATTTCTATTGGGATTTACTGAGGGTTAATAATTTAAAAACAATATGCTACTGAAATCTAGGTGTAATTTTAATACAACTAGACATTGTTAAAGTGATTTATTTAACAAACAAACAAACAAACAAACTACTACCACTACTACTACTAATAACAATAATCATAATAATAAAAATAAAACCTGAAAGGATCCTACAACAACTATTTTGCACTTGTTTCTGGTCATTTGATGGAAACTTGGAGAAGTTCAGTGTATCACTTGTAAGTTTTAACTAAAACGACCTTCTTTAAAAGAAATTGAGCACTTACCCTGAAAAGTTCGAGTTATGACACGAGTTATAAACTTTGTTGTTCCAAAGTGTAGAAGATTATGAAAAGATCTCGGTGGTTGTACGAACAAACGGCTGTAAAGATTAAAACGGGCCAGACAACAGCTTTCACACGCGTTCACATTTAAATCCGCGTCTCAGAAACCCTCACCATCTGACAACTTCTGACATCACCGCGTGGCCATCTGCCACACACACACACACACACACACACACACACACACACACACACACACACACACACACACACACACACACACACACACACAGAGTGATTTCCAAGCTCAAATCCCGTCTATTGCTCATGCCATGTAGCTCACACTTGTTCTTTTTTGGATTTAGCGCGATTTGGCAACCCCATACCTAAATGTGTGTTCTAAGACTGAGAAAATCCCAATCTGGCAACGCAGTTTGGGATTTTCTCAGTTTTAGGACACACTTTTAATTAAATTGAGTTAGAAAAGTTTCCTTTCCCTGATAATTTGGGATGTTATTGCTACTTCCTGACGGATTTAACAAATTTGGAAAATTTGAAAAAAACTCTTTCGTAGTTCATAATGAATCCATTTTTTCTACGCGAGTGTGCAGAGGTTAAGTAATCCAAACCTGGCAACCCTGTATGGCAGTTATTTGCAGGAGATAGTCTAATTTCCATATGAATTAAGCATCCAATGGTAACAACGGTCTTGTTTATTTTTGAATATTCTAATAGATATATAGATAGATAGATAGATAGATAGATAGATACTCATCTTTCCTTTACTTTTCTGCTAAATCCTCTCTTCATTTTGCCTAATTCCAGACTGTTATAGCAACAGATGTTTATGTTGAATAATATGGACTGTGTGTGTCAGTATGATAGATAAACATGAATAAATAACCCTGAAAAAACAAACAAACAAAAAAAAACCAATAGAAACCAATGGTTTCCAGTACAAATACTATTACAAACCACCAGCTAACCATTAAAACCATTACCATTATTGGTATCCATTACACATAACATGCCACCAATCGAAGGCAACAAATTACTAGTAGAGACCCACAGGAACCATTACAGTTTCCATTAAAGCCAATACAATTCCCATTTCAACCATTACAAATTCTATGAGGGGTTTCTATTGTTGTTGTTTTTTTGCTATTGTTTTCACATGATCCATGTAAATAAGTTCTGGAAGACAGGAACTTCAAATCTTAGAGGTGCTGGATCCTGTTCCAACATGATCTGGCATAAAATATGCACTGATTTTAGGTGGAAACTGTAGAACCTTTGCAAAAGATTGATAAATGGGTTGATAAGTCTGACTTGTGATATGACTTGGAAATAAAAGTGAAATACAAAATAGCACTAGTTTGCATGTTTGCATTGTTTCATCACTGCATACAGATAAAGTTTGCCTGACATTATGATCGCTGTAGCAAAAGACATAACATTGTCTTCAACCAAGCCATAACTTTTCAGGTATGTACTTTTAAATCTGGGGTTCCTGACATTTTACACATAACTGGCACAGAAAAGTTGTGCAAAATACATGCCATTATTAAATGCAGTTACAGTTACTCAACAACACTAGGTTTATACAACACATCACAACCATGAATATAACATTATTCCTGCAGCTATTTAAGTGTAAATATATATATGAGCCATTCCACCGAATGGGTGACATTTGCCTGTTGTAACTTTTAAAAATTAAACTTCATTTTTTATCTTTTTTCAACACTGAATCTAATAACACATATTTCACTGTTCAAAATGTATATTGGTCAATCTCGGGTAACTTTATTTCATTTTTTACAAGGTTTCAAAGTGGGAGATGGATGCATTTTTCTCAGTCCTGTTACCAAAAATCATGTGTCTTTTAAAAAGCAAGTTTAAAAGCAATGTCAACTAATTTCTATGTTTTCCTCTCACAAAAGTGTTTATTTTAAAGAAATGGTTGGTTGCATGTTTAAATAATTGATATTTATCACAAAAAAATCACTATATATGCACACAAGGTGTATTTTTTTTTAAAGATGCAAAGCCATTTTTTTCATTTCAAAGGAGACCTAAACCTCAGGTTTAATTTTTTTTTTTTATCATGTAATTAATTAAATTATTGGTTAAATGATGGACATAATACAGTTGAGAAATGCAGTGGTTTAACTTTATTTTTTAGAGAAAAACAATTTAATAACAGGAATGAACGCTGAGTAACAGGAATGTGTATCCGGACTCTGTGTGTGTATGTGTGTGTGTCTGTGATAGAGAGAGAGAGAGTGTGTGTGTGCGTGTGTGTGCGTGTGTGCATGCCTGTCTGTGAGTGTGTGTATGTCAGTGAGTGTGTGTGTGTATGTCTGTGAGTGTGTGTGTGTGTGTGTGTGTCTGTAAGTGTGCGTGTGTGTGTATGTGTGTGTTTCTGTGAGTGTGTGTATGTTTGTGAGTGTGTGTATGTCTGTGAGTGTTTGTGTGTGTGTGTATGTCTGTGAGTGTGTGTGTGTGTGTCTGTGTGTATGTCTGTGAGTGTGTTTGTGTGTATGTGTGTGAGTGTGTATGTCTGTGAGTGTGTATGTCTGTGAGTGTGTGTGTATGTCTGTGAGTGTGTGTGTGTATGTCTGTGAGTGTGTGTGTATGTCTGTGTTTGTGTGTATGTCTGTGAGTGTGTATGTCTGTGAGTGTGTATGTCTGTGTGTGTGTGTGTGTATGTCTGTGAGTGTGTGTGTGTGTATGTCTGTGTGTGTGTGTATATGTCTGAGTGTGTGTGTATGTCTGTGAGTGTGTGTGTATGTCTGTGAGTGTGTGTGTGTATGTCTGTGAGTGTGTGTGTATGTCTGTGAGTGTGTGTGTGTGTATGTCTGTGAGTGTGTGTGTATGTCTGTGTTTGTGTGTATGTCTGTGAGTGTGTATGTCTGTGAGTGTGTGTGTATGTCTGTGTGTGTGTGTGTATGTCTGTGAGTGTGTGTGTGTGTATGTCTGTGTGTGTGTGTATATGTCTGAGTGTGTGTGTATGTCTGTGAGTGTGTGTGTGTGTGTGTGAGTGTGTGTGTGTGTGTATGTCTGTGAGTGTGTGTGTGTGTGTATGTCTGTGAGTGTGTGTGTGTGTGTATGTCTGTGAGTGTGTGTGTGTGTGTGTATGTCTGTGAGTGTGTGTGTGTGTGTGTGTGTGTGTGTGTGTATGTGTGTATGTGTGGTAATTAATTTGCATAAAATATAAATAACAAACACAGAAGACCAGGTAAAAACTTAGTGTAGTTTATTAAGAAGTAGAATAATATAAAAACAGGCCCTTTGCCGTGCATTGGTGTGCATGGCTGAGGAGCTCCCGGGACATGTCGAGGTCAGTTCGTGATAAAGCCATAACAACTGCAGCTAATAAAGCATGTCCATGAGAGGCTAGGAAAATGGGTACAAAAAGAACACATGTTATATTATATTATATTATATTTTATGTATTGTAAATAAATATATACACATGCAAAAAGCATTATGAAAGCATATTCCTATAGCAGTGAGCATAATCTTAGAATCCTAGCAAATATGTGTAATCTCAAGACTTAGATTATAATAGAGCTTTAAGTAGTGTGTAAAACACAAAAATATGTTAAAATCATATGCAGATGCAGATGTGTCTCACTGTCTGTTCATCTCTTTCGACACAGAAAACGGACCCACAGTTTCCTGCTGACGAGCTCTATTACAACACCGAGCTGAGCGACTACGAGGATGATGTCCACATGCCTGATCAGCATGAGGAGGAGCAAGATGGTGGTGATGAGAATGAGGTGCCTTTTAGAAGCCCACCCCCTTCAAGAAGCCCATCCCCTTTACCAGGCCGAATTGCTCTGAGGATCACACCCCCTTTCCTAAGGCAATCTCCGTTAAGAAGCCCATCTCCTTTGAGAGTCACACCCCCTTTGAGAAGCCCATCTCCATTGAGATTCTCATCCCTTTTAAGAACAACCTCCCCTATAATTAGACCAACCCCAGTGAGGAGGCCATCTCCTATAAGAAGACCAACCCCAATGAGGAGGCTATCTCCTACAAGAAGACTAACCCCTGTGAGGACGCCATCTCCTGCAAGAAGACCAACCCTGTGAGGAGGCTATCTCCTATAAGAAGACCATCCACTGCGACGAGCCCACCCCCTTCTGTTTCTCCTGTCTCCCGTCCTCGCATCAGTGTCAACATAGCTGACTGTGTGGTTGGTCAACCTCATGTTGCAGGCCACGTGTTGATTCCTGTCCAAAGCCAGAGGAGGAGGGATGAAGAAGACAATGAAGAAGCCCCTCCTAGTAGAAGGCAGCGTGTGGATCCTGTTGAGGAGGAAAAATTTATCAGGAGGCCGTCCGAATCCTATTGAGTCTGATTTCAGTATATATGAGAGAGCTATGAAATTCAAAACCTCGTATTCATCACCTCCTACTCACCACCTCATACGTATTTCACCTGTAGGCTCTAGACTCCAGCATTAGTCTTTTTTTTAAGTTAATTTATAGTTAATAATGTATATTAATAAAATTTATATGGATAAAATGTGTAGGTTAATTAATTAATTAATCAAATTTATAAGGATAAAATGTGTAGGTTAATCAAATCAACATTGAAGTATGGTGTATTTATGTAAATATGTATATATGTATATATCAAGTTTTTTAGATTAAGTATTTTAAGATTAAGTAATAACTCACATACAAAATTAATGCATGACCCCTAACCAACGCCCCCATACCCTACCCCCCATAGTCTAGAGGGTGTAACTCTGCTTATACCAGAGCTGTTTGCCAACCATAACAATGATTATTTTATCAATTAACAAAACGTCTCACAATTTAATGGTTTATAGTTCAGAAAGTGTAACTGAGACTGAGAGCACTTATAACCAAGACTCCTTCCATGAATTGTAAACATCACCTAATGGAAAAATGTCACATTGATGATTATGAGAATTATTTTTTACTGTACTAATATCTGTAAATAATAACCTAACTTAATATATATATATATATATATATATATATATATATATATATATATATATATATATATATATATATATATATATATATATATATATATATAAAGTATATAAGTATTTAACTTATAACTTATATATAAGTTAATATAGGTTTATAATAGCTGTATTGTATGTTTTTTTGTGTTTTGCTTTTAAATTATCAATAAAGTATCTTTTTTTGTATTTCTCATTGGTTTCACACATACTTACAATGTAGAAATTCTGCTTCAGTTGAAATTTTGGTGTTTTCCTCACACAAGCAAATACACTCTATCCAACAGTCTGAACCTGTTAAATCTGTATAATTAACAATCTGGTGTTGTTATAATGCCAAATAAACTGATAACAGGTGAATCTTAAGGTGCAATTTTGCTGTTAAGATTTCAAAGTTGATTCTCACAAGTGATTGCAGCAGGTACAGGTGAAACTAACACACCATGAGGAAGAAACTGAGTTCAGGAGGGTTTGATTAACCAGTTTCCATTTTTGTCTAAGCATTGATAAAATAAAAAAAAAATAAAAAAATAAAATGCAAACTTGATTTTCTTGTGTTTTCTATTTGTTATCTATAGTCATCATAGCCAATACTACTCTGAATATAACCAGATAGAGATAAAACTTTAGAGTAACAATTAAACACAAGTTCAATAGCTATTCAATATAGTCATGAAAACATTGTTTCACTTAATTTATGCTACAAATGTGTTGACTATGTTGATTCACTGCTTGTATCACACAAAAACAGATGACACTTTCATTGTTAAAAGTGATCTTGCAGAGATAGATTTCAAATATTACACAGATTTGTGATCAATATTGTATAAGGGAGTTATAGACCCCCAGTTATGTACTGGGTCAATTTGACCTTGTGAAGACCCCCAATGGGAGCAAAAAGTGAGGGCCACACAAGGGTTTGTTAGCATCAACACTGAATCAAAGAAAACATGTTTAACCACCTCAGGGAACACTATAGAATTAGCAAATGCACAATGGTAATGCATCCATGATAATGACGTGAAGTCATTAAGGACATGCTAAAGCTATACTTAAAATATTTATTTTAAGTTAATAATTTACTTTCAGTCTATAATTTGGGTACATGGTTGTTGTACACACTATAATTGTGTCTTAGCACATAGAAAATGAATGTTTTTTAAAATAAGACTGCAGGTTATGAGATATATATGAGACTAGATTTCCCTGCTCCATAGACGTTGTCGTTTAACTCTAAAACTGAACTCAGATTAAGGCATGTATATATATAGACTCAACCTTGCCTTCAAAACAAACTAAAATATAATAAATATTAAGTATTTTAACTAAAATATATTCAGAGGTCGTTTGTTGTATTGAACAGACAACTGTACTAAATCAAAATACATATAATGATTGTGTGGTGGGTTTTTCTTGTAGTGCCACAGATAACCACCAGGTGTCCTTCCACTGTCACACAAACTGACTGTAAGAACTGCATGATTTGAACATCTTATGTTTTTTGTATTCTTATTAACCGTAGGTTTCATCATCTGGTTTTGGATGAAACACGTATTTATTTCAAATTTCACATTAGAAATATATATTTGTTTAACAACTTTTGCTGCCTCCTTTATTCCTACAACACATAGTTCAGTGAGGTGTGGCCAGGAATGAATATATTAAGGTGATAAGCCTCTTGTGGCCAAACTCAATTTCTTGAGATCTATTTTCTGGCCAATATCAAACTCGTGATAATGAATTGTATTTAAAAATGTTTGAGAAACAGTGAAATCAGCTGACAATATTGTGGGCACAGGAACCTAACCATGGACCTGACTGATAATATTACATATTACTTCCATCTTTAGCATTGGGCTACTCATCGGATGTTCAACTCCCAGCACAGCCAAACCATGGTCGGGTCCTTTAGCAAGATTCTTAACATTCTTAACTGCTCAGTTGTAAGTCATTTTACATAAAAGCTTGAGGCAAATAAGCAAACACAAAGGTAACCAATTAAAAGGTAACAAAGGTAACACATCCCCCCCCCCCCCACTAAACAAATAAGCCACATATTAAGCAGGGGTGGAAAATGTACAGTACAAAGTGTCAAAATCTTTTGCTCAATTAAAATTAGAAATATAGACCCAAAAATCAACTTGAGGGAAAGTTAATATGTCCTTACATTTAAATACACTCAAGCATTCAAGAGTAAAAATAAACATTTTAACTGATGAAAAATTAGCAATCCAGACATGAATTGTGTGTTTTCTTGTTTGTTCATTCATTATACTAACTTGGACAAACTTGCTAATGTTTAATACATGTTTAATAATGCTTAAAATTTAAAAACAAAAAGTGAAAGCCCACCTGACTTGCATAGCAGCTGGGCAAGAGAAATATAGAAGAAAAATCTCATCTCATTTCAGATATTAAACAAGTACTTTGAATGTAAAGAGTAAAAAGTTTGTTTTCTCTTGTAAATGTAGTTGACTAAAGTATAAATCTTTCAAAGTAGTACTTAAATACAGTAATGAAGAAGAGTTACTCAAATATTTTCCACTTCTGATATTAAGTTTGATGTTCCCACAACATATCATACTGTTACACAATTCATAGGCCCATCTTTGGTATCTCGTGGCCACAACATAAAATTAGTGACCACAAAATTACTTAATTTGTGGCCTTTGAATATTAACCAGTGGCCTCAATTTATTAACTCATGCCCTTAATATATTCATTCATGGCCTTGCCTCATTAAATAAGTCACCATGTCAGCTCAGAGGCTCTATCAATGACTTGCCTACAAGGGTACATTAACAATTAAGCAATATCACACAAGCAAGAGTGCGGTTATACTGAATATCTGCATGGCTGTGATTTGGTGTAGGCATGAAGCCGTAGGCTGACTTCTGTAGGTAATCACAGCCGATATTCAGTATAATCGCACAATTGTGAGTGTGATATTGCTTTTATGTAACAGTTCAGCTAAGTCACCGTAACTGTTTCGAACTAGGAAGTGCAGTTACACTAAATATCAGCACTCTTGGAACACTGCTGATCCAATCAAAATGGTGGACTGGAACTAACTGTTGCATAAGGGTATTTATCAAAGTATCTGTAAAAATTTAGATAATAGCTTATATTCTGCCTGGGCATGATGTCAAAATAGTACTATCAAACCCGAAACCCTGTTTGTTTGTGTAATTTGCAATTATTATGCATAGATTACTGAGCTAATGGTTTGACCCACAAACATCCAATGTGTAATATGACTGTTGTGTTTGTCACTATGAGAGCATCTGCATGAGCTCAAACTAATGAGCTTCCTGATTACAGGATGTAATTACATGACTCCTTAACACACAGAACAACTTTGCATTGCTTATTTTTGAGCAAGAATATAAGAGTTAGAAGGAGAGAGAAAGAGAGATTTTAATATGAGATTTTTCTTCTTCACCCACTCATTCGTCAGAGAAACGAGGCACTGATGAGAATTAGTCCACAAGAGATCTTGTACAATAACATGAGATTTAAATCTCTTTTTTTTTTAAAAAGGAAATTGAAAAAAAAATTGGGTTTTGAAAAGATTGCGACTGATGCTCAGGAAGACTCTGAAGCTTTGTTAGGAGTGGAACACACGAAAGGACAGCCAGTGTAAACCAAGCTGTCTAGAGCCGACCAAAGAGATTGAATTAGTCTTCATTTTAGGCTAAAGGTTGCATAAGCATAATGGAGGATGTGAGGGCATGGATACAACCATGTCAAAGCAAAACCATTAAGATCTATTCAGCCTGTCGCTCCCTTTCGGGCATTCTCAGTAAAAAGATATGAAGGCTAATGCCATTGCCATAGAGGCTGTTTTGTGTTCTAAGGAAGCTCTTTCTGTGATCTCTAATGTAGAAAAGATGAAATACAATGAAGCCTTATCATCCACCTTATTATAATAGCTGCTTTTTAATATTCTTGATGGATAGAAAATTATTCAATGAAGTTAACTGGAGCTTGCAGCCATCTCTGTGTCCAATGACTGTGATCAGGGTTAAAAAAATTCTCCTATTACCATTAAACCAACTACTATTACAACCACCGCTAAATCATCAACATAGACCTGATTAAGGGATATTTGGTTAAATAAAATCATCTTCAATAACCACCTCCTGATCAGGGTTCTGGTGGATTCAGGACTTTAAGGAAATATGTTGGTAGGGTTGGTGGCAGGGATGGCTACAATATCTGGAAGCAAAACTTACCTGTACTGTGCATGTTTGAATTGACTCCCTTCTTTCTGCTGCCATAGCTTGTGGTTCTATCCATTTCCATTTTCCATAATGCTTATCCTACACAGGGCCGCAGGGGAGCCTGGAGCCTATCCCAGGGGACTTGGGGCACATGGCGGGGGACACACTGGACGGTGTGCCAACCCATCGAAATGCCAGTCAACCAATGCATGTCTTTGGACTGGGGGAGGCAACCAGAGTGCCTGGAGGAAACCACCAAAGCACGGGGAGAACATGTAAACTCCTGTGGTTCTACTACAGTAAAAATACCAGTTTAATGTACTCGCCTAAGGATGAGGTGTAGTTTATCTCATAATGCATAAAGCAATTTTTCTCTTGCTTTTATTTATTTAGTTTTATTTTCCCCTTTGTTTCTCCCAAATTTGGTCAGCTGTGAATTCCCACCCACCAGTCTGCTCTCCCCTATCATATGACAACTACCAGCTGGGAGGTTCAAGGCTAACACATGCTTCCTCTGAGACACGTGAAGCCAGCCAACTGCATATTTTTGAACTGCTGCTTATTCTGCATCACAGGGCAGCGTAACACCCTCGGATGAAAAGCTATCTGTCTTATTCTGTATACATGAACTCACAGACACTCACGATTGGCTAGTGTCACTGTGACTGACAGAGAAGTGTGTATGCCATCCCTCCCACCCAGACAGCATGGCCAATGTTGCAGTAGTGGTCTGATGATGTTTGTGGTGCTGGTATACATGTATCATTTGGAGTAACATTGCTGGGATTTTTAAACACCTCAACATCATTGATGGGTTCTGGACAACCTCCCAAACAAACATATCCAGGCACAGTGGTGTTGCTATGGATTTTTAACACTTTAAATGTCTCTACTGGGCTGAGAATAATCCACCACACTAATAACATCTGGTGACTGGTGGTCTTATAATGATTACTTTTCCTTGATCCATAGAGATTGCATACCTACAGAGTGCACTTGTATGGTAGGCATACCAGGTAAACTAAGAAACCAACTGTATTAAACAATAATTTAATCAGTATTGAGTGCAGTCATAGTCTGTGTATTATTGGTTTTTTTTGTTTGTTTGTTTTTTTGAATGAAAGTAGGTAACTTTGTGGGCCAATGCCCTATTGCTCAATCCTCTCTAATAAAGGTTAAGCCATCTAAGTTTATTATTTCCCCCTGGAGCAGCAGAAATTTATCAGATTCCACAGTGAATCCATGACAACCCCACTGTGGAATTTGATTAGGCACCACACACACAGATGGTAAACACATGACTGACTCTATATTTCACTATACCCCTGTATTCATTAATCATAGTTTAAGTTATGCCGCCAGTAGCCATATGATCTTCCATTTGAAGCAAGCTCTCAAGAGACTGGTTCCAGTCTTGCTGGTGTATGATATATTTTTGGCCCATTGAGGTCTCACATGTGAAATTTTTAGACAAGAGCTTTTTCCCCCCTGTGTGAGAGGTGCAAAAGTGTCAGCAGAGTATCCGACACTTTATAGCCAAATATGTGAAAATCTTGATTTGATATGATTTCTCTTTTTTTCAATGCCTTAGGGGACAGGATTCAGGCTGAAAGGTTAAGACAGAAAAGAGGAGTCTGGCAAAAAAGAAATAAAAAATAAAGCAGTATTATTATTCCTCATTTGTTCGGAAGGAATTAAGACTACATAATTAAAAACAGCAATGGGAAAAGCTCACAATTGAAACCCTTCTTAAACCCAGAATCTGTCATATTCTCCTCTCGTATGTTAGGCAGGTTGTCTGGAGTTAGAAGATAACTCAAACATTACAGGGATCAGTGAGAGAGAGCAGATTGCCTGTGACAGGTGATGGATTTCTTATCAAGGCCATGGTCTGTCAGTGAATTTCTTTAATGTGGAAAACGCTGTCCAAAATATCGTCCAAATTGATGTTCAAACTGACCTGTCATGTGGCATTAAGTCTAAACTACTGATCTCTCTCTCTCTCTCTGTCTTTCTCTTGTAAATCCATTGTCAACTTTTTGACACAAAACTTTAAAATCCAGAAATTACTGATGTAAAACTCCACCAGCTCTGTTCACAGTAAGTAAACAGCCTTGCGTTTCAGTAAGACAAAGAGGCAGTGCTTGTATTGGCATATGGGTGCAAGCTAAAATCATATAGGTCTACTCAACTACAATATATGCTGCTTTCAAATGGGGTTGTGTTTACTGTTTACGAGAAGATCCATACAACCCACTCATTTGCTATTCTTGGCTTTAGAAGTTAAAATGTCTTGACAGTACAGCCCTCATGATTTGACGTTTCCAAATATGGCAGCATGGACGAATGTTTGGTGTGTGGTTGATGCTAAGTAACAGTATAATTACAATCCTATGGAGTCTTTCCTTGGTAATTTACCAACACATCTGAGGAAATCGTTGATAATAATGATGGTTCTGTCTTGTTTCCACTGTCACTACGCCTTTGTGTTGTTCATAAGATAGACTTAACTGCTATGTGCTAGCTACCTAAATAGGGCGACCAGATCAGTTTGCAGCACATTTTATTTAACCTGCTGTAAATCAGTGGCAACATAAATGAAATGTAATTACAGCATAATATTTATGAGAACAGGTAATAGGTTATATAAGGTTATATACAAGCTGTAAATGAGATCCTGAAATCCCATGAAATCCAGTGCCATTAGAGGACACTGACTGTCACTGACACTGCAATTGTTGGATTTAGGAACGTGTGTTCAAGCAAAACAAATTCCATGTTCTTCAGCAATCCAAACAACAAGGACATGCAACACCTCATTAGTTTTCATAGGATCACTAAGAGTAATGGCACAGATGGAGTACAGTTGTGTGCATATGGACTGACGATTAGAAGAAGAGCATGATGAACAACTAGACTGTAGGTTCCTGGGAGTAATGTGGATGGTCGTTCTCCTGTCTGAGTACTAGTGGTACAGGAATCCCCACCATGGCATGGGTGACTACCACATCCCCAAAGTCATGCTTACTTACTTCAATGGCAAATAGCCCCATTAAAATTGCCCCATACAAAGGTGTAATCCGGGACTCAACCCGCACCTGGCAGGTGTACAAATGTGAGGGGATGAATTACAGGATACTGGTTATTAAGAGTCTGGATTCAGCCAGTGATGGCTATGTAGACCTTCTGAATAGCCCACAGGACCATGGCCGGTAAGCTGGTTACACATATCAGAAGAGACTATGTCTCTTCCACAGCATTGTAACCAACTATTAAAAAACAACTGGCCATAGTTTAGGACCTCTAGTTTTTTAACCATAAACCAACACAGCTTCTGTTGTAGGGGCAGATCCTCTGTTGCAGCCAATCACATGAATTTATATAAAAGATTTAACTGAAGGCATCAAGAAAGGAAGAGTGTTCATAGACTTTCATAGATTTTTTAAAATTTACCCTCTCTGGTCTGATTAGGGGGCACAGTGGCTAAGTGGTTAGCACTTGCTTCACACCTCCAGGGTTGGGGGTTTGAATCCTGCCTACACCCTTTGTGTGCAGAGTTTCCATGTTCTCCTTGTGCTTTGGGGGTTTCCTCTGGGTACTCTGGTTTCTTTCCCCAGTCTAAAGACATGGCTGATTGGCATTTCCAAATTGGCTGTGGTGTGTGAATGTGTGTGCGATTGTTCCCTGGGATAGGCACCAGGCTCCCCATGACCCTTTGTAGGATAAGCGGTATGGAAAATGGATGGATGGGTGTCTGATTAGCTAAATGAGACAAATGGAAATAAAGTTGAAGAAAACAATGTTTAAAGATAAAAGTGTCTGCTAAATGAATAAATGTAAATGAATAAATGTAAATGTAAAGACAACTGGACAGAGAATTATGTGTTTATTCTTCACATCAAAACAGATATCTCATCTGTTGAGATGCCACTACAAAACAAACACTACCCCTTCACATCGATGTGTCTTATTTATAGCTGTGAGCTATAAATTATAAGCTATAAGTTTCTTATCCAGGCAGTTTTAAGCAAGGAATTTTATGCGGATGGACTTTCATAAATTTTAGTTGAATACCCCTGATCTAGAGCATTACACAGTGAACATGAATCCCCTTGTTATTCTCCTTCTGTATGACAACAGAGTAACTCTAATCATACTGTCTGAAAAAGGTATTAGTGACTTCTGCACTTGTTACATGTGACGTTATTGTCACTGTCAAGTTGATTTGCATGCTGAGGTCACACGTGCCTCTGGCCTGCCTTGCAGCGAAGGCAATCCAGTCATCCAGCCTGTGGTCTTCTAGGACTTGGATGACAAAGGGATGACTTCTCTGGTGTTATTTATGTGTGACATATATCTCATCTGGCAGGTCAGAGATGAGTGGTCTAACCAGCAACTAAGAGAGAAGTGAAAATTCTACACTGTAAATAACGAGGCTGTGAAAATCGATCTAATAGCAGATCCCAAAGCTGCTGGCTAAGAGGAAATGGTTCCCCCATAACCTGCAATGACACAATGTTCATATTTCACTTGGCCCAATTTTCCTCATATCAGCATAAAAAGCTGTCACTGATCTGATAGAGTATCAGGGTTAGCCTCTGACTGCTGATCTGAGACCAGTTTTTGTTTTCCTCTCTGAAAGTGGTATTGGATCAGCACTATATCATAGAAACTACTGTAGCTTAGGTGAAATGTATACATCCTATATAAATCTAATTTATGTAAACCTAATGGTTCTTTGGTTGTGTCTTTGGGGGAATACAGATACAACTAAGGGTTTCCAAATAGAACCATTTTAAAAAGCTAAGACCCCTTTACTATCAAAAGAATCACTGAAGAAAACCTTTTTTTCTAAGAGTGTACAAGGTTACAAAATTGGAGGGTGTAATAATTCTTTTATTACAATTGATTCAATTGAAATAAGACTTAATAATGACTGTATAAAAATATCCTTACACCATTCAAGACTGTATAAATGGAATAATATGCATTTTCAATAACAAAGGATTAGATGTTGCCTAGAAAAACATATGCTGCCTGCTTTCTGATGCGAAGTAGATTACTTTCTTCAACATACCATATAGTGAAGTGGTGTGCTTCTGTAAATACAGCAAGAATTGATTTATAGCATAACACTGATGACTAAAGCAGACAGTCATTATTCTACAGAAAGAAGGAAACCACAAGACAAATACCCAAGATGTCAGACCTAATTGAGCACTCAAATGGATGAACCATACTGCATGCTAATGAGGCTCTGAAAACAATCTTGCTCTGAACAGTACCAAATGGCTGGTTTAAGCCCCATCTATCAACTTACCCACTATGACACACTATGGAATTTATCCTGCTGCAAAAGAAAGATAATGCTATATAAATTATTCCACTAATCATTTGATAAATACTATTGCGTGAAACTTTCTTTTACTACTTGCCTTTACACTGTATGACTGTATAATTTAAGAAAGTACCCAAATACAAATATCTTATTCGGATTGAACAGATAAAGTATCCTAAACAAATATAGGATACAAAAAATAATAATTTAATTAATTTAAAAATGATTAACTTGTATTGCATGTATTTTTGTCATTCTCCATTGTTAAATCACACAGGCACTATAATGAAATGCAGCTTAGAAATGCAGGACTCCATTTTGACTAGCAGTAGCACTGTTTTTTTTTTGTTTGTTTTTTTAAAATTTTTTTTAGCATCCCTGTTTGTTTGTTTTTTCAGTGTTTCTGTGGCATAGTGGTAATAGAGTCTGTATGACAATGCCCAGTCTCTGGACTCTCACCCAGAAGAGGATGGGTTTCCTTGTCTGGTTCCTCTCAAGGTTTCTTTCTCATGTCATTTCAGGGAGTTTTACTTTCCCACTGTTTCCTCTGTCTTGCTCATTAGGGATCTAAAGCTGCCTATGGATTTCTGTAAAGCTACATTGTAACAATATCTATTGTTAAAAATGTTATACCAATAAAATGTAATCACTAACTACTAATACCTGTAATGTATAAGTGTAACAATCTAAATATTTGCATGTGATGGAAAAAAGAGCATCTTTATCACAACCAACAGTGATTTATGTTCACTACTTCAAAGAATGTTCAATGATTTCTCAATGTTTTGCAGTCAGTCCTCACTACATGCACTCTGAAATTGCCCTGGTCATTGCTGTAAACAATTATTCAAGAGGAAGTATTTGAAATTCATGTGTTCCAACCAGCTCTATTCATACAGATATCTTATTCCCCTGGCCAATCTGTGCACAGATTTCTGTGGGCCATGCTTTTATCATGTGATGCACACACTCCATCATCAGGCTCTCTGTCCTCTGAAATGCTCCACACTCATCAGCATGGCAGCTCTAATGCGCTCAGTCAAAGTGCTAATAGGCAGAGTCAATGATAGGGAGCTGATTTTTTAAAAATCAAAATATTCCTTTTCACTCATAGTAAGTTCCAACTCTTTTCCTATCCTGATATGTAAAGATATAAGGTTTAAAATCTGCAATTAGGTAATTTATTAATATTTTCGAATATGAACTAGTATGAATAGTTTCGGAAATGAACACAGGACTCAGATCGCTAACCTTCAGTGGTCAAATTAATAAAACAGCAACTAGAGAATGTGAAAGACATCCCTCTCTCTCAGTACAAACATACAAACATTAACTGTCATTTCTTTTAGTTTTCAATTTTAACATAAAATACAGAGTGCAATTAAGCAAAAAAAAAAAAAAAGTACTGCATGAAACCCATTAAATCATTCATAGCAGGCCATACATACAGTGTGAGCCTCAGGGCCTGAAGGAAGTGAAAAATTTTAATATTACTATTGTACTTTATTGAATTTAACAGGAAGTAATAAAAATAAAATGATTCTTCAGGATGCTTTTTGGCTTCCTTAGTTTTGCACAATGGTAAAACTTTCATGGAAACCATTTAAAAAGAGCAAATCTCTGAGGAACCTATAATAGTCCATAGTTTCTATACAGAACACTCTATCCAGCATAGTCTGGTTCAATGAAATGCTTCCACCATTCTACCACTAATACTGCAACTGCTACTGCTGCTACAACTAGCAGGAGGCAAAATGAGTATTTAGTTGGCATATTCCATAAATAAAATTTAAAAAATGATTATACTGAGATAGTTGTTTAGCTTATGTGTTTGTTGGTGCTGTATTTAAGTTATACCCATGAGAATTTAATGGTTGTGTGCCATTAAAAGAATGGAAGACAGGAAGACATCTAGCTACAGCTAGCATAGTTACAAAGGCATTTAATAGGAGAAAAAAAATAACAATCCCAAACATAAATGATAACAGGTTTTGCTGTTAGCTCCTAAAAACAAAAGAACAAGAGCTTTTTTTTTCTCACTCACCCTTTTCCAGCAACATTCAATGTCATATTAATGAGAAATCCAACACAGAAATAGTGGAGACAGCAAACATTGTTCCAGACTCAAAGTTGCAGAATGCAATGCAGCTATCGACGAGATGATATGCACAATGGCATTGATGGTCATCATTGTTGGTGGAAGCTGATCTGTCTGAGAAGAATATAAAGATGAGGAGGTAAGAAAGCTGGACAGACTAAAAGAATAAAGTGCTGCTTTATTGGTCTCTTAACATAGAGATGAAGAAATGGCAAAATCCAACTGCCACTACTATCAGGGGTCGAACGGCATTGTCTTAAGAACCCTACTGGATATTTGAGGCACATTTAGTTTCAATATGGTATCATACTTGCAAACTCATAAGAATTTGCACAACTCAATTAGTATAAAAAGTTGGGGTTAGGGTTGTAGTGGGGTTACATTTTGCAGTATATTTTTAACTTTAGAAATCCAAGAGATAGCCCTTTCTTTACTTTTTATAGTATAGAGAGTCTTCCCAGTAGTCCCACTAGTTTCCCCTACAGGAAATTAATGGGCTTTAATTAATTCCAAGAATTATTAACATTCTGTATATACAAACACAAGGTAGCATTTAACCACAGACAACATGGTAGTAATTTTATTAGTAAATATTTTATTTTGGCAAAATAATCAGAAATGCCTTAGTACCTGCAAACTCAGGTACAGAGATCCAATGCTTCCGATTCTGACTGGTATAATGTGGGTCCTGTAACACAGGCTTTTGCAGTTCAAGTAAAATTCTGTGAAGCCTGAGAAAAATACTGCTCATCATAATCACATTATCTACATAATCTAGCCATTACAAACAGCTGCAATCAAAATGGGTAGCATCAATAAGATGCTTCTGTGAAAAATTAAAGACAATTTTGAGGTCTAGACATCCATGTGATGCTAGGTTTCTTAGAAAAGTTCCTTAGAAATATATCAGAATAAAATTACAAGCAGTTAGTTGTTATGGAAGGCTCTGATAGTAAAGGACCAGACTAATCAGCTTTAATAGCTGCTGATGACATGACTAACAGCACTTGGTGGGACTTATACAAATACAAATGGAGGATGAGTGGAGGATCACAGATTTACAGTGAAAATTTTACTGTGTATGGTCAGCGAGCTCACTTTTATTTTGCTATACATTGTGAATAAATCCATGCTACAGTATATCCTCACAAATGTCAAATAGTAATACGTTATAATGAATAAAAAACATTTAGTAATCTTTCGCCTGCCACCAAGTGAAACAGTGAATAGTGAAAAACACCATTTGCTGAAATTATTAATGTCAAATAGGTAAAACTGTAAAAAGCTCTGGATTCTGTGTTGCCGGCCCTCTTTTGTGATAATATATATCGAGGAAGACTAAATGCTTCTGCAGAAAGCAGATAAGACCGATGCTTCTCAAGCAGGAGTAAGAGAAGAGCAATCAATTCCAATGTGCATGAAAAATCAATTCAGGCTGCCAAGTGCAAAGCTGAAGCAAATGAAACTTGTGGAAGTCTTCAAATAGCAGTTAAACAGACTGTATAACTTACAACGGTGAAAATCACCTTAAGGAATTTTCTATTATATAATGACTTTCACTTTTCCTTTTGACCTGAAATTAAATGTTTATAGTGTGGTCTAAATATCTAAATGGTTTTCAATTAAATGAAATGTTTTAGTTTATAGTAAATAGACAACAAACTATGTCAGTTTTGTGTGTAATTCCACCCCCAGAATTGATCTAAATGTTGGATAAATACATAAACAGATACAAATAGAAGGCTCACTATTAATTTTTTTCCTCTTGAAAGCTTGGATAGACTAGAAATGTGCATTTGGACTGGGATCCTGCACATGTCAGATATGTCAAATATGCAGATGTTACGCTCACAGGACAAAGAAAAGCTACGTTCATTATCATAAACATACAGAGGTACTTAGCAACTGCCTGGTTAGGATTGCAGTGGTTTGCTGTTAATTGGGCGACTATTTTGGGAAATAGAATTAATTAAAATTGTTAGCTAAAATTTGCAGGCGGGTACAAACAAAAATAATTACCTTGCAAGTAGGATTAAATCAGCAGTCCTGCTGTACACAGCTAGTTGGGACCAATTTATTAACTTGAATGATGTAAAAGTTTATTTTTAATGAAACAAGGCCATCTTTTTAAAGTTGCAGTCACATTACATTTCTCAATACAATTAAAAAAGCCCCACACACAAAAATCCCTTTTTCTCCAGTTGATCTATTTTTACATTGTTGATACTGTTTACTTGCTTAAGGTTCACATCTTTGCCAGCAGAGGCTGACTGATCATGAAATAAAATGAAGGACATTTAGTATTCACATAGTGGTTACTTCACTGACCTAACACATAGCTGATTTCTTTCTTTTGTCCACTGAAAGCTCTCCCTGTGTTTTCACTGTGGGTGGAAATGGCAAAAAAACCAAAAAAAAAAAAAAAAAAAACCCAAAAAAACAATCTGAAATGTACTTTTTTTTGGAGCAGCATCTCAATCATAGGAACAAACACAGCCATAATATCTTTCTCTGAAAAAGAAGAATTCTGTATTCAATATCAGCAAACTCACTCTACTTACTGAAATTCTCTCTCTCTCTCTCTCTCTCTCTCTCTCTCTCTCTCTCTCTCTCTCTCTGTGTGTGTGTATGTGTGTGTGTGTGTGTGTGTGTGTGTGTGTGTGTGTGTGTGTGTGTGTGTGTGTGTGTGTGTGCAGAGGATTTTGAAGAGGATGAACACAGACGTTTGAGATCTCAATCAAAGTCAATCAAAACTTTGTTCTGAAAAGGTGTTTTTTGTTTTTTTTTTAATTAGCAAACATATTGGTTCCCCCTTCATCACATTGAACACCTCTGAAAATTGTACAGCTCTTGCCAGTAATTGCAATACATTGTTGTGAGAGTGATAGGATTTTCCTTTCAGATGTTTCTTTAATGTATTGTGTGCTTGCTTCTGGAGTCTAATTTGCTGTGCTTTGACTTCGATCAACTCCAGTCAAAACACTGAGCTATAACTGGGAATATTTTGACTGCTTCTTTAATTGTTGCCATCAGTTGCTAAGCCTCAAGAAGGCCTATTGTGAAGTGCTTTTAAAGCTGTTACAACATAATGTGGTGCAATAGCGGAATTAATTATTATTGCTGACATGGTACGAGCACATGGCAATTTTCTGGCTGGCCAGAATCCGGGAATATCTTCTTTATCAAAGCAGACATGCAGTACATGCATCTGTAACTACAGTCATCTATAATTGTGCATAACAACAACAAAGAAAACACCCTCAGCTGCAGATACAGTGTACTCCATTTCTCACAAAATAGTCTATAATTTTCCTGATAAATTTCCTTTATAACTGCACTGTTTTGTGCTGTGCAGAGTGAGCATAAAACTCTCTAGTGCACACATTTAGATCGATGTTTCAAAAACAAAGTAATCCCTCCATCTGTATCAGTATTTAGTAATATAGTTATTATTTTTTACAGGTTTATATTGTTTATACTGTATATATATATATATATATATATATATATATATATATATATATATATATATATATATATATATATATATATATATATATATATATAGTATAAACATAAACAAACATAAACAAACCACCATGACACTGACCAGGCAGATACCAAGGATGAATTAATGAACATTGTATATTAATGAACATGGTCTTTGTTTGTCCCATGACCTTCATATCTGACCACTCATTTGCCTAAATAAGAGTAAAACCCTTCCACTCATGCAACTATTTGTTGCAACCCATTGTTGCATCCTATCCTGATGCACATGTCTAGTC
This sequence comes from Cranoglanis bouderius, assembly GCA_023630585.1. Classification (NCBI taxonomy): domain Eukaryota; kingdom Metazoa; phylum Chordata; class Actinopteri; order Siluriformes; family Cranoglanididae; genus Cranoglanis; species Cranoglanis bouderius. The sequence goes on along the minus strand of CM042556.1, from coordinate 10,972,345 downwards.
TCAACTATTTGCTCTGTGAACCTTTATGGCAAGCTTTCTAAAAAGAATTTTTTTTTTTTTTTTTTTTTTTGTCGCCATTCTGTGCTTATTGCCTCTGGTGTTCAATTACAAGCTAATGGGCTACATCAACTGCATCAAACTGCCCAGCAAGCTGAAAAAAAGGCATTTCCTTGCAAAATCTGTTATGCAGAAAACACTGTACTGTGATATGCTGTGTGCAAGGTCAAAAAATCTATCAACAGTGCATGAATTGAGCAAAAAATAAGCTGTTTGTATCTGAGTAACTAGAAAAACAAAATCCAGGAAGTTTTTATATAGTACCCTACACAAGTAGCCCATTTCAATTCCAGATTGTAACACTACAAAATGTGGAAAAATTCAAAGGGGTGAATACTTATGCAAGGCATTGTACATCCCAGCCAAGCCAATATTTTAGGTCTCAAAGTGACAGCATGTCTGAGAAATAAGAGGATGCCTAATCACCTGACTAACACATCAAGTAACTGCTCTATTTATTTGATAGTGATCTCCATTGGTTTTGGAAGTGAGCTACGTGATGTTGATATTATCAGCTTTGGGGATTTTGATAAAATTTTGATCTGATAGGAAACATTTTGAATACGGAGAAAAATTAATTCAGGAAGTGTAGACATCATTTCAATTCCCATGTGCTGATGGTTAGAATAAATGATTAATCAGTCAATAAAATCTATCTGTCTGTAACGCATGAATTTATATATGAATATATATATATATATATATATATATATATATATATATATATATATATATATATATATATATATATATATATATATATACTTGAAAGAGTTAGCAGCAGAGGGGAGGTATGTGAACAGGTTATGTGCATTGCAGATACTTCCTCTCCCACCATCAGATAATTCAGTCGTGACTCGTATCTAGACATATCTGGCAAACGTCACATCATATATGACAGCTCATTACCTGAAGCTGAATTCTAATAAGACTGAAATGCTATATTTTCCTGTACATGCAAGCCCACATTTTGATAATTCTGTCTTCTTCTAGAACTATCTGATCACCCTGGATTTAACTATAAGAAACTACAGTGTAACCGTAGACCATTGGATATCATTCTCGACAAACATTACTTTTTCATCCAGGTGTCCAGAACCAGTGTCATGAAGGGCTGGCCTTAGGTGTTTCACTGCCAGCCAGACAGCTGATATATGGAATATAAGGGTCAAATACAGTATATCCAAAACCTGTTGGTGATTGAATTACAATTACATCTAATTTAATTGTAGCATATCAAATAATAACAAAAGTGGCTGAAACCTGATAGATAAGGAAATTGCCACTGGAAGAGCCAATTAGAAGTAGGTTTAGATCCATTTGAAAGTGACCTTCACTGCTAGATAGCATGGATGGCTTGCAGTAAAAACCATTTGCACCGTAATAACCCCTGACATTAGGACAATGTAACCTAACAAACTTAAAATCTGCAGTCTTACAAGGTTACTTGAAGTCTTAGAAGGTTACTTAAGTTTAGTTATTTTACAAACATTACTAGTGATTTCAAGCAGTTAAGCAGTGATTAAATAGATTTAAATAATGTTTTAACACATAAATTAAACAGTGGAATTTATTTGGGAGGAACATATGGCAGACCATTATTTGCAATCAAGCAGAAGCAAATTTGGGGTCTGCTTTTGAGTTATGATTGGTGAGCGCTGTGTGGCTGCCTATTCTAATTTGCATAAATTAGCTTAATATTTCTCACAGCGTCATGAGTCAGGTTCTTGCCACTAGGCATCACACAATCCCTTGCCATTTTTCCTTTGACTCCCCATCGATAAATCTCTAGTGACACCCCATACAGACTATTCTATATAGAGCACTATCTAGGTCAGCAATAATAGAGATTCAATTCATAAAGAACTTCATAAAGAACTAATGAGTACCCTGTAAACACATCATCATGACCAGCCATTACATAAGCAACTCGAACATTACAAATTACCTAGCAACCTGGAATCACAAAAATATAGAGGTTCTGTATTAAACCACTAACAATCCTTGTGTAACCATACTGATAAGCAAATTTCAAATGTAAAGAACTATAGCACTTAGTCCAGAAGTAGTCTGTATTGTTTGTACTGTATACTAGATATATGGTGCACTGTAGCATATATAATTTGTACACTGAGAAATTGTACAACAAAAAGGCTGCAATATAGTGTACTATCATGAGCAGGGAATAAATTCAGACATACAGTGCCCTCCACTAATATTGGCACCCTTGGTAAATATGAGCAAAGAAGGCTGTGAAAAATTGTCTTTATTGTTTCACCTTTTGTTAGAGTTTCCTTCATTCTCGGAGTTCGCTACGCGAACACTTCCACATTCTTCGTGCTGCGTTGCTGAAAACAATGCGAGCTTCATTCACAAAAACCCCGCTGGACTATGCATTTCATGAACTCTCACTTTGTTTATATCACCATGTGCTTGCGTTTTGGTTTATGTCATGTCTCTGCCCCCGTTCTTTAATTGGTTTTCTGTTTATTGGTTATCATTAGTCTCAGGTGTTCTGTATTTCATGTCGTTTGCTTCTAATATGTTTGTGTATAAAAACCTCCTTCTGTTTCTGCTTCCTTGTGGAGTATTAGACTAGAATAGACTAAATAGATAAAGTTTGTCTCAGCATGTGCTGTAAACCGGCTTCCTTCTCGTTTTCTCTCACCCCTAGTTCATGGTTACCATAGTTCTATGTTCATAGTTCCCCGTCCTTAGCTCATTGTTCGTGGTTCCCATACCATAACCTAATGTCGTGCGTTTGCTCCTTTTTGTTTTTGCTTCGTTCATGTGTTTTTCTCCCTTTTGCATTACTCTTGATGGATGATCTCTTTTTGGATTATTGCTTTACTTTTGATGGATTACCTCTTTTGGATTATTGCCTTACGTTCGATGGATTATGGTTTGTTTTCTGTTCAATTACTTTTGAATGTTCCATTACTTTTGAATAAATGTATTCCTAATAAACTGACTTTAAACTGACTTTTCCTACATCCTGCCTCCCTCCATCAGTTTACGTAACAGAATACTCCGCCAAACATGGATGCAGCGGGGAAATCTTGGGCCGGCCATGCCAAATTTTTTGTTCCTCCCTTTGACTCAGTTTCCTTCAAACAATGGACTTTTATTAATGCCCCGGAGGCATATGATGGTTTCTCCATGTGGCCTCAATGTTTTTTGTGGAAGGCCCAAATATACTTTCTCAGTTTGGAGGATCCCATGCCCACCGAAGAACAGTGGTTGAAGTTCCTCCTGTCCTGCCTGGTCGGTTCTGCCCACCAGTGGGCGGAGCTTCATCTTGCCAGTGGGTCCAATAGGATATATTCGGTGTCCGGCTTTGTGGATCTACTGGTTCAGGTATTTGGGAGCCCCGAATTCATGCCCGACCTCAGGACCTTCTTGGGGTCCAACCAGTCATTCCTGGAGTATTATGAGAGGAAGCAGGCAAATGTGGTGGCCTGCACCTCTCAGCCGCAGACCCAGGAGTGCGCAACCAAGGGCTGCACCCGGCAGGCCAGCTTACAGTGCCCCACCTGTCAAAAACAGGGAACCAGGAGCTACTACTTCTGCTCACAGAGCTCCAACCGGAGACCCAGCAAGAGGTCTCCACAGTGGAGCTGCCCCTGGAGGTTAACGTGGCAACCTCCAGCCTGAAGCTCCAGCAGGAGGCCCCGCAGGAGGTCTCCTCAGCGGAGCTGCCCCTGGAGGTTAACATGGAAACCTTCAGCCCCAAGCTCCAGCTGGAGACCCAGCAGGAGGTCTCCCCAGCGGAGCTGCTCTTGGAGGTTCATGAGGAGACCTCCACTCCTGCCCTGTTGATGCCTGAGGTCCACGAGGAGACCTCTGTTCCTGTCCTGTTCCTGTCGGGGGCCCACAAGGAGACCTCCGCCCAAGCCACGTTCCTGCCAGAGGTTCAAGAGGAAACCTCCTCTCCTGTCCTGCTAATACTGGAGGTCCACGAGGAGACCTCCGCGCAAGCCATGTTCCTGCCAGAGGTTCACAAGGAAACCTCCACTCCTGTCCTGCTCATGTCAGAGGTCCACGGGATGACCTCTTCCCAAGCCAAGTCCATGTCTGAGGTCCACGGGATGACCTCCTCCTAAGCCAAGTTCATGTCTGAGGTCCACAGGATGACCTCTTCCCAAGTCAAGTCCATGTCTGAGGTCCACGGGATGACCTCTTCCCAAGTCAAGTCCATGTCTGAGGTCCACAGGATGACCTCCTCCTAAGCCAAGTTCATGTCTGAGGTCCACGGGATGACCTCTTCCCAAGTCAAGTCCATGTCTGAGGTCCAAAGGATGACCTCCTCTCTAAGTCCTAGCTCATGTTTTAGCCCTAATTCAAGTTCTAGTCCTAGTCCATGTCCAGGTTCCAGTCCTGTTCCCTGTCCTGTTCCCTGTCCTGTCCCCTGTCCTGTTCCCTGTCCTGTTCCCTCCACCTCTGTCTCCACCTCTGTCTCCACCTCAGTCTCCACCTCTGTCTCCTGTCTGGTTTCTAGTTCCATTTCTAGCCCAGTTTCCATTCCAGTCTCCGACCCTGTCGCCAACCCTGTCTCCATCCCTGTCTCCAGCCCTGTCTCCAATTTAATTTCCATTCATTTCCATTCCGTTCATGTGTTTTTCTCCCTTTTGCATTACTCTTGATGGATTATCTCTTTTTGGAATATTGCTTTAATTTTGATAGATTACCTCTTTTGGATTATTGCCTTACGTTCAATGGATTATGGTTTGTTTTCTGTTCAATTACTTTTGAATGTTCCATTACTTTTGAATAAACGTATTCCTAATAAATTGACTTTTCCCCTGCGCATGCATCCTGCCTCCCTCCGTCAGTTTACGTAACACCTTTTGATATTATGTTCAAAAAATCACAAAAATACTCAGGGATATCAAACAATTGCAAACAAAAGTACACGTTTATCCAAAAAAAAAAAAAAAATTGTTAAATATGGGTGTGCAACAATTATCGGCACCCTTTTAGTCAATACTTTGTGCTACCTCCCAAGATAACAGCTCTGGGTCTTCTCCTATAATGCCTGATGAGGTTGGAGAATACATGGCAAGGGATCTGAGACCATTCCTCCATACAGAATCTCTCCAGATCCTTCAGATTTTGAGGTCCATGCTGGTAGACTCTCCTCTTCAGTTTACCCCACAGGTTTTCTATAGGTTTCAAGTCAGGGGACTGGGATGGCCATGGCAGGACCTTGATTTTGTGGTCAGTAAACCATTTTTGTGTTGATTTTGATGTATGTTTTGGATCATTGTCCTGCTGGAAGATCGAACCAGGGCCCATTTTAAGCTTTCTGGAAGAGGCAGTCAGGTTTTCATTTAATATCTGTTGATATTTAATAGAGTCCATGATGCCATGTATCCTAACAAAATGTCCAGGTCCTTTGGCAGAAAAACAGCCCCAAAACATTAAAGAGCCACCATCATATTTAACTGTGGGCATGAGGTACATTTCCATATGGCTACCTCTCTGTGTGCACCAAAACCACCTCTATGGTTTATTGCCAAAAAGATCTATTTTGGTTTCATCTGACCTAAGAACCCGATCCCATTTGAAGTTCTAGTAGTGTCTGCCTACTGAAGATGCTTGAGTTTGTTTTTGGATGAGAGTAGAGGCTTTTTTCTTGAAACCATTCCAAACAACTTGTGGTGATGTAGGTGACTTTGGATTGTAGTTTTGGAGACTTTCTGACCCCAAGACGCAACTAGCTTCTGCAATTCTCCATCAGATTTTTTGGCCACTCGAACCATCCTCTTCACAGTGCATTGAGACAATATAGACACACGTCCAATTCCAGGTTGATTCATAACATTTCCAGTTGACTGGAACTTCTTAATTATTGCCCTGATGGTGGAAATGGGCATTTTCAATGCTTGTGCTATTTTCTTATAGCCACTTCCCATTTTGTGAAGCTCAACAACCTTTTGCAGCACATCACAGCTATATTCCTTGGTCTTACCCATTGTTATGAAAGACTAAGGGAATTTGGCCTATGTGTTACCTCATATTTATACCCCTGTGAAACTGGAAGTCATGGTTGAACAATTTCCTGTTCCTAGTCACCCAGGTGTACTAAAAAAAAAATTAAAATATCAATGGGAACATACTTCAAATATATTTTTCTCATATGAATTCATAGGGCTGCCAGTAATTGTTGCACACCTATATTTAAAAAAAAAAAAAAAAAAAAAAAAAATATATATATATATATATATATATATATATATATATATATATATATATATATATATATATATATATATATTTTTTTTTTTTTTTTTTTTTTGATAAACCTGTGTTGTGTTTGCAATTGTTTGATATCCATGAGAGCAGAGTATTTTTGTGAATTATTTGAACACAATATCAAAAGGGTAAACAATAGAGACAATTTTTCACAGCCTTATTTGCTCATATTTACCAAGGGGGCCAATATTAGTGGAGGGCACTGTAGAAAGAGCACTCGTTTATGTGCTAACTGTTAAATAAAGGAAGACTTCTGTGTTGTCAACAGGGCCTGACTCCTTCAGACAACCTAATCTACAAAATGAATTCAGCATCACTCCACTGGCTTCTCATAGCTGCCTGCATTAGATTTCAAATCCTGTTCCTTGCTTACAAAATCAAAAACAGTCCTGGGTAAGGATCTGTTCTTCAGACACATAACAAATCACTTCTGTAAGTCACTTAACTTACAGGAGTGTTTGCCAAAATCTATAAATATGCATGTATAAATATTGGTTAGTATATTAGTATATTAGTAGTTAGTAAGTTAGTATATTGGTGAAGTTTAAGGAAGCACAGGTAGCATTAAAATGTGCCTATAACAACTGGCATCATAAAATCAGCTTAATTTGAGGTACTTGATCATTCGTGTTTTCATAGCCTCTTTGAAGAAATTTGGCACTTCAGATAGACTGAGAAAATGTTTGAAAACTGCTGTACACTGAAAACAACCAGGAGAAACATTGGCTGAGCACAGTAGGCCTTAAATGGTCAGGACTGGCAGCTTTCTTCTTATTTCCTTTTTGGAAGACACATTTAATCTCTTCTTCTGTGATGAGGACAGAGGGTGACAGAGGGGAAGTTGGAAGCCATGGGGCTAATGATGAATTTAAATTATTAAAGCATTCATAGAACTCATTATGTTTGGTACTTATCAGCAGGATAAAACTCCTGAAACAGAGCACAGTATTTCTTCGAACATGTATGTTTTCTTTTCTCCTAATTCACTTTTAATCCATTTCATTGTAGCTGATCTCTTGAGTTTCCTCTTCAGTGCCTTCAGCGTGTATTGAGGCAGGTACCAATCCTTTTTTTTTGTTTTCCAGCTGTTTTTCGAATCTGATTCATTTCCTTCCTCTCTATGGCTGTTCTCAATGAAACCATGTGAAAAGCCTTAGTTTAGAACGCGGCATACACAGTCACTCTTCTCAGCCTCATCAGCCCTAATTCAAGAGCACTCGCATAGATTTTAATATTAATAATTAACCTCTCAACGAGCTCCGTTCTCAATTTTCCTGTTTTTTTTTTTTTTTTTTGTAGTCAAGTTTCTTTGTATCACTGACTAATTCTACTTTATATCCTCCTCAGAAAAGAGGAGGACTTGTTCAGCTTGTTTATTAGCATCACAATGGTAGGATAATGGGGGAGCTAAAAGAGGCTGTTGCTACGAGACGGTTGACGGGGACTGTCACCAGGGCGGAGGTTTATCTCGCATTCAACGGCCAAGGCGCGGGTGGAGAAGGACGTTCTGGCCTTCTCCAATTGGACATGAGGGAGACATTTGGGCTATTAGTCACTGAGGACCACTACTACTCTCCTGAACCTATTCACACACAGCAGGGTGCTGAAAGGAGATACTCCAGAACATACTTAAGCCTTTGTTTCACATATGACAGTATAATAGATATACTCTTATACGCTATTGAGTCCTGTACCTCCATGATCTGCATCTACAAGAACAAAGGAGAAGACACATATATGCAAAACTGCTACAGCATTGCTACATGGACATTTATATAAATGAGACTCACATAATGATTATTCAGTCATATTAAAATGCAATATAAAGTGTTATGTATGTCAATAACATCTCATGAAACAATATGTCTAAGTAGAAAAAATAGAAAGCAGTCAAGTCGTTCTTCATGTCACACCTTTAGTGTGAACCTGATCTCATGCAAAATTTATGAAACTTTAAACTGCATGGATGAATGAAGACAAAATTATGACCACTGGCCCTGGCCCTAACCTTATTCTTATTCATATTCAGTAACTAGTATTATGAATTATGTATTAGCTATAGTGAAAATAATTGTAATGATATGTAGTTACAAGAGTGAATAAAGAAAGCGTATTAAAGGGGTTAATGTTGAGGCTGAGCAAATGTAGCAGACAAGTTTACGTTACAGAAATGTGCTTTAGGGTTTTGACAAGTTTCCAGTCTTTTGCTTCAGGCATGTCTGGACCAGGTCTCCCTGTGGTGTCTGATGCTGGACAGATGGAATCTGCATCCCTGTTTTTCCCCAGGTATGTGTGAGACAGACAGACAGACAGACATTTTTCCCATTTTATTACCTGTTCATTGTACCATAAATGACTCGTGCATTGTGTGTATGTGCATTAATAGCCTCAGAGGAAATTTTATTCTAGCAATATTTTTCCTATATTCTCTACAATATGAACACCACAATCAAAGATGACACCTTATACTCAATTGTACACTGAATTCATTAGTGTAGCACTTTGCATAATCAGTTTTGCCATTGCTCATTAGTAGTTCACTTGCTTTATGTCCATCAGCTAACACAAACACATAAAACCAGAGATCACAGAGATTTAGCCTGATAAGTAAGGAATAAAACACATGTATGCTGTTATAGGAAAATAATCAACAACAGTGATGGTGGTGTGATGCGGCCAGATGTGAAGCAGAGTTATTCTTACTATCACAATGTTTATTTTTTTAATTCACTATATAATAACACTATATCCTGAAGTGTTTTATTCCTCTTATACCACAGTAATTTGCCAATGATGACAATTTTTAATTTATTGATGAACGACACATTGTAGCACCGTTCTATCATCAGTCTCTCTTTATTCTCTATTTTAAAATTAATGCCATGTTACCAAGAACCCAGAAAGTACTCTGTCCTCAAGACTTTCTGGTGGTAGAAACTTTTGTAACTGACTTACATAGCACTGACACTGGAGACTCCTTCCTTAAATGCTATCATAAACATCTTGTTACTATAGAAATGTTTAGAATAAGAATATAAACCTGTGATTTGACTTACAACTGGCACTACTGTACTGTCCAAGCTGCTGTTATGAAATTTTTTAATCAATACTTTCTGAGGAATCAGATTCAAGAATTGAACAGTGCTGTGGTATAAGAAAACACTGTGAAACAGCAAAGAATAGATATAACTTAGATGGTTGAAACATGTTATAGACCTGATATAAAATGATGTTGGTGCTTATCAACAGGTTATTCTTGCACTTAACAGAACCTAACAGAACAGAATCTTCAAAAATCAGTATGCCTTTACAGGCAAGTTTGCACCATATGTCATAAGTGTACAGAGACCCATACTCATCGATACAGACCACAGTGTAAATAAGAAAAACTAGGACATTTAACAGTGTCATAAATGCATTGACCTTAATACTAGGTCAGTAAGTACCTGGCTGTGAATGTATGCCTACTTTTATGCTCATGAGCTCAGGTGTTTCATTTTAGTCATCTGTGTATCTGCATTATGGGAACTGATAGCATGAACTTAGTGTGTTAACATAAAGAGATAGAGTTAGAGATAGAGGTTGCAGCAATAGATATCTGGACACAGACTGTGCTCCACACCAATTCCTGACAACACATCACACTTGCTATTTGTCAATACGGTTTGTACAGTGCCCTCCACTAATATTGACACCCTTTATAAATGTGAGCAAAGAAGATGTGAAAGATTGTCTTTATTGTTTAACTTTTTGATCTTTTGTTTAAAAAATACTCTGCTCTCATGGATATCAAACAATTGCAAACACAACACACGTTTATCCAAATATTTTATATATTTATATATACACACACACACACACATACATATACACGTATGTATGGGGCAGCTCCGCGGTGGAGACCTCCTGCTGGGCCTCCGGCTGGAGCTCTGGGGTTGCCCGCCTGTGGAGCCGTTTGTGCACCCGCCAGCTGCCCTTAAAACAGGCTTGTGAGCAGAAGTAGCTGCTCCTTCCTCCCTGTTTCCTGCAAGTGGGGCACTGGAGAATGGCTGGTCGGGTGCAGCCCTCGGTTGCACACTCCTGAGTCCGGGGCTGAGAGGTGCAGGCCGCCACATTTGCCTGCTTCCTCTCATAATATTCCAGGAATGATTGGCTGGACTGATGGCCCAAGCGGTCCTTCCCCAAGAAGGTCCTGAGGTCGGGCATGAATTCCGGGCTCCCAAATACCTGAACCAGTAGATCCACAAAGCCGGAAACCGAATAGATCCTAGTGGACCTACTGGCAAGGTGAAGCTCCACCCACTGGCGGGCAGAACCGACCAGGCGGGACAGGAGGAACCTCAACCACTGTTCTTCAGTGGGCAAGGGATCCTCCACACTGAGAAAATACATTTGTGCCTTCCATAAAAAACATTGAGGCCACATGGAAAAACCATCATATGCCTCCGGGACATTAATAAAAGTCCATTGTTCAAAGAAGATTGAATCCACAGGAGGAACAAAAAATTTGGCATGGCCAGTACAAGATTTCCCCACTGCATCCATTTTTGGCGGAGTATTCTGTTACGTAAAGTGTAGGACGGTGAGGGAGTCAGGATGCATGCGCAGGGGAAACGTCAGTTGATAATGAAAAGTTTATTCAAAAACATAGGAATCCACAAAAACAACGACAAACCATAATCCAGGCAGTAATCCAAAAGGTAGTAATCCAAACGGTAGAAAACAAAGGCAGCAATCCAAAACAAAGGGAAAACACGCGAGGCAAGGAGATGGTTTGGGAACCACGAACAAAGAGCTACGGAAATATAACTAGGAACTACGGACATCGAGCTTGAAACATTTCACTATTCTAATTTGAAACTAAACTAATACTCCGCGCTGAAGCGGACACAGACAGGAGTTTAAGTAACGAAGTTAATTTTAAAGCAAACAAGATTAAATGAGTGACACCTGGAAACGATAATCATCTGTTAAAAGGTGAACCAATGAGGAAACGGGGGCAGAGACATGATGCAACACAAAAACAAAAATGCACATGGCAAAGTAAACAAACGCAGAGTTCATGACTTAGTCCAGAGAGTCTTTATGAATCGCTCTGGAATGCGTTCCGTGGAATGTGGAAGGGCGCTGCTCTGCTAGCAGTGTAGCGAGAGGGAGAGCTAACAAGATATATATATATATATATATGTGTGTGTGTGTGTGTGTGTTAAATATAGGTGTGAAACAATTATTGGCACCCCTATTCATATGAGAGAAATATATTTGAAGTATATTCCCATTGATATTTAATTTTTTTTTTAGTACACCTTGGTGACTAGGAACATGAAATTGTTCAACCATGACTTCCAGTTTCACAGGGGTTTAAATATGAGTTAACACATAGGCCAAATTCCCTTAGTCATTCAGAAAAATGGGTAAGACCAAGGAATATAGCTGTGATGTGCAGCAAAAGGTTGTTGAGCTTCACAAAATTGGAAGTGGCTGTAAGAAAATAGCACAAGCATTGAAAATCAACCTGGAATTGGACGTGTGTCTATATTGTCTCAACGCACTGTGAAGAGAATGGATCGAGTGGCAAAAAAATCTCCAAGGATCACAGCTGGAGAATTGCAGAATTTAGTTGTGTCTTGGGGTCAGAAAGTCTCCAAAACTACAATCCGAAGTCACCTACATCACCACAAGTTGTTTGGAAGGGTTTCAAGAAAAAAGCCTCTACTCTCATCCAAAAACAAACTCAAGCATCTTCAGTTTGCCAGACACTACTGGAACTTCAAATGGGATCGGGTTCTATGGTCAGATGGAAGCAAAATAGAGTTTTTGGGCCATAAACACCAGGTTTTGGTGCACACAGAGAGGTAGCCATATGGAAAAGTACCTCATGTCCACGGTTAAATATGGTGGTGGCTCTTTAACGTTTTGGGGCAGTTTTTCTGCCGGAGGACCTGGACATTTTGTTAGGATACATGGCATCATGGACTCTATCAAATATCAACAGATATTAAATGAAAACCAGACTGCCTCTGCCAGAAAGCTTAAAATGGGCCGTGGTTGGATCTTCCAGCAGGACAATGATCGAAATTTGAAGGATCTGGAGAGATTCTGTATGGAGGAATGGTCTCAGATCCCTTGCCATGTATTCTCCAACCTCATCAGGCATTATATGAGACGACTCAGAGCTGTTATCTTGGCAAAGGGAGGTAGCACAAAGTATTGACTAAAAGGGTGCCAATAATTGTTGTGCACCTATATTTAACAAAGATTTTTTTTTTGATAAACCTGTGTTTTGTTTGCAGTTGTTTGATATCCATGAGAGCAGAATATTTTTGAGAATTTTTTGAACAAAAGATCAAAAGGTTAAACAATAAAGACAATTTTGTCTTCATGTGTAGATCATAACAGTACAGTATTAAAGCTACACATAGTACTCTAAAACCTAAATGTAAATTCAATGAAACTGATTTAAAGTATCAGACCTTTTTTTTTTTTTTTAGGTATGTGCTGACGTATGTACACTCATGACGACAAATCCACAGGCATGTTGTTATCTGTGACTATCTGCTTGTTCTTTTTAATATGTGTAGATGTCTTGCTTTTAAAGGAATGTCACCAAAAGAAAACCCATCCATCCATCCATCCATCCATCCATCTTCTGTATCAGTTATCCTACACAAGGTCACGTGAAGCCTGGAGCCTATCGCAGGGGACTCGGCACACAGGTGGGGTGCCAACCCATCGCAGGGCATAATTGCATACACTCATTCACACACTACGGACAATTTGGAAATGCCAATTAGCCTACAGCACATGTCTTTGGACCAGGGGAGGAAGCTGAAGTACCCAGAGAAATCCCCTGAAGCACAGGGAGAACATACAAGCAATGTGCACACAGGGCGGAGATAGGAATTGAACTTCCAACCCCGGAGGTGAAAACATTTTAGCATTTATTTTATATACCGAAACTATATGATCTTATATCTTATATGACGTTGTTGAATGTATGAATAGCATAATATTACAGTGAATATAGAAATGATGTTGACTGTGTTTACATTTTGCTACATTTCAGCCTACATACTTAAACATGCTACAGACCGAACCTTTTTCTTCCAAATAAATAAACAATAAATTGGAACGGATACTTAATTATAAGCATTCCTTTAACCTAACTATTCAAGTAGCTGCAAAAGTTTACTGTATTCCTTCCTTCCTCCCTTCCATCCAAATTATTGGGTTGTAGCTACTTTGCTGTCACTCATTAGCAATTACTTCTTGTGGAAAATTTCCAGAATTGAGGAACTGAGCAGTATTGGTATTTCTGCTGGCTCTGTTGTATTGTCATCAACTATACTTGGCAGAGAAAAGAAGGCCAGATATAAAAGTCTGCCAACAAACATGTAGGAAAACAAGCAGGGGTCACTTATGCTTCAGAACATTTCCTGTCAACATGTTCTAGCTTGTCTAGGAAGAATTTGCAAACAGACTTTGCATATAGAGAATCATTTGCATTGATTGTGATGAAGGTGATCAATAATTCCATTTAAGGTGCTGTATAGAATTGTTTGTTAGCTGATTACTTCATATTTGTCTACCTTTAGAAATCAAAGCCAACATGACACGCTGCCATAGTAGCAAAACACAAATCAGTGTACTGATGAACCAACATTTACAGTGCATTTAGCAGATGCTCTTATCTATACCTATCTATAACCTATGTAGATTTAATGCTGGCTTGAGTGTTATTGAAGAGGTGAATCTTCAGTCTTTGTTTGAAGACAGCCTGTGACTCAGTTGTTTAGACAGCCAGGGGGAGTTAATTTCATCACCTGGATGCCAGCACAGAGAAGAGTCTTAATGAATGTCTCTCTTGGGCCTTGAGGGATGGTGGGTTGATTCGAGCTGTGCTTGTGACTCTAAGGAAATGTGGTACGAAGGTAGGTGGGGGCTGGATGACATGGGACTGCACAAGCAGAGTTTATAAAAGAGAAACCTGCGTGACCAAGTCATGGTATCATCATAAGTGGAGAATGATAGCTGGCTGTCATTTGTGGCATTTATCAGACGTCCTTATCCAGAGAAACTAACACAAATGTAGTAGTTTGTAGTACCTATCACACTTTATACTCTGAGAGATGGTGAATCCACTCGAGCACTGCTAGAGGTTTGGAGGACATGTCGTGCAGAGTGGGGTGTGATAAGTGCTTTACGGTAGGTGCCACTGGTCCATGGCTTTACATCTAGTTGTTTAAGTCAAATTGTGCAGTCACATTCTGGATTAGTTAAAAAGCTTGGATGGCACATAGACGCAGACCTGCCAAGAGTGAGTGCAGTAGTCCATTGTCGAAAAGACAAGGGACTAAACAGAACCTGAGTGGGCTCTGTGGGTAGAAATGGCAGAATGGTGTTGTAATGAAGAGACATGATTCTGTCATGAAGTTGCGTGAAAAGATATTAAGGTTAAGTTTATCGGGCACATTAGACTTTGTACCATCTTACAACTTCATTTGTATAAAATCAAGCAAAATTTAATCCAACTGCCATCTGTCATTCAAATTGGTTTAAATATCTATAGCATTTCAGCAGTGAAAAGAACTGCAGAGATTCAGCCTTGGCCATTGAGAGTTAAACCCTGGGTAGTCTGGCTAATCAATGACAACCTAGCCGCTATGATCATCAACCCTAATCATGACAAGCATTCCCACCAGGCAGTTTGTGGTTTTGTTCCCAGCCTAGTAAAAGAAGAACAGATCAGCTGTTTCAGCCCAGCTGAAGGGCTCTCCATCAACAAACAGTCACAGCCTCTTCACCAAACCCTTAGCATTGGCACTGTCCCTGTTCTCACTCTGTACGCTAATACTACAGGATACACTGTGAAAAAAAAACAAGCCAATGCATATTAATGAGAGATGGTTTGGCACACTTGTCCAGCACTTCAAAAACTCTCTCCACACTCTGCACAACAGCATGATGTAAAGGGCTGTTAGTCTGAGTCTGACACACAGAGCTGCCCTCCCATCCCTTAATTAGCATACTGCCTTCTTCTGTTAACTTAGCAGGGCTACAGGAGTTTATACCTTATTATCTTAGCTTAGAGCAAGGTTTATGTAGTCATCTTTCTTAGACTGAACTTCAATTAAGAACTCAACTGTTTTGAAAATATTAAAGTAAAAAATCAAGTCTGAAAAATCAGTTCAATTAAGTGCATATAGCAGTAACAGCATTAGTAATGCAATGTAAGGGGATGTGACAGGTGTAATTGACAATTATTGCTTGTTACATATTTAAAAACCCATTTTATTCTTTACATTTTCACTGTTGATTTCTTAGTACTCATTATGAATCTCAACATTTCCTGAATAAAAATTTATAAAACAAAAATGCCTTATCTCATGAAAAAAAAAATAGTTAAATGAAGCCACAAAACAAAACAAAACAAAAAAACTCTCATCCCACCACTAACCTTGTCTTATGCTTATGTAATTTTAAAGACCATGCTGGGGAAAAAAATCATTCCTGATTTCTAGTTTCAGTTGAGGGGATCTATTCCCATGCAGAATCAAGCACAATTTGCTGATTAACCTTGTCTTGTTTCTGTCTGGATTGGAAACAAGGAATTTTTTGTGGTTATTTTTGTGGTCATAACTTATTGTGCTGCATTGATTAGTTGGAGTGGTGCAACAGGGTGTGTGACATTCAAAATATGCCAAAACAGTTGGATTTTCAAACATATTTTGGTCCCAATATTAGCATGCACTAGGGTACCACTTCCCAAGAATCTCCCTCCACAGATGTCATGATTGTCGTGACCAGAATTTTCCTAACCTCAAGTGTTTTAAAATGTTTGTCCCTATTCACAATTTATACCATCCATCTCTAATGTAAATAGGCAACTCAAATACTAGCTAAATACAACAGACTTAATTCACACTGTGCTATAATTAAATAACATCACTCTATTAAAGCAACCAATTAATGGTCACTGAAAGATCTAGTAACTCTGTATACTCCTAGGCATATATAGATATAGAGAAAACTGCTGAAGTTTGTGTGAAGGCCAATGAGGCTTTAATAATATTAATTAATTAATTAAACAAACAAACAAAAATGTAGCAAGGATTGTGTTTTGCAGAGAAACTCATCTTTGTGTGTGTGGTTGTGTCTGTCTGGCTCTATGTGTTTATGGTATTTATTCATATAGGAAGTTACATATGTCCTAATAACTTAAATTACACCATAACAATGCAGCAGTTGATCAACTTTTTTTTCTTTCTATGAGGCACATGCAGGAAAAGACTATATAAAGCAAGCGCACACACAAATGGGGAAAAAATATGGACTGCGCAACTCAATGAAATGAATCAATGAAATGAGGAATGGGAAAAAAGAGAGATCTCAGTTAACGTTATTCTTTTTTTATTATGCTGATTTTGCCGGGCAGCCATTTTTAATTCATGTGGTCAATATACTGTATGCCCACATGTGCTGGGACTCCGGCCAACTCAAGTGAAAAATGCACAGTGATTATGGAGGTGAGGCCTCAGAATCGATGAGCCCTGCTCTTATCAATTTCTCATGGCATAATGCAGGTGGATGGACACAGCCTTCACAGGAGATTAGACCTGAGGTTTGACATTTAGGTGCTCTGGTGGATCACAGAGCTGTGAGAGGGGGCAGAAATATACAAAGACTTTCTTGAGTGGAGTGGATAGTAGTCATGGCAAAAAAGATGAATCTTAAATGCCATGCTGATTCTTATCATTTTTCTCCAACCCTTAAGGTCATGGTAGTCATTCAAGTGGACACGGTTGTCTGAAGTAATGTGTGTTACTGATGCTGTAGTCAACACTGACTTGCAGCAGCAGATTGATGAGTTTACAGAGGGAGAGAAAGAGATCACATGGGATTTAGTCCATACAAGAAACATCTGTGTCCCACGTATTCCCCCAGTCACACACACACACACACACACACACACACACACACACACACACACACACACACACACACACACACACACACACACACACACACACACACACACACACACACACCAGAGAAAATCTGTTTGTTTGTTAGTACAACCACTCAATGTTCAGATGTTTGAATGTTCTGTTTGGGTTTCTTGGTCAGTTTTATTAAACACATACGTAGATTCAGAGACTTAACATAGAATTGAAATGATATTTAACTGAATTTCATGCACTGTGAGTGCTAGAATGAGGTCAGGATTTTATAGGTTTTATTAGTTTAATAAATCAATTTGCTGAACAAGTGTGGCGGCCAGTCCACACCACCAAATGACCCATAAAGCCACAGGTGTGACCGGAACACATAGAATAAGGAAGAAAACATGATGTGGTGCTGCTTTAGGAAAATAAGCAATGCCAAGGTGGTTTGAACCTAGTTACTGGTTACTGCTACCATCCCAAAGTTCATTATTATCCTACAACAGCACATCCTGAAGTATTGTATTCTTCTTATACCACAACAATTTGCCAAGGATTACAATTTCTAATTTATTAACAAACAACTCATCACACTTTTAACTGTTTATAGTTACTTTTAATGTTGTGCAATATCTGTGAGACAAGTTAGCTCCTGTTATCACATTAAACAGTTATAAACAGTCATTCCCTGAACAGCCTTCCTTTTTTCTCCCTCAAAAAAAGCAGCTTGTCATGTCACTAAGAAACCAGAAAGCACAAAATCCTCTGTCCTAAAGACTCCTGTGGTGGAAAAATAACTGTTTTTCCATTTTTTTTTTTTTTTTTTTTTTTACTGTCAAAGCTCTGACACTGGAGACTCATTCTATAAACGTTAAATGAATACCTCCTTACAGAAAACATAACCATATAATTGATTATATGTTTTTCTTGTTAGTTAACAGCTTAACCCATAACATATCAGAACAAATGCATTAATAAAAACCTATAGCCATCATAATTGCCAGAGCTGTTGTTCTAGAAAAATAATTATCACCTTCTGACCAATCAGATTTGAGAATTCAACAGTGCTGGGCTGTAATACAAATATAAGGAAGTGTCAACAGTGTAAACAATGCACACAGTACATGCTATTACAGACAGATGCTACGTGTGTTCCTTGTTAGCATGTTTGCTTAATTACCCGTAAAATGTCATTTTCCAATCTGGCTTGTGTTTGCACAGGTTTCTGCCTAGGCAAGAAGCCAGACCTCTCCATAGCTATAAATACGGTTACAAAGGTTCCAGTATCACTACAGATGTAATCAGCCTGAAAACTGCTTCTGTATTACAGACAAACTTAGATTACAACAGAAGCAAAAGCAATGATATATGAAGCAATTGTGGAAAGTATCACATAGTCAAAAATAACACAAAATATATGAGATTACATTTCCAATTACTGCATTTTCCAGACAATAAGTTGCAGAGATTTTTCTGAGATTTTTTTAAGCATGTAAAAGTTATATCTTCTAGAAAGGACTTACAGTTATAAAACGCATGTGGATTTACTCAAACAAAATACAAACATGTTCGAAACATGTATTGGGTGAAGTATCTTTTTAATTCATTCTCTTGAATTCTTAATTCTTTATTTTGAAACATAAAAATGAGAAAATAAGGTGCAATTGCAAAATGTCTGAAATGAAAACAGTTTGTCTTACTTTGAATGTGGAAAAAATGTATATATATATATATATATATATATATATATATATATATATATATATATATATATATATATATATATATATATATATATATATATACATTTTTTTTGCTATGTAGGCCTGTTTCTATTCATAAATGCACATACCACAGTTTCTTCCTTTAAGTACTTTTGCAGTAATATTGAAACAGTTTGAAAGCCCTATGATGATGACTTTCACCATGCCATGTGCCATTTTTTTGTTATGTCAAGTTAAAGTTACATTGGAAAATAGTAGTTTTGTATAATTATCTATCAAAAAATTGGAGATAAATTAATTGTTGTCATATGGTAACACCATGCAGCAAAGGGTTAAGAGCAGCACAATTAACTGGGAATGTTGTGTTATTTAAAAGTGTTGGTGGGATGTCAGCGCTTTCATTTACTTTAAGAATTTGAAATCCTTATATTAAAATCTTTAAGCATAATGTAGCCACAATTGTTACACAGTTAACAGTATAGTCATCAGTTTTGGCTAAACTTAGCAGTTAAAACTTAAAAATTCAAACAAATACAATCTCTCTCTTCAGTGTTCTCTCCAAAGTAACATGCTTTAGCTAGAACTGGCAAGCAACATGACTGACTAGATTTTATTGACAGCTGCTGAAATGTGGAAAAACAACAACACTGAAACAAAAGAATGACAGATATTACAAAACTGTTTTGACTTAAATATCACTAACCATACCTTCACAGCATAATTTTCCTGAATCAATAGAACAGGAGATGTAAGTAGGCAAGAAAAACATAATCAGTGAAGAAATTTAACAGGTTGTAAACCAAATGTGTTTCGTACCCTTGCATTGCTTGTTTTGAAAAAAAGAAAAGAAAAGTGTATTTTATGTTAAATAGTAGCTTATAGAAATTGCCTACTCAAATATTAACAACACACACACACACACACACACACACACACACACACACACACACACACACTGGCAAACAGAGGGATAAAGAAAATAAACACAAAAATACATGTAAAGGTGCAAAGTCAGGTGTGCCATATCAGTCATTACCGTAAATATCTCCCTTATGATGCAAATCAATACAAAACCACACTCCCAATTGAATTGAATTGAACTGAATTGAATGTCTTTGTACAAGTACAACGAAATAACAGTTCAATACCAAACCACACTCCCATCTGCTATATTCAACAATTCAACAATTCAGCAATTGTTGAATTCAACAATTAATGACAGTATTAACAAATATACAGTGAGTAAATTATTTGTTTGGTATTAACATTTGCTAGCATGACAGACCAGCTAAGTTTACCACCTATACAAATACAATACAAACATACAGTGAAAATGATAACTGTTAAAAAATAGAAACCTATCATATTAGCTAGTTTAAATGTGATTTAATAATTAGCTGTTTAATTCCCTAGTTTTTGCTTATATTATATAATGAAAGTAGCTAGCTCGTGGTCTCAGCTATGACTAGCTTGGTGGAGCACATGCGTTACCCTACACCAGTTTTACCCTCAATCTCCATTCCAACTAACTGCATTTTTATTTAACATCATTATATATTTCATCTTTAGTAACTACATTATCCTGGTCAGTGTCAAGGTAGATCCAAAGCTTATCCTGGGAACACTGTGCTTGAGGTTGGAATACACCTGGTATGGGACACCAGTTCATTTTCTAGTGTCCTGGAAACAAATTATGACTATAAGCCTTCATCAAAATATTAATGACAATGACCAGGGAAAAATACATCTTTAATCTTCAGTCCCCTCCAGATGTATTGGAACAGCAAGGCCAATTCTATTCTTTTCGCTATACATTGAAGACATTTGGGTTTGAGATCAAAAGATGAAAATGAGCTTATAAACATATGCATATGAACATGTGACTGATAGGTGTTACTTGCTGCCTAGGTGTGCCCTGTTAGATTGACTGTTTAAAGAATCAATAGCTCTGAATGTCTACTCTTGGTTTGAGCCTAAGGTTTCGCCTGTGAAGACTGCATTTGTTGTTAAAAAGGATAACCAACATAAAGATCAGAGAGCTGTCTATGGGAAAAAGCAACACATTTTGAAGCTGAGAAAAGAGAAATGAGCTGCTTTTGATCTCAAACCCAAATGTCTTTAATGTATAGCAAAAACAATAGAATTAGCCATGCTGTTTCAATACTTTCGGAGGAGACTGTGCACTTTTGAGTGGTAGATTATGAGTAATCTCTTCCGATTCAAAACAATAAATGTATGCTTTTCCCCTGTACTTTTCCACAAATTTGCAACTAGTGGGTAATATGGATTTTTAAGAGCACTGTGCCTATGCATAACAGCTGTGTAGGATGCACACAGATCTATACACACAAACAACATGCAACCAAAGGGCTCTTGAGGCTTTTTAGCATCTTCATAGGAAATACAAACACACATGCATGCAATCACTTTGAATTGGCAGTAGAGAGAGCCTGAAGGAGTACTTGGAGACTGGGGATGCATACAATGTCTTTGTTTCACAGGAAATTACTAGTAGTAGTTACTAGTTACTAGTAAACTACTTCAAATAAGCTGTGCTTAGATTTCTTCACCTTCTCCTGTCTCTCATTCTATCTGTCCCATTCTGACCATCTTGTTTTCTCTACTCCGAGCTGGCAGACTTATAATTCTGCATCTGCCTCTCTGCTCTTATTATATCCAAAACATATATCTGATGAGGAGCATGATCATCAATATTCATCCAGCAGCTATTGAGGCATTAATATTCATGGTGGTCGTGCTTCTTCACAGATTCACCCAGCAACTAGAATTACTGTAGGAGGGACAGTGGGTCAAGCACGGGCATTCAGACCACTCTTCATTAAAGGTCCTGCGCAGGCGAGTATAAGCGAGCGAAACCTCCTGCAGTGGCAACCGCTATTTACTCTGTACCGCTTTTCTGGCAGATGCACATGGAACATAGAGACAAACAAAGAGAGAAACAACGAGTGGTTAGGGTTGTCGAAAAAGGGATAAGACTTCAAGCAATGCAAACACTTATTGTGTGCCAGGTTATATAAAGTAACCTGGATTTTCTGTATAGATCTTCAGTCCTTATTCACTGTTATGGTAACTGCTGGAATTATGATTTCTGAAATCCTTTTTTTGTTTCAGATCTGCTACATAATAAACACTTATCAAGATAAATAAGAACTGTATATTTTAACTACACATTAATTAGAGCTAATCGCTACAAAAACCTAATATTTTCTGCTCAAGGGCAACTGTGTGGGCGAGGTAATGATGGCTGGTCATGATGGCTGGTCAATTGCTTGACAATGAAACTATTAGGGTTGAGCAATGCATTGTATGAAGAGGTTTATTGATGGCATAATAAGAATGATGTGATGCAAACAATTACATGCACACACAAGGCAGACAGGCAGTTGCATTCATTATTTCTCATTTATTTATTTATTTATTTATTTATTTATTTTTGCTTCAAGTCTGTAATGCCATACTGGCTTTATGCTGTGTTTCATCTGCATACCAATATGACAAGTAGAACTTGTAATGCTTTCATTTAAACCAAAACTCTAAACTGTTCTGTCATCTGTCCTTTTGCATAAGTTGTGCTTTGATTGGATAAAGTCTTTCTACTTTTAGTTTCTCCTCCAAAGGCACTTTGGGCATGAATGGATGATAGAGAAAATAATCCACCCTGTTTGGGTTCAAGTTCTCTGACTTTATTTCACATCCTCCTTCTCAATCACTGCTGATAATGTGTTATAGATGTGTCAACAAAACAGGCTGAAAAATAGACCAAATTGAGATCAAATCTAAGTGGTGCTTCACTCTGTGTAATCACCTGACATGACTGTCACTGATAGACTCCATAAATCTACAGTCTGAGCTAGAAAGAAATCAGCCTCAGCCTTCTTTATTATTATTAGTATATGGTTTTTTTTGGTGCTGTTGCACTTGATTCCATAAAAATCCAAAATAATCCACTTGAAGACATTTCTTAATAACAAACAAAATGTCTAACAGCAAAGAGGGGGTTAGCTCTACTAGCACATTTATGTATATAAGCAATGTCTGGTGTAATCTTCCCAGCAGTGTTAAAAAATCAGATAACAGGGGAGGAAAAAAGTGTAAGAGAGATATATGAGAATATACCTGTATTGCAAGCTGGGCTGCAATAGAGCAGAAGTGGCACATTTAGTGTTTCTGGCATGAAATCAGTTTTACTCTGCTCCCATTTAACTGCCTATTATCATACTGACGGCTCCACTGTGGCTATAGGCAAATTAACCAGCACTAGCGCTTTTACAGCATTAGGTGTAGATGACAATGGTTGTTACACAAGATTATTATCTTGTAGCATTCCTGTTTCTCTGCTGATTCCTGTTCATTTTCCGACTTAAAAAAAACATCTTTGGAACTACATTAATTGCTAAGACAATGTGTAAACTCCTACACTAAAAAGCAAATGTTAATAAGTGCGGCTAGATAGAGTTTCAATCACAGCTGCTGAAACACAAAGAGCTGAGTGAGCAGAAAAAGAGGAGGTAGAGAGGTGGCTGGCGTTGTCATTTGATTAATTATAAATTTTCACACTTGGCCCAATTGCTCGTGTACATAACAGAACAGAAACTCGACTGTGGGAGGGCGCCATTATTGCATGCTCAGATGAAGCCTTCAAATCGAATCTGCTTGCTTATAGAATGTCTTCCCACTCTGTTTTGGACCTTCAAACAACAATAGCATGTTGTTGCATAACAAGCAATAATTCGATTCGCTGCCCAGTCTTGCAGGTGGATCTTTTTCACACACACCTGAGTTCATCACCATGTTCAGGTGGACCAGAGAGTTGCTCCTGATAGCAAGCACAGCTTTCACAATTGATGCCAAATGTAAATGTGTGAAAACATCCTAATTTGCTAAAAATAGCAGAAACTATGGATTACAGTGTAGTGCAAAAGTGAATCAAAACAAGTTGACATGGGCTTCAAATGTCCATTTTTCGCTAATCTGTAGTGAACAAAAATATAGAAACAGTCAGTGCTACGAGCAGGACTGTAATTATTTTGCAGAAAAAAAACCTATTTGGTAGAGTGATTGTGGGCTTGAATAAAATCAATAATCTTCAACAAACTGTCCTATATAATATTGCTCTCATCTGACCATTTTACCCCACAATTATGATTTAGTACACAGGGATGGGCAACACAAGCTTGTCATTATATACAATTTCTGTCTCATATATCAGCTGTATATAGCTCTTTACCATGTGTGACAAGCTGTCAGCTATGACCGCCAGGAGGTATACTTATGTACAGTATATCACCTCCTGTGTTCTCTGATAACAACCTGGCATGTCAATAAAGTAGCTGCACAGTATCCTTTTCAAGTGTCTCACACATTGAAACACACACAGTGGCATATGATGTATTCATAAAAAAATGGAGGCATAAATTAGAGTCTCTATATAATGTGTAATATTCGTGTTTTATGTTATGGTGTCTTTGTCTTTTCACATACCATTTACTTCAGTAGGAGTAGCATAGGACTCTAATGAGGAAATTCATCACCCATTTCATACTGGTTAAATAGACCTTAAAAAAGCCTCAATGCTGGCAAATGTAGTAGGTCCCTTTTCAAAATGTACTCTAATCTTTCATTTGTAAATGTGGTAAACGGGCAAATCTGAATTTGTAGCCTGAGTAGAACTGAGAAAATAAAAGAACATTACAATAAAGCTCATGCATGCTGAGATCTTCCAGCAACAGCATTTGCAATCAATAGCATCATCATACAATCATCTTTCTTTAGAACTTTTTGTAGAGCCAGTGCAGGTTCCAAAGAACATTGTTGTTTTAAACTGCCCTGGTAGTTTTCTAGAGTTCATACAACCAGTAACATATATAGCGTTCTATTTGACCCTTTCTAAAGGGCTAGTGTTTAACACAAGGATAATGTAAGCCAACAGTGGTTCTCATAGATGGATGCCTCTCTTACACTATTGGGAGAAACAATGTTAACCTTGTAGAATCTGGAGAAAGTGATGCTAGCAATTAGCTAGCTAAATAAGGCCCAGACATACAGTAGCTAATACATCAAGGTCAAAGTAATGATGTCCACTAGTCAGTATGACAGTCTCTGGTCCTACTGGGTACTCTGTCTGTCTGTCCTCCATAGCTGTTGGAATAGTTGGTGTCAGGATTGGTTGGTCGCTGTGTCTAAAATGGGTTTTTTTACAAAGTGGGGTCTGAGGAAACATAGACATAGTATCCTCTTGCTCTTCTAATAAACTCCTTGAAAGATGGCTGGCCACTGAACAGAGAGCTGTGGAAAAATACAAGCCTCTAGGGCCTACAGTCTTAGCTCCTAAATCATTGATATCAGCTGAGCCATGTCTGCCACAAAGTAACTCAGACTGTTTTCTGGGCTTCTCATGCTTATTGATTGTTGCCAGGCCTGGGCAATTGAAACAAGCAGACTGTTTGAGGGGTTTGGGCCAGATTAATCTCTACGCCAGGGTCCAAATCTATCAGCCAAGCATGCCATGTTGACATCGTCTACACAGTCAGTGTGGTGGATGTCCAAGTCAGAAACAATATCTTTGAGATGGACAATATACTGAGACAGTAAGCACATACCTGGTTCCCAACATACAGTATCTTTGGGTTACAACAGATTCAGAGACCAGAGTTTCAGAGATTCACTGACCACAAGTCTTGTAGAATGGCTATTTCTGGCTATCCACTGATGCACTCAGTACCCACTTGAAAATGATTAGAATATAGTAGAAAACAACTTATTAGCAAACTCACGCTATGTATACTTTGCAGTTCTTAATGAATAATAATCAGTTTGAATGGAGGCCTAATTCACACACCAACTCTAGACCTAAAAGTAATATAATTTAATCTATTCAAATTTGTTACAGAGCAAAAAAAGGAAAAAAAAAGAACTGAAGGCCTTCTCCAGTGAATACAGCAAGTGCATGTTAGGAAACACAGGGGGAGGCTGGATGCAATCGCTGGGGAAACATCACTTTAATGGGGATAACCAAAAATAACAGAACACAAAAGTATGGGAAGCAAACAGTCAAACAATAATCCAAAATTAGAAAAGCAAAAATCCACAGAAACGCAAAGCAGTCATAATCCACAAGGGCAAGGCATTAAATCCACAAAAAGAGCAGGGCAGTAATCCAAACTAATAACGAGGCAGTAATCCAAATAATGACGAGGCATGAATCCACAAACGGAACAAAACAAAAACACATAACGAGGCGATGGTCTATGGACTATGGTCTATGGTCTATAAACAAAGCAAGTGCAAATGCGCCGCACATGCATAAACTTACTCTATATACTTTCAATACTTCGCACCGAAGTGAACAAAAGAAGAGTATAAATAATGAAAAACAAACAAGACACACCTGAAACTAATAAGGAAACAATAAACGGAAAACCAATGAATGAACAAGGGCGGAGACATGACGTAAACCAAAGAACAGAGAACCAATGAACATAAGGAGGTGGAGACATGACATAAACCAAAACAAAAGCACATGGTGAAGTAAACAACACAAGAGTCATTGATGAATCAGTCCATTGGAGTTTATGAATGAATGGAGTGGAATGCGGAAGTACGCTACTCGCTAGCCTTCGCTAGCAGCGTAGCGAGAGGGACTCTAACAGTACACGTAAAGGACAGAAAGAACAGAAATCTTTTTGCATAAATGAACTTGAACACCAACACTAAAGAGCAGTTTCTATCAGAAATTTAAATAATGTACTACTAAAAATGACCAATAAAAATTCTTAGAAAAAAATATGTTATAAATTAAGGAACTGAGTGTAGAGTTTTATCTTCAGTAAACAAATATACTCTGAAGAATTCATGAATATAAAATGCACAAAGTGCAAAGTTATTTCCACAAAAAACAAGCATGAATTGCTTAATCATTTGTGGCCAATAGTCATACAGAAGGGGCTTTTCAATTATGTGGATAATAGAATATATACTTGTGGACGTTTCTGAGCTGTAGCCTTTGCACAATTTTGTATCCTTTTGTAAAAGCAAATGACATTGCAGATAAAATTCAAATTGCAGGTGACATTACAGATAACATTAAAGACTAGGGAGGATTCCTGGAAAAAAAAAACACCTTAATCCAACTCTTTTATTTTAGTTGTATTTATTTCTATTCTTTTCTCAGCATCGTGCATTTGTCCTGGTCAGTTGATCAGTTATTTGGATCAGACCTTTAATTTCATTTAAGCCATTAAAGTACCAATGTGTTATTTAGATATTCTTCTTAAAACATATTATCCTGTAATTACAGTGAAACTAATAGGAAGATACTGCATGTAGTTATTAAAGGAAAGAACGCAAGCCTGGACCAACTAATGAATCACAATCAAATAAATATCCTGCCAGATAAATACTGTTACTATTTCTGCTTTGTCTTTGTTTTTTCACTGATCAAATCTATCCACACAAAATTGTCAAAAAGCTTTTATTCAATTTACACTTTCCATCAAATGAAAAGACACCAATAAAATAAACAAGTCTAGAACATGACATTTCACAATTCATGTATAATTTTAGGCTGTAACATAGACAACCTACTGTAGGCTGTAACAAAAATCCAGGTCCAATCCAACATTAGCAGAAAGTATATAAGTGTGTAATGGACACATTTATTCATTATTATTTTCATTTCATTACTCCTCCTTAAGCAGTGTTGTACTTCACTTTGGGCAAAAAATGTTCAGGCCTAATAGACTGTAAGTAAGATCATTTAGAGTCTTTCTATCAAAAGCAGATAAATGTTTGTGTAGAACCAGTTGACTTATAGGACTCATTATGCCTTTTAGTCCATGCAAAGACAATTTAGTGCCACTATTTCAGGGATAAATAATCAATTTGCTTGCTGCAAGCAACATTTATTTTGTCATATCACTAATATGTGCATCCTAAAATCCATGCATTCATAGGGCATATTAATTATTATTATTAATAATTGTAATTAAAAATTCAGTTCAAAGTGATAATTAAGGAAAATCATTAAAATGGAAATTAGTTAAGAATGAAGCATTCAATACCAACCACTTAGCATGGTTAAATTGGAATTGAAGCTTTATCATTTGAAATTTTGTGAAGATATAAAAATACGTCATACAACACAAAATAATATTCATGCAACATAACTTGCCACATACTCATTTTGTTTATATTGCACAGTGCAGACTGAGCTATTTAATTTCACATGAACACACTTAGACATCATTAAAGAAAACAGCAAGTCCATATTGAACAGATTCACAAAGTGTCCCAAGTACCAAATGCACAAAAGTGATGATCCAAAAGTGTTTTTTTTTTTAGTTATTAAAATAAAACTGCAAATAGGATTTTGCATGTCTTCTGCTAATAGCTTTGCTGTTCTCTTTAGCTCAGTTTGCAACAATTACATTCTGAATGCCATGTTGCGTTTGTGAAATTAGGTGAGGATTTGCTATTAGATAAAAATGTTACATCAGATCACCTAATGGTCTAGGAATTTATCTGCAACCTCAAAGTAAAAGTGCCAATGATTAATATTATTATGAGCTTTGTCTTTTTTGTCAATATGATTGTGATTCTGAAAAATGGTTTTGCTATTGGTCAGGTAAACTAATCTCATGATATCATTCTCTGACTGGCACTGATACTAGACATTTCACAGACAGTTTTGTTAGCTCTAAAATAATTCATAATGACAAAAATACATAGTCATAAATAAAAGCACATTTTCATTATAAATACTACATTATTTACACCCAGTTCACAATTGTTCCACAACTGATGAGAATCTGAACAATACCAAATAATGGGAAAGTATTAAAAACTGAGTGATTTCCACAGAACCTACATATAATATTAATACAACTGTGAATTAGAAGGCTGTCTAAAGCGGCTCATACACAGCCCCAAAACATAATTTAAAAATAAATAAAATAAAAAGATAGAAAAAAAAATGAAGAATTGTTATTCTTGTAATCATGAGAGACTGTGCTCTCAATACAATTAAAAAAAAAAAAGTTAGGTCACACAAAGTTTCATTATCAGTGCATGAACAAGGAATACAATTATGTGACACATCAACAAACTGCTGTCCTGTAAACACTGACAGAATGCTTTGTCTCCCTGTTTACTGATTTGACATCAGACAGAACAGAGAAACTGCACTTATGTAAAAGTATGGGTTTGTCAGATTGTCTCAAAATCTGAAAAAAACATTTAGCAATGAATGCTGAGGCATATTAGCAATAAAAAAACGTAGCTGACTAGCTAATTTAAGCAGCCAATTTACAAAACCTAACTACCTAGCTAATTCAACTACCTAAATTACACAACATAGCTAGCTATAGCTAATTTAACTAGCTAAATTATGAATCTTAACTAGCTAAATTAGCTAAATTAATGTTAACATACTTATTTAGCTTTAATGGTGAATTTTAAAGGCTGATGTTTTTACACTGGAGGCAAATGAGACACCTTAAACTGTAGAATCAATAATTCCAGCAAAAGAAAACACTTTACCAAGAAAAAAAGGGGGGAAAATCTTTCTATTGGAAAAGTACAAGTATCCAATTTCAATAATACATGAGAAAAGTGAAAAATCTTCCAAAACAGCATTTAGGTACCGTTTAAAAAAAAAGAAAAAAAAAAAAAAAAAAGGAAAAAAAGTTCCGGTACTCAAGTATTTTGTACTGCTGTCAGGTACAACATTATAAACGCTTCATCATGATTACTTGGTTATTTTCTGTTTTCTTACAGTTAATTTTCATGGCTTTTCCCCCCCTTAAGATCACAAGCATGAATAACTTAATTTCCAGCTGTGCAGTCTCTTTCCACCAGTTTGAGAGCATCAGCTTAAGATGATCCCATGCTGAATTTTCCTCTGTGCACTCAGGTGGAAGCTAATTTAATATAGCCAGAACTAACAGTGCAGATCAGCATAGCTCAGAACAGCAGGTGGATTTTTTTTGTTGTTGTTATTTGTTTGTTTGCTTGCTTTAAATGCGTACTCAGCAATTTGTAAAAAAAAAAAAAAATAAATAAATAAAATAAAAATAAAAATAAAGGCTTCATATCGTAGAACCATTTTACAGTATTCATTTTACTTATATTGGAATTTCAGCTTGAAAATTGCATTCAGTGTATGATTATTCAAATTACATTAGCAGATTTTGCAGATTGCAGATTTCATACCTTTATTTTGTTTATGTTAGGCAATGTTCTGTCACTGCAATACCCAGCATTCATTTTGCAAATACACCATACCATTATTGAAGATCATCCTTACAGGCAACAAATCCTATATCAGTTAGCAGTAATGCTACCACTTTATAGCACTGACCTTAAACTGAAGAGGCTAATGGTGCTTTTTATTATTATTATTATTATTATTATTATTATTATTATTATTATTATTATTATTATTATTATTTTACAATGTCCCAGAATAAGATGTATAGAAATATTGTTAGTGGCTAAAAGGATGAAAGAATGCATATGTATGTGGGATGTATATATAGGCTACTAGATGAGTTGTTGTTGGATGCTAAAGACTAAGGACAATTGAAGTTCCATATTTTTTCCACACTAACAGATGCCACCTCAAGAAGATTAACTGAGGTAAATTTGCTAGTAAATGTGGCATCTAGCTGTCCAATTTGCTAGCTTTAACTTCCGGCTTTTTGTCACACAGATAGACTTTTTTTCCAAGTAGGTTTATTTGTGTATCGTATTCATTTTCCTTCATGACTAGTTATCATTTTCCTTTTTAAATGAAAGGCCAATTGGACATTGTTCACAGTGGAATAGGCAAATGGACTACAAAAATGAGACAGCTTTCTTAAACATATAATCACTATATGGATGCCTTGAGTGACTCCCATGCATGCATGTGTCAAGCATGCATCTTAGTTTAATCAGGCAGTCAGCCAGTGAAAGAGCTCTTCCTAGCTGGCGAACAGCCTACTCAACAACATCTCTCTTTAAAACACTTGTCAACTTACCAATTTACTGGCACCTTCAAGAAGCTTGTATACAGCCAATTTGTGACTGTGACCTTTAATGTTTTGTTCCAATTTCCAAAGAAATATTTGGACCACTGAGATGCTGAAATATCAAACATTTGATTAAATCCCCACAATGAATGCCCTAACAACCTCAACTGCTGATCTGCAGAACAAAAAAGTGTCTTCTTCTCAGCTTTATTCAAGCAATACTAAACATCCCTGGAGTGGTCGCTCTTCCAGTCTGGGTGGAAAAGTTGACCCTCTTGGAAGAGACACTGTATGTGCTAATGTCCTCTTGCTCTGTCTCGTATTCAGGACTTGAGGAGTCTTTGATGACACTGTAGTAGACTGGGGCATTGAGCTTAGATTCCTTCTCCTTACTGGTGGTGCCCTTGCAGTAGCAGAGCTTCTTAAAAGCTGTGCGGAATTTTTGTGACATGGCGTTGTATATGATGGGGTTGATGGCACTGTTGGTGTAGATGCTCATGCGGCAGAAGAGCAGAAACCAAGTGTTGAGGTATGGAGGATCCATGAGCGAGTTCACCACCACCAGAGTGCGATAGGGCATCCAGAGCAGAGCAAATAATACCACGACCACTGCCAACATCTTAGTTACCTACAATAAGAAAGGACAGGAACTAAACACCACCATAATGTACATGTAATACATGAAGATCTCCTGTATTGATGGCTAGCAATTATAATTGTACTTGAGACTAGAAATAAAACAGTTCTTTGTTTTGTATCTTAACCACTAAACAAAATACTTCACACTTCCCATGATGATTGACTGAGGCAGTCTCATTTTTCATTTATTCATCTTCACTAACAGGTTTATCCTGGTCATTTTAGCGGTGGATTTAGCCTAACCCTAACCCAGGAAAACTTGCTGTGAGACAGGAATATACCCTGGATGTGATGCCAGTGCACCATGTCACGAGACAGGGCACCATGCGCAAACACATTCACACATAAGGGAAATTTAATGTTGCCAATCTACCTACTGGCATGCTTTTGGGAGGTGAAAGGAAATTACCAAACCCAGAGGAAACCCACATCCAGTAAACTGAGCTAAGAATCAAACCAGTAGCTGTGAAGTGGCAACGCTACATGCTGTGCCAAGATGCTGTCCAAGGTTCAATTCCATCCATCCATTCATTTTCTGTACCGCTTATCCTACACAAGGTCGCAGAGCCTATCCCAGGGACTCTGGGCACAAGGCAGGGGAGACCCTGGGCGGGGTGCCAGCCCATCACAGGGCACATTCACACACTACAGACAATTTAGAGATGCCAATCAGCCTACAATGCATGTCTTTGGACTGGGGGAGGAAACCAGAGTACCCAGAGGAAACCCAAGATTCAATTAGCCCAATAAAAAGGGAAATGATTGCCTCAGCATGATTCATAATACTTTAAATAAAGATATGGTTTATCTTTCAGTTTTCTATTAAATGGGTATCTGATGGATGCTCACCACACATCAATTTTTTGGCATTTGAACAGGATAATTTTGTAGTGTTTAAGCTAATAAAAAGACATTAGCTCCTTATGAATTTCATACCATGATGCATTTCTTTCGCTCTGCCAAGCAAATTATCTGTTATTTCAGGGCAATTAATGAAGTTCATAGGTGGGTGAGTCCTACAGTGCAGTATAGCCTGCATAATGCCTCAGGTTGCACTGATTGAATTACTGAAAATACCCACAATTATACAACCATTGGCAGGAATATTTTGGTAATCTACCACTAAGCAAAGTAGAAGTGTGGTGTTAGATGCAGTGTTATTTTAGAGACTAAGTGTCAGACAGTAAGCCTTTAAATCTTTTGCTAGAATGAGTCTTTTATGGTCAATTTGCAAGTGTATTATGGGTACTCCTTTATTTGGCAACAAAATGAGATCATACTTGTCTCACACTTGCAGCTCTGGACAGAATATTGTATAATTTTGTCCTTGCCTCTCAGCCTGCCCTGCATTGTTTCTCATAAAATTCTGCTTTGGCTGCATTTATTAGGTACAGTATTATTACAAAGAAGCAGTGGCTTTATTGCAGCTCTGTATACAGCACTTGTGTATTGTCTTGAAATCAATATTTTTGACAGTGTATGCTTTGGGCAAATATGAGATGGCACTAAAATTTCACTTGGATAATATGTGACAGGTGGCTAATAATGTAAATATAAAATGTTCCTTCACAGAAGGAAAGTAACAAAATTATTTGTGCATGTTTGATAAGTCATTGTCTACTTAAGGAAATCTCAACACCTTAAAGCTATTCACATGACAGCTGACCATTAAGAGGGTTTGTCAATCATGCCAGCTTTGTGATATTTAATGCTGTAGGCTATTAGGTTCTCACTACTCATATAAAATAACAGCGCACCTGTTTCCTGGAGGACACTGCACCCTTATTTCGCTTGCAGGAGACCTTCACTGTGCTGTTTGTCCGTCCCTGGTGGATTGAGTCGTTTCCTCTTTCTGACAAATTTGCTGGCAAAGGGTTCATGAACAATATTCTAGCAATCAACCCGTAAAGCACTGTAGCCACGAACAGCGGAATTACATAAAACAGCGTGAAGTCCAAAAAGTAAATTGGCATGTAGAGGTTCCTTGACACCCGATAACCACATCTCACAACGACACCATTGGCGTAAACCATCTCGTGTATATCGACGAGGAAAAACCACATGATGCAGTAGAGTGAGGTGAAAATCCAAACACAGGCGATGATCTTTTTGGCTCTGGACACAGTACATATGAACTGTGCCTTGATGGAGTGGCATATCGCAATGTAGCGCTCAACAGTGAAAGCTGTGATGGAGCAAGAGGAAACATTGATGCCCAGATACTGCAGGTAAGTGATACACAAGCAACCAGCATAGCCATAGATCCAAGAAGAAACCACCTCAGAGATGTTGGGCAGTCCAGCCGCTAAGAGGACAATGAGGTCTGCAATGGCCAAGCTGACCAGATAACAGTTAGTTGGAGTCATCATGTGTTTGGTCCGGAGAACCACCAGGACGACCATGATGTTGCCAGCTATTCCTACCCCACAAATAAGCAGGGACAGGAATATGGTGATGACCTGGACTTCCACTGAGTTCTCTGGCATATTGCTCAGAGGTTCAGTATTGGTGAAGTTAGTGATGGCACTAGGAGTCACATTCTCCATTGTAATGTGACTATGTCTCCTGCACTTTTGGGTTCTCTGGATAGATCTGAATAATTGCTTGGATTTTTTTTTTCAGTATCAGTTGACACAATAGAAATCCTGTAAATCATACACAACCAGAGAGAAGAAAATCATCTTATTCAGAAGTCATTTTTATAAACTGTAAAATATTCTCATGTGTCTAAATAGTTATATGAAGACAATAAAAAAAATCTGTACTTTCCTACATGCATTTTCTATCAAAGTCTTAAGGAAGAAAAAAAGAGATAACTTACCATGATTACATTTTGATTCATTTAACTGGATTTCCTCTGGTCTTGTAAAACAGAGTAGTGTGTGTGTATGTATATGTGTGCATGCAGATATTTATTTCAAATCAGTGTTCCTCAGCATCTAATAAGGTGGCAGAATGCTGCAGAGTGCCAGCACTCTCTATCAGCTTCCCTTTTTCCTTCCTCCCTCCTTCTCGCTCTATCTCTCACACGGTCCATTGGCCAGCCCCCCTTTTTACCCCATCTCTCTTGTTCATCACCCTCACACTCCCTCTCTTTTACTGTCACCACCCATTTTCTGTCTTCTGACTCCCTTTTTAATAGCTGTGCTCATTTGCTTGCCTTATTAGAACCTCAGTATCACAAGCATACTATCTACTCTCAGCCTAGGGACTCTACACATATACCTACAGCATATTTCTAATGTTACTACTGTGTTCTGTTCTGTTCTTGTTCCAAAATAGCAGGTGTTTGGACCGAAAGGAGTGACGAATTGAAATAATTCAGGTAATGCATTTGACTTTGGCTCCAGCTTTAGTCTCCAGTGAGCCAAGTCTGTGACGATATGATCGTCAGTCATCAGAGAAGAACAGAAAGTGCTACCCTTGGACTGATTTGTGAGGCAAACACCTTCAGCTCATTACTTGTTAGATAGCAAAGATGTATTACACATATTCTGTTAGTAGTATTTTCACGCTTTTGTACTCCCTCTTTGTAATCACAGTTATTAATCATAATAGGCAGATATGAATGATCCAAAATGTAGTTGCACATTTGAAACCTCTTAAATGAGAATCCATTTATTTTGGCGAATGATGAATCAATTAGTCTGTCAGTAGCTACAGCTCCATCATCCTCTCTCTCTCTCTCTCTTTCTCTCTCTCTCTCTCTCTCTCTCTCTCTCTCTCTCTCTCACTCTTCACTGTCTGTCTCTCTTTTTTTCTATTTTACTCTAATTTCTGGGTGCCTGTGCCACAAGCCAACACTTTTGCTTGTAATTTTGTGTGAGCTGTTAGTGATAAGACATGACAAGAGCCTTTCATTTGTTCTGCTGGAGGAATTTGAAAGGGTCTCCCTAGCCGATTCCATTTACCGTGTGTTATCTTTTCCCTTGTCATTTACTCTGAAACGCCACACAAATCTACTTATCTCAGATGAGAGCAAGAGTGGCAGAAAATGTCACTCCATTGTTTACAAACAATTCAAATATAAATTCAGAGAAAAAAGCCTCTTTGTGCAATTGACTGCTGGTTTATTGCACTCAGTGCTCTGAAATCTACAATTTACAACTGAGAGAGCTCTGTAAATTACTGCAACGAATCAGTTCTGAGTGAAACAGACACCTAGAAATTAGAGGGAAACCAAGAGAGATCACAGTATGAAAGACAGCGAGAGAAAGGCTATTTGTGACAGAGAGACCAAAACAAGGTGATAGAGAGGAATGTTAGGTGGAATAGTTTTTCCTCTGCCAAAAATTGAATGTGCAACAAGCACTTTCTTTTTTTTTTTTTTTTTAGCAGTCCCTTTTTTCAATATCATGGAAAATTTGGTGATAGAGTTTTTCTTAGGAAGATCACACTTTATCCATTTTCAATGCAATATAGTAGATACCTCACATCTAGAACTTATATACTGATAACTTATGTAAGGTAGATGTGATGACAGTATGCCTTAGGCCTAGTTGTGCAAAACATATGCCATGGCAGTCAAAATATCAGGTATTGGACCATATCAAACTAATCGGGCAGTAATTCAATCCAATTAAATTGTATTTTTGTCATGCTTTTAACAATGGACATTGTCACACAGCAGCTTTAAAGAAATATATAAATTCAGGTCATAAATTTAAATTTATAAATGTATCCCTAATGAGCAAGCCAGAGGCGACTGTGGCAAGGAAAAACTCCCTGAGACAATGTGAGGAAGAAACTTTGAGAGGAACCAGACTCAAAAGGGAACCCATCCTCATCTGGGTTACACCGGATAGTGTGATTATAAATAATTCCCTTCTATAACTGTGCACTAAATGGTCAAGAAGTGCTATGTAACCAGAAGATTCATTAATGAAAGGAAAGTAATGTGCCCACAAAGTTTAGAATGTGTTTCATTATGGTTAAATGTTTAGGCTAGCAGATACTGGTATTAATTTTACCTTGTAGCAAGTTTGATGAAAATTTGGTTTTCAACTTTTAGCTCTTTATGCAGCTTTATGACCATAGAGCAAAGGTATTCAAACTGTGAGGTGGGAAGGAATTGTTGGGGGTTTGGCACAGGTGAGTGATGAGATCATATACCAAAAGATAATTATTTAAAATGATCAGACCTGGCAACCTTTAAGCATTTTGCACAGGAGCTCCACATTTTAATATCGATATATGCTGGAATGCAAAAATATGCCAAATATATGCTCACATATGCTCATATATTTTCTCACTTGAAAGATGTGACACCCTCGCTTTCTGTCACAGTAACTGGAGACTATTTTGAGTATATTAATTTGTAATAATAATAATAATAATAATAATAATAATAATAATTATATATATATATATATATATATATATATATATATATATATATATATATATATATATATATATATATATATATATATATATATATAAATAATTGGCCTGTGAAATAGGCCTACAAGAGGGTGTCAAATCTAACACCATAGAAATAATTTACATGGTAATTATAATTGGACAGTGATTTAAACCTGATTGTTTGTTTTGCTCTCCTGTGCCAATCAGTGCTGAGATACACTGAAACAGTCTAAACAATAGCAGGGCTTGGGGCTGGTTGGTGGGACACAACTTTCTCAAAAAACTGGGAAGTGGACTTTATGGGGAAAAAGTTTTAATACTTCTGCCAAAGATAAAAAGCTGACACAGTAAAAGGGTGATGTTAGGTAAAGTTAGTACTAATACTAGTTACCATATTAAACCATGCTATCAAACTCACTTTATGGGTATATTAGTACCTGATACAATTTGAGATGGTTGTTTGTACCGAATTGGAGCTCAACTGATATTAAACTACAATTGCATCTTAAATTTATGAGAACTATTAGTTACTTAGTTCTAACTCTTTAGCCTATCAAGTGCTAGTACCAACTATGTTTATTTCTTCCTGTTTAGTTTTATGACCATTTATGACAATTAATTAGAACTAATAATTAGATATCAGTTAACTATTAGAACTTTGGTGATCTAACATTAGCTAAAACATGAGGTAAAGTTGGTACTAGCACTTGTGTGGTAACACAATTAATTATGCTGACATGATTTTTTTTTTTTTTTGTTTTTTTTTTTTTGTTTATATAAATTATATAATATTATGTCTATAATATAGTTTTATGGCTATATTATTGCCTGATAAATTTTGACATGTATGTTCAAACCAAATTAGATTTAACGTCAGCTAAAATCAAGTCTCAATTTTACAAGAACGAATAGTAGAACTATGTAGGCTGCATTGTAGCTGTCAAATCACGCTAATGAGGGGTTTTGAGTGGTGCAGTGGTCCAAACGATTGTTCTAAGCAAGTCCCAGCTGTCCTCTGACATTGCATGAGCAGCCGTTTGAAATAATGCAGTGGCTTCATGTGCCTCAGATCAAGCATATGTTTGTTGTCACCATCTCAGCTGACATGTCATAGGGGAGAATTAGCTGGTGGGTGCATCCAAAAAAAATCAAAGTTTAGAGAACTTTGTAATACTACTAGTACTGTAACACTAAGTAAAAGTTATTTTTAGGAAGTAACTTTATAAATAAATCTCTGTTTGAGATAAGGAAATGAGATTTTGTCATTAGTACCTGTATTTAATACTGTATTTAGTATTTAAGTGTTGTAAGTCTTTAAGTCCAATTAAACGTTGTGAGATAATGTGTACAGCTTATACTAGTGTTTACCTAGATTTACAGTGGGTATAGAAAAGAATCACCCCCTTTAAAATAATCACATTTTGTTGCTTTTCAGCCAGAAATGTAGACGGACATAGTTTTTGTCTTATCCAGCTCTATTTACTCATTGCAACTTATAACATCCAAGTGAAAGATATAATACCAACATGTCAGAAAGAAATTAAAAAAATTAAAAACCAGAATCACTGAGTTGGAAAAAGGATCACCCCCCTCCTAAAAATGACTTTTAAACTCAATAAAGTGTAGCTAATCACCTTTTCAATGGCACACAAAGCCATTTGACTTTCAACTATAATCAGCTGTGGTTATTTTGATTAGCTCAGCATGAAAAAAGCTTTCCTGGAGCATTTTGTAGTGCAACTGAAACAAACAATCAACTATGGGTGGCAAGGCACTGTCAAAAGATATCCGGGATAAAGTTGTGGACAGGCACAAGTCAGGAGATGGATACAAAAAAAAAATGTCAAAGGCTTTATCAATGCCTAGAAGCACAATGAAGTCTATTATTAAGAAGTGGAAGGCATTTGGTACAACACAGACCCTCTCTGGATCAGGACGTCGCTCCAAACTGGATGAAAGAGCCTGGAGGAAACTGGTCAGAGAGGCTACCAAGAGGCCTACAGCAACTCTGAAGCAGTTGCAGGAATTTATGACAAAGAGTGGTCATTGTGGGCATGTGACAACAATATCACAAATTCTCCACAAATGTGGCTTGTATGGGAGGGTTGCAAGAAAAAAAGCCACTCCTCAAGAAAGGCCACATGCAAAGAACCTTGAAGACTCTGAGGTCACATGGAAAAAGGTGTTATGGTAAGATGAGATTAAAATTTAATTTTTTGACCTCAACACCAAACAATATGTCTGGTAGAAATCCAATACAGCTCACCTTTCAAATTACACCATTCATACAGTAAAGCATGGAGGTAGTAATATCCTGTTATAGGGGTGTTTCTCTGCAGCAGGGACTGGAGCACTTGTCAGGATAGAAGGAAAATGGATGGGGCAAAATACCATCAAATTCTTCAGGAAAATCTGCTGTCCTTTGCCAGAAAGTTGTCAATGGGAAGGTTTACCCTCCAACATGACAATGACCCAAAGCACACAGCAAAACTGACCACACAGTGATTGAAGGAGAAAAAGGTGAATGTCCTTGCGTGGCCTAGTCAGAACCCAGACTTAAACCCCATTGAAAATCTGTGGAATGACTTGAAGACTGCAGTCCACAAATGGTCACTATCAAATTGAACTGAACTTTAGCAGTTCTGCAAAGAAGAGTGGGCAAATATTACAAAGTCTAGATGTGCAAAGTTACTAGAGACATATCCCAACAGACTAAAGGCTGTAATTAAAACATTAAGGTAAATTAAAGCAAGGGGGTGAAATTTTTTCTGACATGTTGGTGTTATATCTTTCACTTAGATGTTATAAGTTGCACTGAGTAAATACAGCTGGATAAAACAAAAACTGTGTCAGTCTTCATTTCATGTTGAAAAGTAACAAAATGTGATTATTTTAAAGGAGGGTGATTCTTTTCTATATCCACTGTATACAAGAAATTATTGTAAATAATACAAATAAGCAACTGTAAAACAATTAGTCTATTGTGGCATTTAACATTTAATAAATAACAGGAGGCATGCAGTCATTTGAAACTTAAGTTATGACTAATAGTGTTCTATTTGAACAATATTACTATATATCTAATACTTGTTATATAGAAAAGCACATTTTATTTAGAAAATCAGTGTACTTTGGGTTGTTGTCCTAGCAACGCATATTGTTAGTAATTAAAAGGGTTTGCAATTTTGTTTATTCTGAATATTTGAAATAAGATGTTTATTGTGTATGGCATGGTAGAATAACATGGTTCATCTTTTAAATTCTTTTATATATATTTTTTTTATATTACATTTTTATATTAAGGTAAGGTACAGTAATCAAGTTTCTGAGGGAAAAAATCCCAAATTAGTTGCATGGACAAATAAACTTAGAAAAGATCTCTATGAAGCAAAATTCACATGGCTAATCCTTAGTCCTTGATACTCACATTTATCAAGCATGCATTAATATTCACATTCTGAAACCAAATAAATTGACTGCATGTTTAAAAAAAACGGATTTCAAAGGATGGCACGAGTGTGGACTAAACTAGCAAACCCCTGAAAATATGAATGCACATATATTATATATTTTTGGACAATAAAATGCTGTGCTCTCAAAGGGTTTTAGGGCTCTATCCAGAAGATGCCTAGGTGCTTCAGTGCCAGCAGAAAAACGTGAGATGAGTAAGAAAAAAACACTAGAGGCTTTTAGTAGATATTCACAAAAGCGGAAGTCTATAGAGCTGATAGTTGTTTTGATAAATTTGAAAGAAGGGACAGTGCCAGTGATATGCAAGTACTGATGAAGGTTAAACAAGGAATAAAATAAAAAAAGTTAAAAAATGAATTAATTTTTAGTCAGTTTCAAATTTTTAAAAACATATATCTTATATGTTGAATCCAACCATTCAACCAAACAAAATTGAACAAAACATGTAACATATAAATAACACTTTATTACTCCAAACTGAACCATTAACAGTTACTAAGAAAAAGAGATATCTAGCATGTGACCGCTGTATAGAAAGGACTCATAATTGAAATCATTTTCCCAGTTACCTGAATAATCAGTAAAAAGGCATGATTATTTTTTCATTAATATCCTTAATATCCTTTTTCTGAAATCCTTTTATTCTGCAGCACGTGAACAGGTAAAGTACTTTGCATAAGGCCTGGTTCTCTTTCACTGTTTCACAATGACAGTAATCAACAGTCTGAGACTTAATTTGTAAAACATGACTAAAAATAAGGTACAGGTCTGTGTTAAATAACACAGAGATGGTGTATTACTGCAAAATTGAAAAGTCTGTTCGCACAACCCATTTAATCAAAGGAATCATTGCTGATTCCTGGTCAATCAGCCAGACACAAATATCTGTATGGTTAAACACTGAAAAAGTACATTTTCATAATTGTTGAATAATAACAAGCACTTTATCTCTTGTTGATCTTAATAGACTTCAATGCAGGCTACCACTTCAGACCACTGCAGGTCTTCCACACACATACACATACGTATACACATTTAAATGTATGTATATACACATGCATACAAACAAACACAAGCAGAAAAAAATCTGTCACTTTAAGTCCTAGACACCATTATTCATGCACAGCCAAGCGGATTTAAATCTGTTAGGCTACTGACATCAAGTGGACATTGAGAGACATATCATCCTTGACTTGTTCTACAGAGATGTGGAAATCATAGGATATACAGTATTATGTGTTACAATTCTTAATAAAAACTTATTTGTAATAAATATTATTTAATAGTAATAAAACAGCAATAAAATGAAAATATTAATTCTTATAATATTATGATCAGATCAAATGACAAGGTTTTAACAGAACAAAATTGATTTGTGCTAAGCATAGATTTGTGTTCTTTTCTACAATAGTTATGAGGAAGTAATACACTCTGTATAGGACACCAGTCCATTGCAAGGCACCATGCACACACACTTTCACATACAACCCCAATTCCAAAAAAGTTGGGACTGTGTAAAATGTGTAAAATGTAAATAAAAACAGAATGCAATGATTTTCAAATCTCATAAACCCATATGTTATTCACAATAGAACATAGAAAACATATCAAATATTTAAACTGAGGAAATTAACCATTTTAAGAGAGAAAAAATAATAATTTTGAATTTGATGGCTGCAACAAGTCTCAAAAAAGTTGGGACGGGGGCAACAAAAGGCTAGAAAAGTAAGTTTTACTAAAAAGAAACAGCTGGAGGAACATTTTGCAACTGATTAGGTTAATTGGCAACAGGTCAGTAACACTATTGGGTATAAAAAGAGTATCTTAGAGAGGCAGAGTCTCTCAGAAGTAAAGATGGTCAGAGGTTCACCAATCTGCGAAAAACTGTGTCTATAAATTGTGGAACAATTTCAGAATAATGTTCCTCAATGTAAAATTGCGAAGACTTTGAATATCTCATCATCTGCAGTACATAATATCATCAAATGATTCAGAGAATCTGGGCAAGTGTGAAAATCAATATTGCCTGCCTGTGATCTTCGGGCCCTCAGGCGGCACTGCATTAAAAACAGGCATGATTCTGTAATGGAAATCACTACATGGGCTCAGAAACACCTCCAGAACTCATTGTCTGTGAACACAGCTCACCATGCCATCCACAAATGCAGGTTAAAGCTCTATCATGCAAAGAAGAAGCCACATGTGAACATGATCCAGAAACGCCGCAGTCTTCTCTGGGCCAAAGCTCATTTAAAATGGACTGAGGCAAATTGGAAAACTGTTCTGTGGTCAGATGAATCGAAATTTGGAATTATTTTTGGAAACCATGGACGCCGCGTCCTCTGGACTAAAGAGGACTAAAGAGGAGAGGGACCATCCGGCTTGTTATCAGCACTCAGTTCAAAAGCCTGCATCTTTGATGGTATGGGGGTGCATTAGTGCTTATGGAATGGGCAGCTTGCACATCTGGAAAGGAACCATCAATGCTGAAAGGTATATACAGGTTTTAGAGCAACATATGCTTCCATCCAGATAACGTCTTTTTCAGGGAAGGCCTTGCATATTTCAGCAAGACAATGCTAAACCATGTACTGCATCTATTACAACAGCATGGCTTCGTAGTAGAAGAGTCCAGGTGCTGAACTGGCCTGCCTGCAGTCCAGACCTTTCACAAGTCGAAAACAT
Organism: Cranoglanis bouderius; assembly: GCA_023630585.1. Classification (NCBI taxonomy): domain Eukaryota; kingdom Metazoa; phylum Chordata; class Actinopteri; order Siluriformes; family Cranoglanididae; genus Cranoglanis; species Cranoglanis bouderius. The sequence continues at coordinate 10,929,178 of CM042556.1, read as the reverse complement.
TTGGCGCATCATGAAACGAAAAATATGACAAAGAAGACACAGGACTGTTGAGCAGCTAGAATCCTGTATCAGACATGAATGGGACAACATTCCTCTCCCAAAACTCCAGCAACTGGTCTCCTCAGTTCCCAGACATTTACAGACTGTTGTTAAAAAAAGAGGGGATGCTACACAGTGGTAAACATGGCCCTGTCCCAACTTTTTTGAGACATGTTGCTGCCATCAAATTCAAAATTACCTTATTTTTTCCTTAAAATGGTACATTTACTCATTTTAAACATTTGATATGTTTTCTGTGTTCCATTGTGAATAAAATATGGGTTTATGAGATTTGCAAATCATTGTATTCTGTTTTTATTTACATTTTACACAGTGTCCCAACTTTTTTGGAATTATAGTTGTACTAATTCACACCTAGGGGCGATCTAGAGTAACCAATACAACTACCAACACCTTTTAGCGAGGTCGGAGGAAACTGTAGAACCGGGAGAAACCCCCACACTCACAGGCAGAACATCGCACAGAAAAACACTGCACAGAAAGTAACCTGAGCTCAGGATCAAATTGAAGAATGTGGAGCTGTGAATGCAGCAATGCCACCCTCTGCATCGCTGTGCTGTTTGTTCCATAATTAAGTCTACGTAAAATATTTTGCAGTCAAATGTTCAAATATAATGAAGCCAACTTGTCAGTTTCAACCAGTACAGTCAGGGATCTGGCTCCTGGTTTTCATCAGTGTGCTTGACCACATTGTCTTTTCTTGCAGGAAAACATGCATATAACCTAGAAAGAGGTAAAAACTTTAATAGTCTCTTATCATTTCCCTGCATCCTGTTTTCAGTACTTTCAAATTCTGCTTGTTTGGCTTGTTTTCTCTTCTTCTTGGTCACAATTTGATCAATAAGAAATGCGATTCTTTTCTCCTCCTGCAGCTGGAAGAAAGATGAGGCCACTTTCCTGCGAAGGCGTCGAGCGTAGACCTCAAGGAAACTGAGACAGTAACTGAAGAAGTAGAGCAGGAGCAGTGCGAGTATCACACCTGCATTCAGCTTGCTTGGCCTGGTCTTGCACTGAGTCACATCAGAACTAATGGTGGCATTGTACTGTCTGATGAAGTTCACTAATTCTGAGGGTTTGCAGCCAAATATCTCACAGGTGTTATGCTTATAATAAACCTATTAGGATTGGATGACAACAAGCAAAAAAAGAATGTTAAGATGGGAAAGATAAAAGATATGGAAAATTACAATTTTTACAATAACTTCAAGGGTTAATAGTAGTTCTTGCTGAGTAAAAAAAATATGATTGATACCGCCATGGTTCAGGTGAAAATGTAAGTTAAGCCTTGTAGCCACTTATGTAACTGGAATCAAGTCAGAAATAGGCAAGTTATAAGAAATGTTGCAAAATTTACCTTAAAATGGATGTCCATGGAAATGTCAGTAGGTGGAATGTCCAAAAGCCAAGGCCCGCCTGTTACCACAGCATAATGCACTATATGGTCAAGAACTAGAAGCATGATCGTCATCAGCAGATACAATGTGATCATGAGAATGGGAAGTAAACACTTAAGGAGTTCTTGTTTTGACATTCTGAAGCTGGTGACGTTCACTCCATTTTTCACATCTTTTGCCTCCACTTGGATTCCTCTATTGTCTGCATTTTTTTTTAGCAGCCCTGTGATGTAGACATTATCAAATCTCACAGATGTCAGGTATGACTTCAGGTAAATGGTTGAATCCATAAAAAGGTAGATCACCAAACCAGCAGCAAGTATTCTGCTTGAAAGGAGCTTCAGTTCCTCTAGTTGATGTATGGCCTTGGAAAAATCCTGCCCGACATGTTTGCTTAAATTTTTCAGATTTTCTCTTAGACCAGTCACGTCAATGTCTGTGCGGTGGTTAAAACTACTTAGCTGCTCCACAAATTTCCCAAAACCTGAATCCTGAATATTTTTAACTTTAGAAACCAGATCACTCTTTATGATGTTGCTTAATGCAGATGAATTTAGGACACTGTGAGCGACATTCTCTGATGTGCACTTCATGAGGTGTGTAAGTGCAGCTATGTTAGTGGCAATGTTCGGCAGAACATAAATCAGCACAATCATCACGCACAAATAGAGAACAAGTTTGCGTCCCTGTTGGGTGCCCAGTGTTGGAAACATCAGCATGAATGCACAACGAAAAGGATGTATAAGAAATGAGAAGATCAAGATGGCTACTGTGTAGATGCCTGTGGCGATGCCCGCAGTCTTTGGGTGATACCTTAAGAGCCCACTTAGCCAGTGGAAGAGTAGGGCACCAGTGCTTGTGGAGATGACCAAACAGAGGAGCAGGAGGGTGAATACTTGTTTGACACTCTGTGGAGTCGGATTAGAGTAGGAGGACCAGATGAACCCCAGGCCATTCTTCACTGACACTCTGGAAGGCAAAATTTAGAGGTTAGGAGATACAAGAAGTGGGATTGTAAACCAATGTTACTGTTGACTGTAGAGCTGCCCCCTTCACAAAATATCTAACAAACTGTTAGGGCTAATACCAGTAAAAACCAATAAAGGCAATTACGTTTCAGTTTCCTGGATTGCTGCCTACACACTACATGAGGAATCAATACATCAGGAAACATGTCAGGGTTATACCCTGTCAGGGAGTTTCCCAATTGTGGCACTCCAGTACATACAGTTATACTGAGATTGATGCTGTGCTTCCCCATTTTAATGAGCCCATGAGTCAAGTCAGGTATACTAGAAGCAGCATAAATGCTAAAATGTGCATTGCATGGAGACTGGGAAATACTGAACTAATAGATGATGCTGATTAGCTAGATAAGATCTGCTCTGTAATTGATCTGCAATTCCCAATTATACCACCAATAGAGAATATGAAGTTACATCAAGATGTACAATATGTTGGGGCAACATAACCATTTTGTATGGAATACTGTATTTGTTGTTATTGTGAGCTTAGTATTATAAGGTTCTATTCAGGTGAAGTTTCGAGATAGAGGGCATCAGTAATTTTACATTTGACCTATCAAAACATGAATGTACTCTAATCTCCATTACATCTAATGCAAGTTCATATCAAACTTCCGAGACACTTTAAAAGTGGATTTTTGAGCAGTCACCAAATACAGATAGAACCATATTATTCTGTAAAATCAAATACTATTTGTATAAGGTTCCTTCTGCCTGTTAGTCATTAAACAATCATTTATCTCATTGAATAACTAATAATTGGCAGAAATTCAGTAGAGGTTGACAATTTTAAGCCAAGATCAAATTACAACAATAAACATTTCTCCAAGCTGAATTGTTCTAAGATCTGAAGTTTTCCCTCAACAAAACATTTCACCTGATTTTTATTTATTTATTACTATTTTAAAACATTTAACAATATAGGCGGGTTAAATTACAAATGAGCATGTATAATTCTGTCAAACCACACACATACACATCTTACAAATTCTACTAGCTGAACTTCAGTCCCAGTTACACTGGTACATTCCGCTTTTATGCATATTGCATGTAGCTAGCTAACATCTTTAATATTTAACATTAATGTTATTTGATATTAGTTACCATATTAGCTTCCACTGCAATGAACGTGCCAGAATGTTTATACACTGTAAGACCGACAAGTACAGTAGACCAAAGCTTTATATGCTTTATATATTTGCATGCATTATATTAAACTCATCACACAAACAAAACATTGAGAACTAAAAATGTCTTTCTCATCCAGCTCACAATACTGAAGCTTCAGGTTCCTTCTGTCAGCGTGCAAGTAGACTATAGATATTAATTGGCTATCTCTGCCTATATTGTGCATTCAGCTTGGATAATGATTGCCTAGCAGACAGAACTTTATAATAACAAGATTATCTGTGAAATTGAAGGTAGAATTAGGCTTAACTTTTTTTTTAATATACCACCAAAATGCCATAGGAAAATTGGCATAGGGGAGGGGCACACAAGGCTCATACAAAGTCTATACTGACAACATGAGTCAATTACATTTTTATGCAGCCCCCTAAATGTAGTGTATGAACAGAGGTAAACTTCTGTTTTTAAAGAAGTTTTTTTTTTTGTCATATGACTTATTATTTTAAATATCATTTGACTTTCATAACTAAATGAAATTGAATTAGACTTTCATCTAAAATAGACACAAAATATATGTAAAAATGTCATGAATGGTTGTAGTCAGGGTGACATTTACTGAAATACATGCACTTCTACTGTTTAAAAAATGTAAAACTTTGTAGTTCTTTGACAAGCCACATACTGTATAATTTTGTATAATTTACGCCTTTGCCTTTTGAGACTGATTTCTGTACTTAAAATAATTCCAAACTTGCATACATTAACCAGCATGATAAATGTATCCTTACTGTCTATAACTACCCGGAATTTTCTATTAAAAGCTCTAATAACAAAATAATAACATAATACAGTCAAAAAGGTAATAGTTGGGCAGCACTAAAATATTTATTTTCTAGAATATTCTATAATACTGGTAACTGGTAATTTTTACTGGTAACATTATATTTGACCTACGTTGATAAAAACAATACTAATAATAAAAAAAGTTAAATGACAAACCTGAATGCGTGGCAGTTACTCTTTTGGAACATTTTGCTGTGTGTAGTAAATATACAGCTAGATAGTGAAGTAAATAGAAAGATGGACTGAAGGACAGGGATCCAGATGGTTAAACAAGAACAGTACAGTTTGTCAACATCATATGGAAGTGGAAACTGTCCACAAAAACACAGACAACGTGTTTAAATGCACTAACTACTGAGTCATCATGTTGCTCAAATTCACGTGATAAGCATTCAGTATAAGCAGACACTGTACACGTTCAAACAAACTGTGGCTTGTGACAAGTATGTAATGGAACAAAATATATCATTCTCATTCCACGGACTTGTCATGAAAATAATACAACCCCAATTCCAAAAAAGTCGGGACGCTATGTAAAATGTAAATAAAAACAGAATGCAATGGTTTGCAAATATATATTTGATGCTCGTTAGTGTGAGATGTTTATTAGAACAATAATGAATGAATACAGAAAACAAACTAAAAGACATTACATGAAAAGACAAATAAACTAAATGAGATTAAAATTATTTTTGATCACAGGACCACACACCCCTTCCATACATATTGAAAATGTCATGGTCTGGGCCGAGCTCCTCGTATTTTCCCCATCGTCCTCTTTCCTATGCTTCCAGTGTTTTCTCTGTGTGTGTGTGTGTGTGTGTGTTCCTAGGCGTGGCGCTCCATGATCGAATCAGCGGTCTCACCACGTCTCAAGTCTCCCGTTGCCTGCTCCTGTCTCACTTCCTGCTACACCCAGTCCCGCCTCGCTTTTCCCCATGGCTCTCCAGCTCTTCACGCTGCCAACCACTTGGTCCCACTCTCCCCTCCCACTCTCCCCTCCCTGTGGTGCACCTCTTGCACACTTGCTCCTCATGCTCCAGACCGGAGTTCGAATCCGTGGATTCGACCATGCCACGCTTCACCTTTCCCTCGCTATTTGTAAATAAAACCTGTTACCCTGAACTCCTGTGTTAGTGTTCTGTGCTTAGGTCCTCCTTGTCTCTGTGTCATAACAGAACAATCTGGCCACCATAGACCCAGCAGAACCAGCCCCTCTGCAGGCAGTCCTGTCCTGGCTCAGGTTCACTCCTGGGCCAGCTCTGTGCTATGTCCCAGGAGATTAGTGCTCTCACGGAGTGGTATAACCAGTTGACCCAGGTGTCACTCACTCCCCCATCAAGGCAAGCCATCCCAGCACCCACCTCACCTTCAAGTCTCCCACTACATGAGGCCCATGTCCCTGACCCTGAACCCTATGCTGGTGAACTAGGGAGGTGCAGGTCCTTCCTCCTCCAGTGCTCCCTCGAATTTGCACAATGTTCCCTCACCTACACCACCGAGGAGTCCAAGGTGGCCTACATCATGGGCCTCCTTAGGGGAGATGCCTTAGCCTGGGCCACTGCTATTTGGGATAAGCAGCTGGCATTGAGGACCTCGGTTGTTGCCTTCACCGACGAGCTGCGGAAAGTGTTTGATCACCCCATCCAGGGGAAGGAGGCCACCAAACGCCTGCTCTCCCTCTGCCAGGGACCCTGTAGCGTGGCCGAGTATTCAGTGGAGTTCCGGGTTCTGGCCGCTGAGTCTGGATGGAACCAGGAGGCCCTCCAGGGGGTGTTCCTTAATGGCCTCAGAGAGCCATTAAAGGACGAACTCACCACAAGGGATGAACCCGACTCCCTCGATGCACTGATTTCTCTCACCATCCACCTAGACAATCGCATGCGAGAGAGGCATTGAGAGAGGACTGGCCGGACCCAAGCTCCCCACTCGCCTGCCCACTCAGTCCGGGAACCTACATCCAGCTCTCCAGCCTCATCCCATGTGTTTCCCCCTGGCGAAGAACCCATGCAGGTGGGGCGGGCCTGACTTACTATAGCCAAACATGACCAAGAGATGGTGTGCCTCTACTGTGGAGCTAGGGGTCACTTCATTGCCACCTGTCCTGTTCGCCCAAAAGGATGGGCTCGCCAGTAAGTAGGGAGCTACTGGCGAGCCAAACCCTCCAAGTCTCCCAGTCTGTCTCCCGGGCCAGACTCCAAATCCCAGCCACCCTACATCACAAGCAAGCACCTGTCCCCTTGTTGGTTCTGATCGACTCCGGTGCAGAAGACAGTTTCCTTGATAAGGAGCTAGCCTCCCAGTCTGGCTTCCCCCCGGAACCGTTGGAGCCGCCCGTGACAGTCAACGTGCTGGATGGCAGACTCCTGGCCCAAGTTACCCATCGTATCGTCCCTCTGCTCTTGGTTATCTCTGGAAACCATCGTGAGAGGATCAGACTCAATGTCATCTCCTCTCCAGATACACCACTGGTCTTGGGACACTCCTGGCTGAGGCGTCACAACCTCCAGATTGACTGGATGGCTGGGAGGATCATCACCTGGAGCCCCTTATGCCACTCCTCGTGCCTGGAATTGGTGCTCCCTCCTGCAATGGCCTTTACCCCTCCTTTGGCCTCTGAACCGCCTGACCTCTCGTCTGTGCCCCCTGAGTATCACGACCTGGGAGAGGTCTTTAGCAAGGACCGGGCTCTCTCACTACCACCTCACCGGCCCTACGATTGCACTATCGACCTTCTCCCTGGAGCCCCCCTTCCGTCCAGCTGGTTATATAACCTGTCCCATCCTGAGAGGGAGGCCATGGAGAAGTACATCAATGACTCCCTCGCCGCTGGAATCATCCACCCATCCTCCTCACCTCTGGGTGCTGGGTTCTTCTTTGTGGCCAAGAAGGATAAGTCCCTCCATTGCTGCATAGACTACAGGGGACTAAAGAACATCACAGTAAAAAATAAGTACCCCTTGCCTCTTCTCAGCTCAGCCTTTGAGCCCTTGCATGGGGTGACCATATTCACCAAACTGGACCTACGGAATGCGTACCATCTGGTCAGGATCAGAGAGGGGGACGAGTGGAAGGCAGCGTTCAACACTCCGTTGGGCCTCTTTGAATACCTGGTCATGCCTTTTGGCCTTACTAACGTGCCAGCTGTCTTCCAGGCCCTGGTCAACAATGTACTCCGGGACTTTCTGAACCGCTTTGTCTTTGTCTATCTGGATGACATCTTGATCTTCTCCCAAAACTCCTCCGAGCACACCCACCGTGTCTGACAAGTCCTGCAGCGACTCCTGGAGAACCGCTTGTAAAATGCGAGAAATGCGAGTTCCACACCCAATCAGTCACCTTTTTGGGGTACATCATGGAAAGCAGATGAGTCAAGGCTGACCCGGAGAAGATCAGAGCTGTAGTTGAATGGCCCAGACCAACCACCCTTAAACAGCTCCAGAGGTTTCTTGGGTTCGCCAATTTCTACCACCGCTTTATTCGGGACTACAGCTGGGGTTGCGGCACCCCTTACCAGATTGACCTCCACCTCCACCCCCTTCTTATGGAACCTGAGGCTGAAGCCACCTTTAGGAAACTTAAGGAACTTTTCACCTCGGCTCCAATGCTGGTACAACCTGACCCCTCGTGGCAATTTATTGTGGAGGTGGATGCCTCCAAGTCAGGTGTGGGTGCGGTTCTCTCCCAACGGTCTGGCTCCATCCAGAAACTCCACCCATGCGCCTTCTTCTCATGTCGCCTCTCACCCACAGAACGCAAATACGATGTGGGGAATCGTGAGTTGCTGGCTGTCAAATTGGCCCTGGAGGAGTGGAGACACTGGCTCGAGGGGGCTGAGCAGCCCTTCATCATCTGGACCGACCATAAGAACCTGGCATACATCCAGACCGCCAAGCGTCTTAACTCCCGCCAAGCTCGTTGGGCCCTATTCTTTGGACGGTTCAATTTCACGATCACCTACCGTCCAGGCTCGAAGAACGGCAAGCCCGATGCTCTCTCCCACCAGTTCTCCAGAGAAGAGGACACTTCAGGTCCCGACACCATTCTCCCTTCCACCTGTGTGGTCGGGGCTGTTACGTGGGAGATCGAGTCCGCCATCCAGAGAGCTCAGAGCACCCAACCTGACCCTGGCAATGGACCCCTGGGCCGCTTATTTGTCCCAGATACCGTGCATTCCCAGGTCCTCCAGTGGGTCCACTGTTCCCGGTTTGCCTGTCACCCCGGCTCCCGTCGCACCCTGGGCCTATTGAAACAGCACTTCTGGTGGCCGACCATAGATGCTGATAGCCAAGCATTTGTTGCAGCCTGTACAGTCTGTGCCCGTAGCAAGCCCCTACACTGACCTCCGGCTGGGTTACTCCAACCTCTCCCTGTTCCCAGTCGCCCTTGGTCCCACATAGCTCTAGATTTTGTCCCCCATCCCAAGGCCAAACCGTGATCCTGACCATTATAGACCGGTTCTCCAAAGCAGTCCATTTCGTGGCCCAGCCTAAACTCCCTACGGCCCGAGAAAACCGCTGACCTCCTGGTTAACCATGTTTTCCAACTGCATGACATCCCCAAGGATATTGTCTCAGACCACGGACCCCAGTTCATCTCACAAGTCTGGAGAGCCTTTTGTAAAGCCCTGGGAGCCACAGCCAGCTTATCCTCGGGGTTCCACCCCCAAACCAATGGCCAGGCTGAGCAGGCTAACCAGGAACTGGAAGCTACCCTGCGATGCATAACCGCTAACAACCCAACCACCTAGAGCTCCCAGCTGCCGTGGGTAGAATACACCCACAACTCCCTCACCAGCACCGCCACCGGCCTATCCCCCTTCAAGTGCTCCCTGGGCTACCAGCCCCCACTATTTCTGGCCCTGGAGGATGCCATTGCCATCCCCTCCATACACGCCCATCTCTGCCACTGCCACAAGGTATGGAGAGAAGCCCGCTCCACCCTACTTCGTACCGTACACGCAACCCCCAAGTACCAACCAGGCCAAAAGGTGTGGCTGGCAGCCAAGGACATCCTGCTCAAGATGGAGGCCAAGAAACTCTCCCCCCTCTACATTGGACCATTCACCATTGAGAGCGTCATCAACCCCGCCGCAGTAAAATTGAAACTCCCCAAATCCTTGCACATACATCCCACTTTCCAGCAGACAGAGACTGCTGGATGTGTGCCATAGGGGCGCCGAGCTCCTCGTATCTTCCCCATTGTCCCCTTTCCCATGCTTACAGTGTTTTCCCTCTGTGTGTGTGTGTGTGGATTCCTGGGCGTGGTGCTCCATGATCGAATCAGCGGTCTCACCTGTTCCTCATCTACTCACCTCATCAGCAGAGTATATAAACCCCGGTCTTTCATCCACTCGTCGCCAGATTGTTCTGGCTCTCAGTGCGGTCCACGTCTCAAGTCTCCCATTGCCTGCTCCCATCTCACTTCCTGCTACACTCTACCCTGCTCTCCTTCCCCGTGGCGCACCTCTTGCATGCTTGCTCCTCACGCTGCAGACCTAAGTTCAAATCCCGACCACGCCACTCTTCACCTTTCCCCTCACTATTTGTAAATAAAACCTGAACTCCTGTGTTAGTGTTCTGCACTTGAGTCCTCCTTGTCTCTGTGTCATAACAGAAAAAGATGCAGAAAAATATCAACCTATTATTCATGTGCTGCACTATGCAAGACTCGTGAAAAAAGGCACTTTTTCTTTATAGAATTGCACCAAATTATCCACTGTCTGTAGTTACACAGTATATTTCATTAGGTATTGGTTGTAAAACAGTATTCATACTACTTTTTTGTTTTGAGAATAGGTTGGAGCCAGAGAAACTTGCTCAAAGACTGGATCCAGCTCATTGGCCACTATGTGATATGGCATAATCAGGTATTCATTTTACTCAGCGATGACAGTCACTTATTCACTTATCCTCTTCCCAGATATGTGGGCAGTGGTTGCTCAGTGGTTAAGTCGTTGGGCTACTGTTCGGAAGTTCAAACCCCAGCACTACCAAGCTGCCACTGTTGGGCCCTTGGGCCCTTAACCCTCAACTGCTCAGATGTATAAATGAGATAAATATAAGTCGCTCTGGATAAGGGCATCTGAAAAATGCCGTAAATGTAATGTACAGTGCCTACAGAAAATCATCATACCGCTTTGAAATAGTCACTTTTTTGTTCTTACAGCATGAAATCAAAACCCATTAAAAATATTTTTTTGTTCCAGCTTTATTTACACATTCTGCCTTGCAACATTCAAGTAATGTAAAAAGGCAATAGTTCGGAAACATAAAAAAAAAAAAAAGAAAACTAGAATAACATAGTTGGAAAAGTGATCAGTCCCATGATTTAATACTTCGTAGAGCCACCTTTTGCTTTAATTACAGCTATCAGTCTGTTTGGATATGTCTCTATTAGCTTTGCCCACCTAGAGTAGGGAATATTTGCCCATTCATCCTTGCAGAATTGTTCGAGTTCAGTCACATTTCGTGGTGAGCAGTGATTGACTGCTGTCTTCAAGTCCATCCACTTCCTATCCTTAAGCTACTGCGTAGTTTTTTTTGGCAGTGTTTAGGGTCGATGTCGTGCTGGAAGATGAACCAACTGCCCATCTTCAGCTGTCTAGCAGAGGGCCGCAGGTTTTCCTCAAGAATTTGGGTGTACTTGGCAGCATCCATTTTCCCTTCAATCTTGATCAACTGCCCAGTCCCCGATGAAGAGAAACACCCCCACAACATAATGTTGCCACCACCATGCTTCACAGTAAGTATGGTGTGTTTTGGGTGGTGTGCTGTGTTTGGTTTTTGCCAAACATAACGCTTGCAGTTCAGACCAAAAAGTTCAATCTTGGTCTCATCTGACCATAAAACCTTTTGCCACATGGCATTAGAATCTTCCAAGTGGTTTTTTGCAAAGCATTTTCAGAAGAGACTTCTTTCTTGCCACCCTGCCATACAGGCCAGCTTTGTGTAAAGCTTCTGAGATTGTTGTCACATGCACAGACCGACCAATCTCTGCCATAAGGACTTGTAAGTCCTTCAAAGTTGCCATTGCCATGGTAGCTTCCCTGATCAATATCCTCCTGCCTTGGTCATCCAGTTTGGAGGGACGGCCCAATCTAGGCAAGGTGTTGGTGGTGCCATGCACTTTCCACTTCTTAATAATGCTCTGAATGGTACTCAGAGGGATAGGTAAAGCCTTTGAAATCTTTTTGTATCCTTCTCCTAACTTGTGCCTTTCCACAACTTTGTCCCAGAGCCCTTTTGAAAGCACCTTTCCAACCATGGTGTATTCTTTGCGTTGCCCTGCACTACTAGTAATGGAATCATCATGGAACAGCCGGTTTTCTTATGAAGTAATCAAAACCACTGCAATTGATGTCAGGTGGGGGGCAATTAGCATGGTGTGTGATCTGGGAAGTGACTGGTTGTACCTGAGCAAGTTTATAATGGTTACTCTAAGGGGCTGATCACTTATCCAAACCAGGTATTTCACTAATTAAATTTTAATAATTGTTCAGAATTTTTTAAATAATTAAAAAAATATATATATATATATTTTTTGTATAAGGTTGTATGAACTTTGCAGGTCTACCTTTTTGTACTACCAAACTGAATGCAGTTGCAGTGAGGCAAGTAAATGAATAAAATATTACTGTGCATTAATGTGCAGCTCCTACTTTTTGTCCCTGGACCCTGGGCATCCAGTTAGAGGTGTGTGTGGGACTGTTTATATTTTTAATAACCTCCCATGTAAATCATTCTGGCCTTTCTTAGCCCCTGAAGCTTTATATCTGACCACCTGTATTAGAATATAACTTTCTATCTTTTTTTTTACTGGGTCCCACAGGATGCCAATCCTGTTGCACACCTCCACATGCATCCACAGCATATACGAGCAGAGGTGTCTGACAGGGATATTAAAGGTTTGGCCCAACAAGTGATTCATGAAATTAAGAACATTTGGTTCCTCTCTGGCCCTCTCTGAACCCTTAGAAGTTCTATGTGGATACCTATGACAAAGAGTGACCCTATCAGAAAGGGTTCGAAACTATTTAAACTATATCTTCAATACAAATAACTTCAGAGAACCCTTTTTTAAGTGTGTATGGGGTTTGGGTCCCTCTCAGTACAGACTCTGATGCTACAAAGATGTGTTGCGCATGTCATGCCAATTTCCATGGGTTCAGGGGAACTGGCTGGTGGACGTTTTGAAAGGTATGGCTGGTTTATGGTGGCACTGCTCTCAGAGCTAATTATTCTGTAGGATGGCAAGGGAGAAACGCTGCTCTAATATTCACATTTACAGGTGATCTGGTCTGTAGCTTTCTCCTGTACATTTGAAGAAACTGTTTGCCTTACTCCCTGTCCTCAATGAGATTGTCTAACATATCCTGAGTGAGATTTATGAATTGTTTATAGGACTATGTCTCCAGTCCTTGTGATTCCCAAATGAAATGTAACCCATTCTTGTGCCTTTCCTGTAAAAAAGAAAGAAGCTACTGAAAAATTTAGCTAAAGAGTGGCATGAATAATAATGGTATGGTCATATTCAGCAAACACAGAGCTTGGTTAAAGAAATACACCAGGCCAGAAACCATGAAGTAACATGGAAATACTATAAATTTTAAATTAAGATTACAAATAATTGAAGAAACAGCAAGACATGGCATAAGACAAGCCCTGACAAATGGCAAGGGTTTAGTGAGTGGTATTTAAAATAGACTCTCATGAAAGGGAGGTGTCAGTACATAAGTAAAATCTTCATATTACAACATATCCAAAATAAAAACATATGATAACCCTACACAATGTTAAGAAATTAGTACAAGGTTTCATAAACTCTAGATTGGATTACTGCAACATGTTACTGCCTGGATGCTCAATGATCACTTTAAACATGCTTTAGATAGTCGTACTTAAGATGTTCTCCACCGATCAGCAATAACATTAAAACCAAGTGAATAACATTGATTATCTCATTGCAATGGCGCCTGTCATGGGGTGGGATATATTAGGCAACAAGTGAACAGTCAGTTGATGTGTTGGAACAGGAAAAATGGGCAAGTGTAAGGATCAGAGCGACTTTGACAAGGACCAAATTGTGATGACTAGATGACTGGGTCAAAATGACAGGTCTTGTGGGATGTTCCCGGTATGCAGTGGTTAGTACCTACCAAAAGTGATCCAAGGAAAGACAACCAGTGAACTAGCGACAGAGTCATGGGTGCCCAAGGCTCATTGATGCTCGTGGGGAACAAAGGTTATTCTGTCTGGTCCGATCCCACAGAAGAGCTACTGTAGCACAAAATGCTTAAAAAGTTAAAAAAAAGTGCCGGCTATGATAGAAAGGTGTCAGCACACACAGTGCATCACAGCTTCACAGCTTGGTGCGTATGGGGCTGTGTAGCCACAGACTGGTCAGAGTGCCCATGCTGACCCCTGGCCACTGCCGTAGGCACCTACAATATATGTAAAAAAAAAAATCATACTTAGCTTATATATATATATATATATATATATATATATATATATATATATATATATATATATATATATATATATATATATATATATATATATATATATATATATATTTATTTATTTATTTATTTATTTATTTATTTATTTAAAGAATGCCTTTGACAAAAGAAGAATGCATTGAAATCATTCTCATGGCTCGATCGGGAAGCTGTTGTAAGGTTGTGATGGACTTTAACAGAAAACATGGCAAGCACATCACACACAACACTGTTGCCAAACTTATTAACAAATTCAAAAAGTCTGGAAGTGGACGTCCACAAACATCCACTGATGAAAGCACATCTGACATGGTGCTGGCAAACATTGTCCCCTTATATATGGAGACTTTTGGGACACCCTGCATAATATAATATAATATAATATAATATAATATAATATAATATAATATAATATAATATAATATAATATAATAAAATATAATATAATATAATATAATACAATACAATACAATACAATACAATACAATATTGTTGTTGCTGTTGTTGTTGTTGTTGTTTAAATTAGCTCACACAAGACCAAGATATTCTCACGTTAGTTCACCCCTTTGCAACTTTTTAAGTATTGTTAACTTGTCATGAATGAGTCAGTGACAGCCAGTGAGTTACACATCAGTTCTGCATATTAGAAAAGGGAAGTATGACAAATAAATGCTGCTTAAAATATTTTCCTTCTCAAATCAAAACTGGAGAGTGTTGTGCTACATAATTCTGTGACACAGTCCTATTATGGTAATATAACGTCAGCTAATAATAGTGGTAATGATAAATAAGAGGTATGTGCACACTTCTGTTTATACAGGTGATCATTGTCTCATGTCTTTTTTCTTTTTTTTTTTTTTGGAAAGTTTATGTACAATTCTACAATTTTACAAATGATTTTTTGTTGTGTTTTGGGGGACATAAAAGGACAACCAAACAAAGGCCCCATGATACCTTTTATTGAATTCACAGTATAGATTGGTCTTTCTATAAATCTGATCTGCACATTCCATTTTCCAGTAATTAACCAGACATGTAAACATTCACTCAATCTTTAAAAAGTAATAACGAGGTCTTTTTGCATGGTATGTCAGAGGAAATAGGTAGTGTTTATTCTGACACTAAATAACTGCTTGTTCTCAGCTCATACTACCGTTATACTACTATTTTCTTCATATTTCCTGAATGCATCATTTTAAGAAAATGTATAATATAGTGTGCTATATGTATAATATATGTAACCGCTGATCCTCTATTACCATATGTATACTTTCCTCCATCAGTTTTAACAGTACAGCTGAATTTTGACAGTTAAAACTGAATCCAGTGCCAACAATACACAATTTGACCATTATGTTATTGCACAAATCATGATTTACAGGTTGCAATTTCAGTTAACCCAGGGTACCTACAAAACACAAAGATCATCATATACATTCCATTACATTTACAATCAAACAACCCCCCCAACCAAAAAAAAAAAAAAAAAAAAAAAATCTCATGTGATCATGTTAAGCCTATAGTACAAATTGTCAATTCCCCATAAACTACAACATATAGCCTAATATATTTAATTTTTAACAAGTTCCTGGACATAGATGTGTGTTATATATTTCTATATATACAGCTCTATACAGGTTTTACACGTTTACATTCCATGTGTGTAAAAAAGAATGTTGCACTTGTTAAAGAAGCACATATTAAAAATTCTTCAGATTCCATTAATATATATAGGTATATAAATCAAAACAAATTATAATTATTGCTTAAGGATTGTGTTGTACATAGAGTTTAAGGAGCCACTGTGTGTGTGTGTGTGTGTGTGTGTGTGTGTGTGTGTGTGTGTGTGTGTGTGTGTGTGTGTGTGTGTGTGTGTGTGTGTGTGTGTTTGAATTCCGTAATTAGTGGTCAGTGGCTCACTGACAGGTATATTTTGGTATACACAGTGCTTTTACTGTTAAATAGAGGATGCTATACTACTAACAATTATGCATCCAAGCCCACACAGTCTAATGACTAAATACTCATGTATTACTCAAAACAATAAATTCCTGAACTAGGAGCTGTCACCCTCATTTACACTGACTCAACAAAATACTGTTGAAGAGTCTGCATGTTGAGAAAGAGATGGCATTTAAAGGAAGTAAAACTTGGAACCATATACAAAATGAAAAAAAAGGAACATGGGAGTAACAAAACGGATCGTATAGGTTTTAAAAATCCGATTGGCTAAATCACGTTGAAAGATGTGGTAAAAGCCTAGATATACACACACCTAGAACTAAATTCTGTATTAATGCATCAGGTTTTAAAACAATAAACCAGTTACACTAAAATCATTGTTCTGTCCATAGAATACTCTAATCTTTGCCTGTTATATTTCTTAGCACCAAAGCTTTCTGTTAACAGACTACATTGGTTGGTGGAAGAATTGTTTAATATTATTAATATTAAACTGCATTATTTACTGAACACTGGATTTTAATATTCTGTTTTTGCTGCCATTCTATAAGTAAGGAATAACACACAACAAACCGTGCTGTTATATGGAAATAATGCAAGTTGGGGGGTTGTGATGCAGAACAACGGGAATTGGATTGCCACTACACCCCCTTTTGTATAGAAACTAATATTTTAAAAATCACAGAATCTCTCATTTTTATAGCTTAACATTGGATATACATTTATATAATTTATAACAATGTGTATGAATGACTGGTAGATTTTTGGTTAATACACTAGGGGGCACCATTTTTTTTAGCGTTTGGGATTCAAGGCTCCCCAATCGTAGTGTGAGCAGAGAGTATAAAGCTAAACACTTGTTTAACTCATAATCATGATATATTACAAATATAAGACAACAGGCTGTACAATATATCAATTCTAAATCATTACAATAGTTGACATTTGAAATAGTGATAACAGAGAAGGTGGCTATATGCAAATTAGCACTCTAATACATTCATAAATATTTTCTTGTGTGCTTTGATCAAACTGTCTACCCTTGGATGCTCCCGATGTGCATTTTTGTGTGGGATTTGATGATTCACAGCATTCACATAATCTAAGCAGTGAATATTAACTACTGTAAGGCCAAACTTTTTCTGTCACATCAAGCAAGAGTTTATCACTGTTTTAATATATTGCAATATATTAAAACAGTGATGAATTCTTGATATAACAGAGATAAATAACACAATTTTAATATGATGGGAATAATCAGGTTTTATCCATACTGTACTGTTCCTATATTTAGGAAAGTTGACATACATTCTGTTTCAAGTCTGTCAAGGTTTCTGGATGTTCTGAAAATGTTTTTTGTTTGTTTGTTTGTTTGTTTGTTTGTTTGTTTGTTTGTTTTTTAAACTTAATATTAGCAAGCGTTCATACAATGTTCCTGCAGCATTTTAGTAAATACAGATGTGTCTATAATGTTAGTTTTTGTTTAACTAGGAACATTATTACCATAAATGTTTTGATAAAATTGCAGAAACATTTCCGGAAATGTACTGAAAGTTCTAATAATGTTCTGTGTTAGCTGGGAGAATACTGCTCTAGTGAAATTGTTTATAAAAATCTAAAAGTCATTTGCAGTTATGCCTTCATTTTGACCTTCTTTGTTAATAGTGATAGTTGTTGCTATGGCAGCAAAATAGATAGGAAATATAAGGAGAAAGAGCTCTTCTACACTCTGGACATGAAAACAGTGAACACTTTTCCAACATCTCATTTCACCTCAGATATTTAAATATTGTATATAATATATATAGGATATATTACAGAACCCATTTTGGCAGCTATGAATTTGTCCCACTTTGTGGGTATATGAGTGTTTGAGGGGTGTGTATGTGTCTATCCAGTAATATTAAGTGCTGGTACTGTAAGTTCTGTAGAGTTTAGAGGTTTGGCCCAGTCCGGGTAGGTGTCTAAGTTGAACATTTGCAGTCCCCACGTGTTCATAGCCAGAGATACACACATAATCCCCAGAATGTTCATCATAAATCCCGTTTTCGCCTGTAAAAAGAGAAATATGAAAAGACATTTTTCTAAAGCAGCAATGCCTTTCCAAGTATTTATTGTGAAAGTGTGGCAAATATGATTTCTAAATTTCTGCAAAGCTGCTTTGTGACAATGTCTATTGTTAAAAGCATTATGCAAATAGAATTTAAAATGAATTGATTCAAACCTTTTACTTATTTTACTTGCAATGCATGGCAAAAGCTCTGTTGGTATGTTTGCGTAATGCTTATGAGAAACTCATGAAAATGGTTGTTTTTGTTATAACTATGAAGCTTACAACATGCACATAAGTTCATTGAAATGTTATTTCAACCTATTTCCCTGATCTTTTTTTACTCTGCTTTGTCAAGTTTTGAAGTTCAGTGTTGAAGTTTTAGTGCTTTAGAGTGCTTTGTTAAGCTGTTCCAAGACCAGTTTGGATATGTCATTTAATGGCTTGGATAAGAAGTTGTGTAGGAGAACCTGTTCTTACATTTAGCTAATTTTACCCAGAAGAAAAAACAAATAGATCTCCAGAGGCGTATGCTGCTATAATGGAAGCTTGACAACTTTAGAAATCATTAAGGTCTTGTAGCTTGGAGGTCTTTCAGCTTTAGATGCACTATAAGAGTATGATCTTTCTGCATGACCAATTGAAACATGATGCCAAAATGCCAGGGTTGTTTGTGAATCTAATTATCCTAATGAGTCTTTTGTTGTATTGCTCACCATGTCTTTGACCATGAGGTGTCCAGAGGCAAATGCGATGGAATTGGGTGGAGTAGAAACAGGAAGCATGAAGGCATAAGAGCAACCTACAGTTGCTGGAATCATGAAGTACAGAGGGTTCACCTTCACATGGATGGCCTGTGAACAACAAACATCAGGTGAATGACCGCTGCTTCTATTACAAGTGCCAAAAAAGGTCTGGATATCAAGCTGGATATAAATGAATTTATCTGTAAATCATTCATAAGAGCATTCACAAGAAATGTATGATACAAAAGGTATTCATAAAAAATTGTATATACGTTTTCACACAAATTAACTTCAGATCATGTAATAAGCATGCATTTTTGCAGCTCTAATATACGGATTACATTCAAGTTTAAAATGGCTTATTTACTGTATTTCAATTACACACATGAATTTTGTGAAAATGTTATGAAAATATGTCATTTCTTATGATTGACTTAGCAATTCATAAATGAAGACATATAAGTCTAGCTATTCAATGGCTGAGCTGCATTACTGGAAAAAGTAGGGCACTCCACACTGATAGGAGACTCTCTTCCATAGTTTAATCATCATTTTGGTATTTTCAGCTCCCTGTGAGCTTTGCTAATGTTGCAGGTGATTGGCATTTTTAATATAGGTACAAGGAAAAGCCAGTTTCATTGAAACTTTTTAAAATCTGGTGGGAATTTTTAGTTTGGTTTTGGCTATGAAAATGCTTACAGGCAACTTTACTAAAATATTAATAAATGAGGGTTATTGTTGGAATTGTACCATTCAAACCCAACTGTCACGTCCAGCTCTGAAGTACACTGAAGTGAACTTATTAATTGCTGTAGGTTTTAGGCAATGATGCAATCACTCACCAGTTCAGCAATGACCGGAAGGAAGATGATGATGGTGGCGGTGTTACTGGCGAACTCCGTGAAGCAAGCAATGAAGGCTGTGATGAGAATCACAGCTACTGGAGGAGGAACCTTAGCTAACGGCTGCAAACGTCCTCCAATCCACACGGCCAGACCAGATTCCTGTCAAAGAACAAATGGAAACAAACAGAACTGAACTTGCATCAGTGAACTGGAAATGAAAAGCATATAAATGACCTGACATGAGTTTGACTGAATACACTCACCTGCATGTTGTTATAAATCTAAATCATTTTCTGTTCATTACTTAATAAGCAATGTCTGGTGTTGTTTTGATTTTTTTTTTTAAATGTTTTTTTCTTTTGTGTGTGTTTTTTTAAGCTAAGTTTAAAAAATCTTTTATGCACTAAACATTTTAAATTAGTCATTTTGACCTGAAACCAAAAAGTGCTTGAGAACAGAAAACATGTCACTACGTATTGTTTCCTGACAGTGTGTGTGACAGAACGAGAGCAGGAAAGACAGGTAAATGTACCTCACAGCCTTTAGCCATTGCAAAGCCTCCACCCAGCAGAAGGATAATGTTCCATGGTACACATTCTTGAACTCTTTTCCAAGACAACAGAGGCACATACGGAGTGTTCGAGGCTGTAAACAAAAGTGGTGGTGGAAAGGATTCAGATAAAAAAATGTAGCTGCTTGAATAGTTTAGCTACTTTTTATCGCACTTTTCTTAATGCCATTATTTTTATGGGTACTTTTCCAAACAATTTGGTTTTCATTGGCAGTGAAGCACACTACATCGGTTGATTATTTCATACTAAACATACTCACATTCCTCAAAAGAAATGGACTTTGCATTTTGCATTGTCACAATAGTTACAATTTAACCTGTACATGTTAATCTCAAAACTTTCATCAAGTAAAGAAAATAACAGTCACATGTTTAGTTCTCAAACTGCTGCACAAAGGGTAAATTTACTTTAATATTTTAAAATTCACTGCTAACTCAGCATAATGGTAGAAAATGGTACATTTTAAAGTATACCAAACATAAACTAGAAGAGTATTATGAAATGTATAAAGAAGTGGGCCACCTTTGTGTGAGATTATTGTAATCTTTTAGGAACAGTGGCATTACAGTGTGAGCCCTTGGCAGGACATGATAAGCTAACTCATTAACATTCCACATCTTATTTACTGTGGCTCCCAATGCTGCTCTCAAACCAGCCCTCTGGAATAACATCTAAAAACCTCCAAACCTTAACCTACTGCACTAGATTGTGAGTTCACCATGAAATAATTACAGTTAGCATTCCACTTAGGCAAGAACAAAGCTGTGAAAGTACTGTAGCAAACCTATTTTATTCATTCAGAAATCTTACATAAATCTATGTTATAAAATATCTAATATAGCATGTACTGATACCAGTTACAAAACTACAATATTGTTACCTTGTTACGTAAGGAATAAAATGTTCTAAATGGTGCTGCTATAAGAAAATAATCACTGATGGAGTGTTATGATGCAAAGCAGAGGGCTGTTACCACCCCAAAGTTCAGCATGCCATCATGTTTTATTCCACATATTCCACAGCAATTTGTTTTACTTATTGAACAGACACATCATACTTTTGTTCTGTTTATAGTTACATTTAATACATTTAACTTAGTTCCTGTTATCGGTTATGTTATAGCCGTTATAAACAGTCATTCCTTGAAGTCTCACTAGAAGTTAATAAAACAGAAAAATGCCGCTTGTACCTAGAAACCACAAAGTCTTCTGTCCTTAGAAAACTTAAAGGAACAGCTTTACCTCTGATACTTTCATCTCTTTACTGTTTACTGTTTCAAGCACTGACACTGGAGACTCCTTCCACAAATGTTAAATAAATATCTCCTTACAGAAAGCTTCACCATATCTCTGACTATATCTTTATCTTTGTTTAATAACATGGTTTTAATCTGGGTTTTAATTGGGGTTTCAGGCTTATTATAGGCCCCTGCGTTTATAGAAATAATAACATATTAGAATGAGTGCATTAATATAGTACTGTGATTTGTACTAAAACCCATACTCCTGACAGAATTGTGCAGTTATAGAACAAAAAACACCTTCTGACCAGTCAGATGAGAAAATACACCTAACTTATTTATATATCACAGCACTGTTGAATTCGTGAATCTGAAGGTGTGGATACATTTTCTATAACAACACAGCTCTGACAATAGTTCTGGCTGTAAAAAAATATTAGTTTATATTAATGTGCTCGTTCTAATATATTATTATATTCTATAATGACAACTCACTGGGACTAGTATGGTGAATGCTCTACATAATCTAAGCCTAATAATAAACATGAAATGTGTTATTTAACTATGCAAAACAATTAGTCTTTGATATGGTGAAGGCTTTTCTAAGGAGATGTTTATTTAACATTTATGGGAGGAGTGTCAGTGTCAGTGACTGTTTATAACTGTAAGTGATACAAGAATGACCTTGTCTTGAGGACATTCCAGAAAATTAAACGTATTAGATAAATATTGCATGAGTAAAAAGTGTGATGTGTCATTCATTAATAAATAAAAAATTGTAATCATGTGCAGATTGTGCTGGTATCAGAGGAATAAAACATGACTGGACATGCTGTTATAGGAAAATAATCCATTTCTGCTTTGTGCTGGGCCGTATTACACCACCCCAGTGTAGATTATTTTTCATAACATCATGCCTGGTCATGTTTTATTCCTTACCACTAACAGGTCCTAAAAGGTGAAGGGGTTAAGATGATCTTAACTTTATACCGATTTTGGGAAACAAGCCTGATTTACTCAAGCTATGGCTAAGGTTACTTGGAGCTTGTCTGACTTATGTTCTGACCTCTAGTGTTCAGCCACCAACGCAGCGATGGACACTTGGAAGGGAAAAAGAAAAGGATGGAGATGATGATGACTCCGGTAACAGCATCCGACACATAGCTTTAACCATAAGAGAAAGCGAGAGATAAAGGGGAGAGAGAGAGAGAGAGAGAGAGAGAGAGAGAGAGAGAGAGAGAGAGAGAGAGAGAATGGGAAAAAACAATTTACATAATATTATTTTCAGTGTTTTTGTGGTGTTTTTTGATGTCTTCAGCACACAGGCTGTTTCATAAGCACCCCACATTAATGGAAACCTGACCTGTTTGGGTCCATCTTGATTATTAAATCACCTGAAACTCTTTTGGTGCCATTTCTTCTACCTTTTTTCCCGCTACCTTCCTGATGAATAGATGATGAGGCTGATCCTTGCTTAAGGTTACAGATTTAGTAACCCACATTAGGTGCTGAATTGGTCATAATGCTCAGGATTAGCTGAAAGGATGGTAATCATCAGAGTGTGCTTTTGTGCTGAATCTGTTTCTTCTAGCTAAGCTCAGTATGCATGCTGCGCTCCAGTGTTAATGCAGCTGAGGTTCCTGTGGACACAGTTTTTTCTCCTTCCCTCTCTATCGTCATTCATCTCTGTACTTCTCCACATTTTTGGTTATTTGTTTACAATTAAAAATGCACCGGCTTCATTCATGCTGTGTTCAATTAGCAACATGTCCATTTTCATAAAAATATGTATTTATACCTACGTTCTCAGAAAAAAAGATGATACTCTACATCGTTGTTTATCACTGGAGTCTACCTGAGTGGTACTTCTTTTATACTTCTCGTTTGGATCTTTACTTGTAAATGTGTATGTAATGTATTTTTAGAACTAATTAGAATACAAATTGTTAGAAGTGCTGTAGTAAACATTTTATATTAAACAAATCAAATGCATAGACTTGGTCTGTTATCATAGTAGCATACTGTATTTCAGTACATGTCAAAGTTAACAATTTAAACTACTACTTCGGTTCCTTATTAAGTAATGAATAAAACACGAGGCATGCTGTTATGGGAAAATAATCAATGATAAGGTGGTGCAAAGATGATTATTTTCCTATGACAGTATCTCCCACTGTGTTTAATTTCTCTTATACTACAGCAATTTGCCAACAATTACAATTTTTAAGTTTATTAAAGGACAGCAAATCATACCTTTAATCCATTCAATGTTGTGGAATGTCCACAGATCAAGTTCCTATTATCACTTACTCTATAAACAATAGTTCCTTCATGTTCTCTTGAAGTAAATAAGACAGAAAAATGCAGCAGTGCAGTTATAGGTAAACCACAAAGTATGGACAGTACATTCTCAGGGGAAAAAAAAAAAAAAAAGATACATTAAACCTTTGTTTGTCACTAGGGTGTACCTGAATGGCACTTCTTTTGTATTTTTAGTATGTATCATGACTTGGAATAGTCAATGTAATGTATCTTTAAAACTAATTAAGGTATATTTATGGTCACTGGGATGTAATTACAGTATATACTGGATCTTAAGTAAGTTTTAAAGGTACAGTACATAGTAAAGGTACAAAAGACATATCCTTGAAGGTCCCACCCTGGTAACAAGCAACGGTGCAATTTCATGCCTTTTTAACAACTATAATAAATTCTCTGTGACAAGTCCAAGAGCAAATATGACTGAAGGTTTGTTTAATTCAGCTGATGAAAGGCCTATAAAGACATGAACATCTGGCATTGAGTAAGTCTAGAAGTGAAGTGTTTGCGAAAATAAATTCAAAGCCTATGCTTTATTAACTGCAACTAATATAATACCTTTTATGTCATGTTATATATGTCATGAATCTACGCAATGAATAGTCCATGATATTGCAGTCTGGGAAATCAATATAGTTTGCAAAATTGTTTACAAATTTAAAAAATTGCATATGTATTCACCCCCACTGCTATGAAACCCCTAAATTTTTTATAGTGCAATCAAATGCCACATAATTAGTTGAATGGAGTGAGCCTGTGTGTAATTACAGTGTCATGTGATCTCAATATAAATACACCTGTACCTGGAAGACCCCAGAGTTTGTTAGCACCACGAAAACCAAGGAGCAATGAAAACAAGTCCAGGACAAAATTCTGGAAACATACAGATATCAGGTTTTGGTTAAAAAATATTTTTTAATATCCTGCAAAATGCCATTAAATCCATTATTTATAAATGGAAAGAACATGACATAATCGCGAGACTGTCCACCAAATGTTGGTGACTGGGTAAAGAGGGGATAAGAGAAGCAACCAAGAATAAATTTAAGAATTAATTTAGGAACTAATTTAAGGGTTTCATACCAAGGGGGGTTTATACTTATGCAAACACAACTTTTACTTTTCTTATTTGTGAATAATTTTACAGATTGATTTGTGAAATTAATATTATAGCCTATTTTCTGTAGATTTTTGGCTAATATTCCCAAACTAGTTCATTTCAGTTCTAGGTTGTAACTCTACAAAATATTTATTCAAGGCAATGTATACGGTGAAGAGCCTGAAACTTTCTCTTTCTAGTTTTCTTCTATTTGTCTCTCTGCCGTGAGTCTTCTCTTAGGGTAAATCAGGCAAAGTGAGTGTGGACAGACACCCTGCTGTCAGAGAAAGATCAGTTTATTGGAAACTATATGAAAGCTGGACCCCTGTACCTCCCTGTCTCTGTTCATTAGTGTGATGGGGAGAAGAGAAATTAAGGAGATGATGTGATAGGTGATTGACATACTCTGTGATCTGTTCTCTGATCCTCTCTCCTTGATATCAAAATGTGGTCAATTTCCTGTCATCTTGCTGCATGAAATTTCAGCTGATTTTCCCAGGTTTAGTCATAGCAAGTTCCCAAAAGAGAAGAACCATGAACTGCCCCTAATCTATCACAGGTGATGTTTTTCTTATTACAGCATATTCACTCATTAATTATAATTTTAAAAATCTTCCAATCTTTCTAATATGTTAATGAAAACAGCTTTGGGTTAAGGTTCTTTCTCTGTGGTTATGTGTGCTGTCCAAACTACATCGCCTACATCTAATTTAAAACCATCAGATTCAGTTCGAGCCTTTATTGTGTAGCATTAATATTAAATGTGAACTTGCGACTGGAAATACAATGATTGTAAAAAGTCGAAGTGCACCATAATATGCCATAAAACAACATAAAACATCTAGAAGATGGGTGAGTTAAAAAAGAAGGAAAGGCCTGATTTAAATACAAAATAAATATATTTATGTCAAAAAAAATATTGCAGAGTTTTTCATATGTGCTGCTTGTGACCTTTATGAATGACTATGGATATTAAAGTTCACTGTGTGAGATTTGAACTTTCATATCAAATGGACAATTATATGGTTAATATGTTTGCAAAATGGACTTCTATTTTCAGCCTTAGCATTTAGATTGTGTCTTACTCTTTATTGAAGAATATAGACCAGCCTCTGACAAATTTTGGGTCTCTGGTGAACAGGAGGATAGCGAATAGGATGAAGAAGAAGGAGATGGCTTTCTCTGCAAAACTGGGGAGGAAAAAAAGAGGCATCAAATCCAGAGATATCAAATTCAATAAAGATGTGTTTGTTTGTACAGCAATGTCACTAAGCAACATGTAATACAATGAATGATATGATGGTATGACATTTGCACAACCACAAATAGAAATACAGGAGTCTATTCCAAAAAGAGGGCTTGAAAAAAATCTAAACCTAATACTGAGTTGATTTACCCAAAATTCAGCCTAGAGATTTATGGTTCCAAAGAACAAATTACAATTAGCTAACCTAACCCTGTACAGTCTGCATCAGGATCATACATGTTCATGGAGAATTTTGAAAACATCATCAAACATTGAAAAATGTGAAAATCTGTAGATTGAAAGCGGCGAAAGAAAGTACGATGAGAAGACATAAGTCAACATGTAAAATTTGACATTTGCATAGCCAATTTATCTAGCATTTCATTTTTGAGTCAAAGTGAGGTCATATAAGCTCATGGGTGCAATGATGAATATGTATTGTATTTTTGATTAAATTGGCAAAATATTAAAGTGAATTACATACAAAAACACACCAAACAGGTACACTAACTCTCTATTTGCATAATAGATTTTAAAAAGATGAAGAATTTCTCAGTTTTACGTTGCAGCCAACAGTATGAGCAATGAGTTCCAACCACCATCTTTCACCCTGAAGAGTTGGCCTTGATCCAGAAATAGGCTGTTTGTTTAAAAAAAAAAAAAACACTGATGTGTGAAACTCTACATTCATTTGCCCTCTAGGCAGGGATATAATGCAATGACTCGCTCTGAATCTGAATCTTTAGTGCTCCAAATATCCGTATCTGTATTCAGATATAAACCCATGGGCATGGCCTGAAGCAGAAGATTTTTGTTTTGCTTTTATAATATGAACCCTAAGACTATGCCCCTGGAAATAATTGAAAAACACTTAAAAAAAAAAAAAAAAAAAAAAAAAAAAGGTAGAAATGCCAGAAGTGGCGGTATGGTCTATGAATTCTAACTCTGATAGTTCCTCAAGCTCACCTTCATCACTCGAGTTCATAATTGGTCTCAACTAAAGATGTGTCTGGGTTGACTACTACTAAATGATATTCTTTACCAGCCAAAGACACCACAGTCCCATCAACTTGTTTTCTACTGACTCACAAAACCAAGGCTTGTGAATTCAAAGGTCAAAGTTTACCTAGATAAACTTGGCACAAAGAAACCACTACCAGATGCAAATGTCTTTCATGTCACATGTCCTTTCCCCTTCAGTTAAATGGCATTTGTGCTAAATGAATTTTTTTTATGTATTTGGTGTAACCACTACTTTGTTTGAAAAAGCAGAAAAAGCCTAGTTTTTAGGTGACTGCCGTATCGTTGTAGCAAGGGGTCCAAAAAATGTTAATGCCACAACTAAAACAAAAATATTGCCACCTCTAATTATTTAGGTCAGTTGCAGGGGAAGGTCTCAGAACAAGAGATCCTGTGTTTTTTGTTTGAAGTATACTGCCAGCTTAAGGTATATTTACCAGTTTTTTCCCCTCACATTCAGATCACAATGTTTAATTAACTGATCAGGGTGCAAATATTTTACAATTACTGTTAGCTTCCATATTTTTGGCCTATAGTGTATCTCTAAGAAAAAAAAAATTCAGCAGTGTCTGTATCTGTTTAGGATATCCCAGCATGCATTCTTACGTCATAGATCCCAGCTTTTTGTAGTCTTCTTCAATGACCGCATTGGCCCTGGCTTCAGCAGCTGCATGATCATTGCGTTTGTTTATACACAGTCTAAATACATAAACGTGCACATGCAAGCATGCACACACACACACACACACACACACACACACACACACACACACACACACACACACACACAGAGTGTGACAATAAATATATAATAAATAATAAATGGAATAAATTAATGCATTCAGCTCAGACAAACACAGATTGAGCATTCATGGGTGTGAATGCATGCATTTGTGTGTGGTCAACATTTATGTTGTGTGTGCACGGGGGGATGGGGTGGGGACTTGTATCGGGGTTGATTGTACCTTGTGGTGATTCCTCCATATAGGAAAGCAATCCAGATCCATGACACAAGAAGGAAGATGAACATTAGTGGGAAAGCGAAGATGAACCATGAGCCAAAGTTGATCAAGTCACACTCTGGGAAATAACTGCAAAATGGTTCAGTTTCATTTATTGCCAACATATTTCACATTAAGTAACTTACTGCCTTGATTGTGCAAGCAGTTGGGGGAAAATTATAGTCTAGTGGAGTGAGGGACAGCTGTCTGCATGTCAGTGTGATAACATGTAACATTTTTCTAAACAGCAAAATATATAAATTATTGGCTAGCAGATTCTAAATGGGGTGCAACATGCTGCCATAATAAATAGAGTCTGAGCCAAGCACACAATTATAGACAGACTGGAAAACACATCATCTGCATTATAATTTTTCAGGAAACAAAAAAACATAAAACATTTATCACTTTATGTTTTCTACCTCACCCACAGTATGATTTATTTTCGATATTTATAACATTTTTTTTAGAATAACTGGCAATTTCATTTTCTCATGAATAACTTAAAAAATGCATAAAAACATGGGTTTGGGAATGACACCTTTGAACTGGGTGGCTAACATTTCATTCTAAAATGCCAACATGAACTGGGTTAAGTGTATGCAGATAGAGAAAACAAAGAGCCAAGACATCTAGTGTTGGACAAAAAAAAACATGTTTATCGCTAGCCATTTCAGGGCTTCCATGATTACTCACCAACGAGGTGCTAAGGTTAATAATCGCTAGGGATGGCTTGAGAAGTTATTCAGTCTTCATGAGCTTTTTCCAACATTGTTACTCAAAAACAAGGTGAAAGTTCTCTCTGTACTTTGTAATTTCAGTTTTGATGGGTGGCATTGTGAGACAATTAAAATCCAAATTTCGCAAAGCTAGCTAAATAACAATATGAATGCTGCTTACTTCAAAAATACAACTAATCACCATTTGCAGGATGAATACTTAGAGATGTCTTTCTTCCTCACAATATTAAATGTCATTTTAAACCATATATTAGTAATCACTAACATTAGCTAACATAGCTAGCAGGCTAGATTGTATTTGCCAAAGGTCAGCATGAATGGGATTTCTGTATCTGAACCTTGAAATACATTGTCCTGTTCTCACTTGTTTGTTTGTTACAAACTGCCACCATAGCAATTAAAGTGTTGTTGCTCATCATTAACATAAGCTGAATTAGCTAGCTAGCCTAGCACACTGGTAAAAAAATTGCTAGGTTTTGCGTCATCCTCTAATCTTGTGACTGGTTCAAAACCACATGAACAGAATATTTCATAACATGTCTAACTGAGCGTATTATGTAACGCTTCCTGCTTTAGTATTACTGGAAAAGTATGCCTTTCCCCTTGACCTTCCTGAGCTTCTGATTTGTAAATAAATTTGACCCAAACACATCTATATAATCAGAATCAGCTGACCAAGATGAATCAGTTGTCTCAAATTGAGTTGTTTATAAAAAAAAAAAAAAAAGAAGTCATTCAGTAGATTGACTCAGAATTGCCTAGTTAAGGGTCAATAACTAAATATGGTGTGTTTAAATTAAAGTGTTCAATGTAAGGGACTCACATTAAGGCTTTTCCATTATAATATTTTATATTGCAATAACTGATTCTGATTATATGATTGGTGTTGAACCATTTTGGAAAATCATCTTTGTTGAACCGTAAATGAGGACAGTAAATGCTGTTGGGCAATAAGTGTGTTTTGTTGTGTTGGTTGTTGTGTTGATGCTGCAGTCCAGTATAAGTCTTCTCACACTAACCTCTTCAGCTGTCCGATGAAAATGAGGTTGGGTGCGGTTCCAGTGAGAGTGGCCGTTCCCCCGATGCTGGCTGCATAGGGGATACAGATGAGAAATCCTTTCCACACTTTCAGCTGGTATTCTGCCTCTTTCCTGGCCTCCTCCTGACTCTTCTGCTCTATCTTCTCTATTCCGTCAGCCCTATAATGTTGGCATAGTGTTAGAATAGATAGATTATCTCTCCTCCCCCACCCCCCACCCCATTTTTGGTCACCTGACAGTTTCCACCCACTCACCAAATCTCCCCTTTCATATCATAACTACCAACTGGGAAGGGTGAGGGCTAACACATGCTTCCTCCAAGACACATGAAGCCAGCAAACTGCAACTGCTGCACATGCTGCATCACAGGGCAGTTTAACACACTTGGAGGAAAGTGTTATCCACCCTCTTCCGCAAACATGACCTCTCAGAAGTCCATTATTGGCTAGTGTCTCTGTGATTGACAGAGGACTGACAGTAAATCATCCCTTCACCCAGAGACACAAACTATTTTGCTCCTTTGGCTCCTGGCCACAAATGGTTGTAGGACAGACTGAGTCTTGATGTCTCATGATCAGATTTGGGTCAGAAGTTAAGGAGATTTTCTAAGGCAAGGATCAAATCACTCACTAGTGACTTTTGTAACCAAGTTACACGTTAGCCACAATTACTGATTACATTTCATTGCTTAACATTTAGTGATGATTTGCCATCTTCATGCAAATACATCCTGACACCTTAGTCATCAATTTTTATATTATTATCTTGTCATCCTGACTTATCTAGACATCATGGCATTAGACTGATGAAGCTCAACTCTCAGTGAGTAAACCATCTGTTATATTAAAGCAGGTAAACTGTTTTATATGTGTTGCAGGTTTGCAGCACTATTCTTTAGTCCTTCACCTGTCAACTGCAGTCAGAGTGTGTTTTTCAGGTAGCAGTACATGCAGCTTCACCTGAGACTGGCCTGCAGAGGAAGAAAACAGTTGTTACTGAGTCATATCTGAAACACTTCAACAGCATTCATAAAATAATTTCCGTGACCTTGTACATCCTCAAATGTGGTTTAGTTGGTTCTCAATGTTGTGTGCTTAAAAAGTCTGGGCACAAACGAGACATATAATCATTTAGCATAGTACTGCAGTGTGTTGAGTGTTAAGAACACTACATTATGTGTATTTATGTAAGAATGTGTATGATTAAGTGTTTGAAAAAAAAAAAAATGAAACAGTCTACCTGGAAACATCTCTGAACAAAATTATCTTATTATTTTAACAGTCATTACATGTTATAGTTATAATGAGATAATTATAGCTTAGCATGGGAAGAATATAGAATAAGAGAACATAAGTGTTTATATGCTGTATAACATACAGCAAAAACAAGTCTTTTATATCTGCTGTCATCGCCATCTTTATGTGAGTAAGTCTTTAAGTGAGTACATCCTTTAAAAAAGATTTGGTTGGATTTTCACATGATAATTACATAATGATACATGATAATTACAGGATAATTACATAATGGACTGGCATATCAAACTAGAATCTTTTAAGCAAGGAATAAAACAGCTGTTATACGAAAATAATCCACAACAGTGATGTGGTGTGAATGACCAAATGTGAAGCCAATAATAGCATGTCCTGAGGTATATTATTTCTCTTATACTACAGCAATTTGTCAACAATTACAATGCTTTATTAATTAAGGAGTATCATCATTTGACATTTTATCAATTTATAGTTACTTTTAATGTACTGGAACAATGAGTTAGCTCTTGTTATCACTTACAGCAGTTCCCTTGACAGCCTCCCTCTTTTTTCTCTCTCTTAAAGCTGTAAGTTCAGTGAGGTGGTTGTGTTTGCTTTCTCTCATATTAAAACTGAGGCTAAGCTAATACTGAAGAACTCCAAACCTTCAGATATTTTAAAAGGTCAATATTATCATCCTAACTTGTTAGTTCAGTTATTATAGGTGATTTGTGGCAACTGATATTAGTACAAATAATTAATAATAATTAATTATTTACTTTCTTGCATACCCTCAGGGTCATCTGTGATCTTGCACCTCTCCTTAAGTGATTCCAGGTCTCCAAACAGGCTTTCCAGAATGGCATTAGCAATGGGCAGCATCATGGCCGTCGTAGCAGAGTTACTTAACCACATGGACAGGGATGAGGACGTGATCATCATCCCCAAAATCAACCTGAAGAAAAAGACACACCTGTTTACTGGTGATTTGGACAGGGGAGGCCTACAACAGCAGCACAATGTAACACAGCAGCACAATCTAACAGAGTTACACTGCTGACTCATTGATTAAAAGATTATGTTGCTGGATGCCACCTCTATAGTGACATGGACTGTTAGTAAGGGTGGGATAAAAAAAAGACCTTCCCCAAAAAAAACCACAAAATTGAACTTTTTGGTTATGTACACCATCACCATGTCTGGTGACAAAAATTGGTTGCATAGAAGAGAAATCACCTGATACCACTGTAAAATATGGTGGTGGATCATGGTGGTGGTGGCTAGTGGTTGTGGGGCTCTTATAAAGATGGCATTATGAACTCTGGGATATTGCATACCAAAACCTAGTTGCCTCTGCCAGGAGGTTCAGACTTGGCCATAGATAGGACTTTCAACATGATGTTGAGCTAAACACACTCACAAATCAACACAAAAATTGTCAAAGAGACACAAAGTCAATGTTTTGCAATGATGCTCTCTGAATGTGAACCCTACTTAAAAACCTGTGGTCTAAACTGAAGAGGGAACAAACCTCAGAATATAAAGCCACTTCTGTATGATCATATGAGGTTAAAATCTCAGGCATACCATTAACAGGTTTGGTGAAAAATGATGACAATATACAAGGACCCCCCCCCCTCCCCCCCATGAATATTACACATGACAGGTTCAGCTATAGCAACTAGTAACTGAACTAAGTCCTTTGGGAAATGGATAACCTTCAAAAATACTTGTGGTATACAAATCAGTACAATGTTAATCAAAATGATTATACTGCAAACGTCACCATGCACAGTTAATACAGAGACCATTAAGGACTGCCAGGAAGTCTCAGTAAAAAGAAATAAGAAAATCCAAACATATTACTCACATAGTATGTTTAAAGACAATTGAGTAATCAATTCCTCTGTAAGCCATGAGCCTTGAAAAAGTTCAAGGTCCATTAGTAATTTACAGGGAGATTATGAAGTTGATTATGAAACATTTTTACTCTTCTGCCACCTGTTATTTTATTAACATTTAGATTTATGTTTGAGATGCAGTCAAGTCATAGACTAATGTGTAGGATGTTATATACAAAGACAAATAATACTGTCCACTTGGCGGCCATCTTGCAAAAACTATGAGGAAGTATTTCCAGTCATACAAGTTCAGGCTTCTATTTACTTGAATGGGAAGAGACCCATTTGACCCATTTGAGACCCATTTGAAACCAAGGCTAACATTTGAAACATGGTTGTAAATTGTCAGACCAAATAAGGCCAAATACCAAATGGTTTACTTCTCCCCACGCGCATACATATATGGAACAAAACATAATGTATTTTTGCCCTATTTAGGTCACTTATGTCCAATATGGGGCCATATAGGATTTTCCTTGAAACTGGGCTCAGTAGCTAGTTCCCCTGAAGTTTGTCTATTCTGGATTTTAAGACTCATTTCCATTACAGTTTACAAATATTCCTATAGGTCTGAGTGCTGCCATTAAGTATACGATGTGCTTTGGTTTATGTGGACTAAAATAAATCCAATATAGTATGTTAATCATATTGAGTTGACATGTTAAATCAATCCACTGCATTGGCCATTGAGAAGAAAGTAAAAAACATATGAAGATTTTGAAACAGTAGTCAAAAAAGATGTTTAAAAATACATTAGTCTTTTTTCAGTTCCTGGTTTAACTAATTTGGCTTTGTACTCCACACACTGTTGCATTCATTTTTAAGCAAATGTCATTACTCCTAATCATTGATATAGTGAGTGTTGTCTGTAAGGAGAAGTTTATTTAACATTTATGGAAGGATTATTTATGTTAAATGTTAGAATATCTTGCACACAATTTTTTTTTTCAACTCTACAACTCGTTACTGATTTCCTTCAGAATTCCATTTAGTTTGATTTAACTGTTATTTATTTGGATCACAAATAAGTGGTGTGCAGTGGTAATAAGATGTGAGGTGGAGGTTTTTTGTAAATGTTAGATTACACAACCAGGCCACATGACTGCAAACTAGATGCAGTTCCTCTATGTTGGACTTACATCCTGTGGGACTTTTCACATGTTG
The DNA here is from genome assembly GCA_023630585.1 of Cranoglanis bouderius. Classification (NCBI taxonomy): domain Eukaryota; kingdom Metazoa; phylum Chordata; class Actinopteri; order Siluriformes; family Cranoglanididae; genus Cranoglanis; species Cranoglanis bouderius. The sequence goes on along the minus strand of CM042556.1, from coordinate 10,895,031 downwards.
TGCTGACATTACAGCCACATTGGAACTTCCAGTATAACAGAACTTCAAGACATTAGCAGAACTTGTTGACTCCACCTTGGCAGTGTTTAGACATTGAATGCTGGAGGACTTTATCTTGTAGTGGAGTATTAGCTGCAGTTTAATATCAACAAGAAAACAAAAACGGTGGAAGACTTCCAGTGTGAGACACAGGAACGGAATGTACATGGAATGCACAGAGAATGTGCAGTTCCACAGGTACACGTTCTGTAGATTCATCTAAACAGTACTAAAAAGACCAGTGCCAGCTCTTCCGCAGAGGCTCGAGTCATTCTACAGATGGGTCTTCAAGAATGGCCTCCAAGAATGGCACCAGGCCTCCACAAGCTGCCAGCTTCAATGCTCCTTGGCACTGAAGTGAAGCAAACAATGGAATCTCCAATAGGTGTCAAATTGGGTTGATATCTGGTGACTGTGAAGGCCATATAATTTGATTTACATAATTTTCATCCTCATCAGACCATTCAGTGAGCCCTTGTGTCCTGTGGATGGAGGAGGGGTCATCCTGGATGAGACCACTCCCATCATGATAGAAAAGTGTCATGATAGGATAAAGGTGATCAGTCAGAAGAGCTTTGTGCTTATTCCCAAGTGGGACAGTCAAACCATTCCAGCAAAATCCTGCCATAGCTTAACAGAGCCACAGTTTTTTCCTTTAATTTGTCATCCAAATGAGCTTAACATGGATGATTGCTTTACTTGCCTACTAGCTATCATCCACCCACATCTAACAAGAAGTCTGATAAATAAAACACACTTACTAGTCATGTGAGATCCCATAAACACCATGACCAAATATTATAGTCTTTGCAACATGTTGGAAAGAAATTAGTTCACTTGATAATTTACCACATGATGCTGCATGGTCTGTCTGCTTCAGGTGGGTGTTTCAATACCCCTTTCAGTGCATTAACATGGATTTGTTTATGGTTAATTCAAGTCTTCTTCTTGAGGGACTCGTCTGACTGGCAAAATGCGCTCGTTTGCATAAAGCTGACATTCGCTGAACAGGTAGCACCAGTCACCAGATCGCTAGATCTCCATTTCTCCTAACTGCTCAAGGGATTTGAAAGTTGCTACATTGTTCATTAACTGTTTACAATCAGAATGTGCTACCTTTGATAAGTCTTCTGTGCTGCAGATAAGTTTGTTCCCTAAAATCACAACGGGACTGTAGTTGACAGCTTTACTGTGGCTCCTGTTTAAATGTGTAACACTGATATACAGGGGACATCACAAGTCTACACATTCTTATGGAAATTTTGGAGTTTCAAAGGCATCAAATATATCATGGCCTACATATAACCATTCTACATATACACCCACAAGTTTGAGCTGTAGGATAGGTTGGCAGGGCGAAAGCTATTTTTGCACTAAAAATAAATAAATAAATAAATAGATAAATAGATAAATAAATAAATAAATAATGTGATAAAAGGTCTTATGGTGTGATGACTTTTGGTGTGATGAAGTTTTGGCCTTAATCCCAGAAGATATGTTTGGCACAAAGTCAACACCTAAAAAACCTCATTACCAAATGCACACAGTGCCTGAAGTCAACCATGATGATGGACTGTGGACTGATCTAAAGAGATCTGTGCTCAGCAGATCACTTCACCTTCGAACTGAACAAAAACTGTACTGGACCGAAAAGTGGGATAAAGTTAAATTCCCACTGTGTTAAGCTAAAGGCTCTTCCACACAGTTGTTAAATTATTTTCATGCTTGTGCAATCAAAGCTTTGTTATTGAATTATGCCTTTTGAAATTTTGTTAAATATCTCATTAAAGGATTTAAGATCAAATCTTTGAATGTAAAAAGTGGATTTCTCTCTTTATATATAAATGACAGCTCAAGAAAAATGCATTATGATGATATTCATTATATTCATGTTATTTGTTAGGTAAACTGTGTTCCCTTGTTTTGCTCTGTTTAAATTATATATCTATATTTTTTTATTATAACACTTAAATGTGATTAGTATTTCTATCCAGTCAATAACACATCACAGATTATTTTAATTGGCTGGAAATTTTCACTAAAGACAAAGAGATCATAGAGATCATGGACTGCACAAGGATCTTCAGCTCCTAGTTTGTCTTTAAGGCAGAGTGAGTAAAAACCATTTCTAAGTCATGCTATTTATTTATTTATTTGTTTGTTTGTTTGTTTGTTTGTTTGTTTTTTGTTTGTTTGTTTGTTTGTTTTTTTGTGAAAGACAAAACATTCTTCCCAAATGCACTGAATTGAGTATTCAATTCTTTCTGGGAGCAGCGTTGTAATGTTTTGCACCCTCTGACATTTTTATATTTAAATGTGTTTGCAACATTTACAAGGAAAGATTTCTCCTAATTTCACAAACACACTCTGTTTTGTATGTTGTCATTTAGTTATTGCAGTTAACTACAAATATTTGCTTCAGCAACATGGAAAGCATTCAGTCTACATTACAATACAGGTGCATCTCAATAAATTTGACTGAAGTAGTTTAAGTCTTTGGTTCTTTTAATTGTGATGATTTTGGCTCACATTTAACAAAAACCCACCAATTCACTATCTCAACAAATTAGAATATGGTGACATGCTAATCAGCTAATCAACTCAAAACACTTGCAAAGGTTTCCTGAGCCTTCAAAATGGTCTCTCAGTTTGGTTCACTAGGTAAGCCACAAACATTCATTGCCAAAGAAGCTGGCTGTTCACAGAGTGCTGTATCCAAGCATGTTAACAGAAAGTTGAGTGGAAGGAAAAAGTGTGGAAGAAAAAGATGCACAACCAACCGAGAGAACCGCAGCCTTATGAGGATTGTCAGGCAAAATCGATTCAAGAATTTGAGTGAACTTCACAAGGAATGGACTGAGGCTGGGGTCAAGGCATCAAGAGCCACCACACACAGACGTGTCAAGGAATTTGGCTACAGTTGTCGTATTCCTCTTGTTAAGCCACTCCTGAACCACAGACAACGTCGGAGGCGTCTTACCTGGGCTAAGGAGAAGAAGAACTGGACTGTTGCCCAGTGGTCCAAAGTCCTCTTTTCAGATGAGAGCATGTTTTGTATTTCATTTGGAAACCAAGGTCCTAGAGTCTGGAGCAAGGGTGGAGAAGCTCATAGCCCAAGTTGCTTGAAGTCCAGTGTTAAGTTTCCACAGTCTGTGATGATTTGGGGTACAATGTCATCTGCTGGTGTTGGTCCATTGTGTTTTTTGAAAACCAAAGTCACTGCACCCATTTACCAAGAAATTTTGGAGCACTTCATGCTTCCTTCTGCTGACCAGCTTTTTGAAGATGCTGATTTCATTTTCCAGCAGGATTTGGCACCTGCCCACACTGCCAAAAGCACCAAAAGTTGGTTAAATGACCATGGTGTTGGTGTGCTTGACTGGCCAGCAAACTCACCAGACCTGAACCCCATAGAGAATCTATGGGGTATTGTCAAGAGGAAAATGAGAAACAAGAGACCAAAAAATGCAGATGAGCTGAAGGCCACTGTCAAAGAAACCTGGGCTTCCATACCACCGTGCCACAAACTGATCACCTCCATGCCACGCCGAATTGAGGCAGTAATTAAAGCAAAATAAGCCCCTACCAAGTATTGAATACATGTACAGTAAATGAACATACTTTCCAGAAGGCCAACAATTCAATAAAAATGTTTTTTTATTGGTCTTATGAAGTATTCTAATTTGTTGAGATAGTGAATTGGTGGGTTTTTGTTAAATGTGAGCCAAAATCATCACAATTAAAAGAACCAAAGACTTAAACTACTTCAGTCTGTGTGCATTGAATTTATTTAATACACGAGTTTCACAATTTGAGTTGAATTACTGAAATAAATGAACTTTTCCACGACATTCTAATTTATTGAGATGCACCTGTAATATAATATAATATAATATAATATAATATAATATAGTATAATTTCTTCAGTGTATGCTGACCTGTGTTCAGTGTTCGCAATTTCTTCAGTGTATGATGACCTTGGTTCATTACGACCTGTTCTGCTCTCCTGCTACAGTAATGCCAAGTAATCTCTGGTCATAGTGTTTCTTATATAACCACGTTAAGCTCCAGTTGACCCCTTTGACCCCTTGCTTGCTTTTCACTTACTGTTCCTGTCTTGTGTGACTTATTGAAGCTACATACATAGCCTGAATGTAGAATTACAACATACAGAAAATTGTATATAACTAAACTAAAAGAATATAAAATGCTTATATATATAGCACCTATTAGTAAATGACTATTATGTACGATTATATTTTATTATTAGATTGTAATTCTTACCAGGCTGGTTTCACTCCAACAATCTTGAGCACTCTGAGGGCGATACGTCTGTGTAAGCCCCACTCCTCAATTGCAGTTGCCATTACTAGGCCACTCAGGAAGAGGAAGTTAGTCTCTAGGAAGTATTGAGGACAGACCTTCTTGGAGGGTAGAATACCCATGATGGGGAAGAGGCAGATTGGCAGCAGGGCAGTAACAGCAAGTGGGAGAGCTTCTGTACACCAGTATACTGCCATCAAGAGCACCACATATAGACATTTACCCTCCTGTAGGGAAGAGAGAAGAGGGGTGGACAATAAGAATTGGTAGATAAATAGTTGATGGAAGATGGACAGATGGATGGATGGATTGATGGATGGACAGAGTAAATTGATATATGCTGGGTGGATGCATGAATGGATAGATGATAGATGGATATTTGCTGTGTAGATGTGATAGACGAAACATTCCAAACAGCGAGTTCAAGAGGCAGAGAAAGAGGGATACAACATAGTGTTAGCTTAAGATAAATTCATATTTGCTACGTAATTCTAAAGGCACCAAAAGCTGGCAGCACATCATAGACAACCTAATCAAGATACAATTGCCAAGCTATAAACAGTCATTCCCTTATTAGTCTCTCTCTCTCTCTCTCTCTCTCTCTCTCTCACTCTCTCTCTCTCTCTCTCTCATTTTCTCTCTCTCTATCTCTAAGTTAATAAAACTTATGTTATAGAGAAACTACAGAGCCCTCCATCGTGAAGATTTAACATGTCAGAAAACTTAAAGTTAAATCTTTACCTCTGTTACAAAGCACTAACACTAGAGATTCCTTCCAAATCTGAAAAATACACACCGGCAGGGAAAACTTCTCCATATGAACAACTACACACAGTTTTTGTCTTTGACATCTACCTTACAAGTACCTGTGTAAGTCGTTACTACTGAAAGAATTAAATATCAGAACAAACACATTAACATAAGCCTTGCAGCTGGAACTATAGTCTGATAGAAGCTGTTATGTAAGGAATAATACACAAGAGTGTATGCTGTTATAAGAAATTAATCAGTGCTGAGATGGTGTGATTAATTTCTAATAACATCACATCTCAAAGTGTTTTATTTCACATAGCACTATTTGTCAGTGATTACAATGTTTCCATGAAACAAGTTGGTTTCTTCAGTACCTTTCAAGGTACAATATGTGCTTCCTCAGACACACCAAAAAAAAAAAAGATAAATTTTAAGTTCACTCACTTTAGATGAGATGACATGAAATACAGATAATATATTCAAACCTTGTACACTCGGGCTCATGTAGAGTCGAACTCACACAGAGTTCAATAATTCACCTCTAAACATCCTGGACTCACATTAATTGGAACAAATACAAGCACTAAAGTTTACCAACAAAGATATGGAAAAGACAAATTTTGGATCCCTATTCTGACTAGCCAAACTTTCAGCAGACACCAGGCCCCATCTTATTCATGGGAACCCCAGGTCCCATTTAAAGGCCTACGTATCAGTTCTCTCTAACTGATTTGGATCCATGGTCCAACTGCAACCTCTTAATGGAACTTCATATTTGGTAAATGGTGTGTGTGTGTGTGTGTGTGTGTGTGTGTGTGTGTGTGTGCAATAGTATGTACTATTCTCACTTGTCACTCATATGCAACATATTACTGATTTAGTCACATGCTGCCCTCCTGACCTGCCACAAATCCAAGTGACATATTATCATATGGAAAAAGAGTCACTCCATGAAAACTGCAGCCAAACTGTGAAATGAGTGTAAAATTCCAGAAAAGGGAATTTTGAAGAACACTGCCATCCTTACACTGTCATTACCATCAGACATAATGGCATATGGTTCAAAAGATAAAATCTCCACTCAAACATGAGTTATGAGGCATCACATTTACTGCGTTGCACATGTACCAAAGATCAAACATCCCAAGATCTGTTAACTTGAATATTACAAGATAACTCTTTAGTCTATTTTCAATCCAATCAAAAAGAAAGATTCAGAAGGCCATATTGGATATTTTAGTGTTTATGATAATGTAGCTGAAATATATATTAACTGATGACTTCACTATACCCTGCATGAAACGTCGTGAGTGTAACATGGTGTAACTTACCTGGATACAAACATCACAAATTGTCAAAAAAAAAAAAAAAAAATGCTTACAAGACGCCATGTTGAATGATTATCATAGGAGATCCGTAAGTACTCTCAGGTGATACACAGCATACCTGAATGTTGGGTCCGGTGTGAAATTCGAAGCTTGAGAATAAGGCTGCAGCTGTTTTGAGTGTAACATACTCAAAACAGGAAGAGATAGGACTACAAACTTTTAAAATGTTATCTATAATCTTAAGTTATTGTAAGTCTCATCTGTTTTTTAAATACCATAAATTGTGCTGGCTGACTGACAGAGAAATATTGTTGTTACTAATGGAAACTGCTTTAATACTAACCTTCTTTTTAACAGTTTTAACGTAATCTATGCAGACACCAATGGTTGCATTCGCAACGACTTTTAAAAGACCTTGCACTCAAAACGGGCTGTGGCAATGAACAACCAGTTCCACAGATAACTATTAAGTAGACTTTATTAGGTAAGGTAAAGAATGTCACAATTCCCGACACTAATTAATGGGGAGATTTTAGAAAGACATTATGTTTTTACAGTGATAACACTGAAATTATCTTATGTATATCTCAAGGTGTAACACCTTAAATTAATCATGATATTTAACAATATTCATCCATCCATCCATCCATTTTCTCTACCGCTTATCCTACACAGGGTTGCCGGGGAGCCTGGAGCCTATCCAATGGAACCTGTGCCACAAGGCGAGGAACATCCTGGACAGGGTGCCAACTCATCGCTAGCGCACAATCGCACACAACCATTTATACACTCATTTGCATAATATGGACAATCTGGAAATACCAATCAGCCTACAGAGCGAGAGAGAGAGGTAAAGATTTGTCTGGGGAGGAAACCGGAGTAGCATTTGAACCCCCAACCCCGGATATGTGAGGCAAATGTGCTAATCACTAAGCCATCAAAAAAGGAAAATGTGCAACATCTTGACTATTCAATATTCCAGATTTTGCACATTTTCAAGGTCAGTATTTAAATGTAAGCAAATGTATGATATTGGTCAGATTTTTGGTAAGGCTTATATCTTCTAATGAAGCTCATTCTGATTCTGATTCAACAATTTGAAACAAACTTATGGAGTCTGTGGCAGCACTAGTGCACACTCTCATTGAAGCAAAAAAGGGGACATACCAAATACAAAGGAATTCTCAAATTCATGTAAGTATTTCTAAGATTCTACTTTTCACTCAAGTTATTGCTGATAATATCATTTGTAATGAAAACCTTTGTGTTAGATTGAAAAAGAATGCCAAAACAGACGCATTTTTACTAGCGCTCTTAGACTTTTGTAGAGCACTTTTTTTTCTTTTTTTTTTTTTTAAATATGTTGTTCCCATCATTTGTCATATTGTGCCGTCGGCTGTGCGCCTCCCCAAGGCAAGCTGCAAGGTCACACCGACAAGCACGGACTCGTGATCTCCTGCGTGTACTTTGTCTTAAAAAAAAAAAAAACGGTCTAAATACCGAAGCAGTGACAACATCTAGTGATGGTTGAACATGAGGATTCTGCGTCCTACCTTTTCTGGCAGAAGGAAGAGCAGCGGAAGCAGTAACGCTGGTGTGATCAGGAGAACCAGCTGTTTACGGACGCACCAGAGTTTCTTGGCAAACTTCAACAGGTCCATAGCGCGAGAAAGCCGACCTCTCAGTTCTCAGTTCTCAGCCGACCTCTCAGTTCGTAGTCTTCACGCCACCGATGCTCCTTCTCCACTTTTTATCACGCTTTCTTTGTTGATTTTTTAGCACCGTGAGAGAAGATTAACTCTTGGATTACTCGTTAACTCCTCGCGCGTAATAAATGGTGAAACTGTCGGGACGCACGCATGCAAAGGTTACAGGTTCGAACTGGGGTACTTGAGTGGGATCAGCGTGGGAAACACTGAGTATCTGTTCATTTACATAAATAAGATTTCTATATGGTGCTCTATTGTTTACCTAGAGGCTGGGTCGTAGAGGAGTATTGCGGAATAGGCGCTTGTAGAGATAAGAGGAACATGCAGTTGGGTTAAAAGGATTCAAATTAGGGATGGGCGCTCGAAACTGAAATATCAGTCTGCACCGATCCTTTTGAGATCTGATCTTCACGTACAGATAGAGCCTAGATAGCTCATCCCTATGATATATATGAATATATAGCTTACGAACTGGTTCCACCCTTTCCCCGTAGCTACACACACACATACACACACACACACACACACACACACACACACCTACTTCCAGGCATGATTAGAATGAATCCAGAATACCAGCACAGAATTGTTAGAATGTTTAGAAGCATTTGGCCCTATTTGTTATTTCGCTCCAAATTTTTTTTTTAACGTTTCGAAAATCTGTAGCCTGCAATACGGCAACATTCCCACACACCAAAGACATTTTGTTTCAGTTTTCAATAAAAAAATAAAGTAAATAAAGACATACAGTACTGCGCAAAAGTTTTAGGCACCCTATTTTTTTTAGTACAAACTTTGTTATAGGTTTTTTATTTTTTATTTTATTACTATTTATTATTACTATTTATTTTATTACTATTATTTATTTATTTTTACTTCTACATTATCAAGTCAGTACAAAAGACATTTTAGATTCCCAAGCATTAGTTTTCTAGCACAAAATTAAATGTTACAGAAAAATGTTTGTATGTCATTAAAGAAAGCAGCATATTACGTAAGAGACCACTTTTCAGACAAAAAAAATAAATAAATAAAAAATAAATAAATAAATAAAAAGGCTGCTGGGTTTTGCTGCAAAAATAAGAAGCAAGTGCGAAAGTCAAAGTCTCCAGAAGAACTGTGGCTGGTTCTGCAAGATGCACAATAAAACTTACCAGCTCATTTCCTTCTTCTTCCAACTGCACAAATTGCACCAGAGACTGCTATTTTTATTTTTATTTTTATTCTTTTGTCACACCAAATATTGACTTTGTTTCATTTACTACTGTTTACTGCTCTTTATTGTATTTTTTTTAATGTAGAAACATTTAATTTCATTATTTTGAAGGCAGCTTTGCTCTACAGCATTTCTTTGCATGTGCCTAAAACTTTTGCACAGTACTGTATATCCTGAGGGAGCCTGGAGCCTATCCCAGAGGACTCGGCACATGAGGCAGGGGGCACCCTGGCCGGGGTGTCAACCCATCACAGGAAACAATCACACACCCATTCACACACTACAAACAATTTTAGAGATGCCAATCCACCTACAACACATGTCGTTGGACTGAGGGAGGAAATCAGAGTGCCATGGAGGAAACTCCTGCACACGAAGAACATGCAAACTCCATGCACACAGGGCAGAAGCAGGAATCGAACCCCCAACACCTCCAGGGTTGGACTGACTTTTAAGCATCAATATCAGTATTGTCATCAGGATTCTTCAGGGTACTTGCCTGGGGAGAAAGCAACAAGGCTTTTAAAATAATGACAGAAAAAAATGTAGGTAAAATTATGAGAAATGAGAAGTTTTTTTCTTTCTCAAATCCATTAGCATTCATTCTGTCTTTCTCAGAATGTAGACATGCACTTTAGCGTTTTTTTTTTTTTTCTTTTTTCTTTTTATTGTTGCAGCCTTTCTATTCATCTCACATTATCTCCATATGAAGTATAGTCTAACAATCCCACTGGTCCACTTTTCCCTTTTTTGTGGTATGTAAAAGCAGCTACTTTGGCATAATGTTCATAACCAAATGATTCTGCCAGTGCCTTCAGAAACAAGTCTAGTATTGTCAGATATTACCATCCAATCTATTTCAATCAATATTTCTATCAAGGTCTTGTGGCACAGTTTTTATCAGTTGTGGTTGTAAGCAAGGGAAGCAAAGTACAAATAAGATAGTAAAATATAAAATAAATATATAATATATAAAATACATTATGCTGTACTTTGTTTTAGTTTAGTATTCTTTAAACTTGTGAAGTATGTATGTGGTTGTTCAATTTAATATTCCTAATTAAATTAATTTAAAAAATAATGAATTGTGAATATGAACTACTTCCATCTTTTTTCTAAGCTCTTCACATACAGTATACACATATGCTCTCCTATCCTAAAAGTGAATCTTTCCAGGTGTTGCATTTACCAATGAACCATGGTCATGGATATTTATTATGTGATTATTCAGAAATAGGTGATTCTAAAGAAACATTAGTCTAAGAAACACTTCTGTCTACTACTGCAACAACTGATGTACAATATTCATGAGCATTCTCTTAATTAGTTATGTTTCTTATGTGTAAGCTGGCGGGTGATCTGTTACTGAGTAAAGACTTTGTTGTTATGAGGCACTAGTACACTGGATTTTCAAATAGAGGTGTTTGGTGTGTATTAGGGATATAACTGAATATGTAATAGATAATGTGTTCTAAACAGATACAAATACAGCTACGAACAGGAGGTGCACTAGAAAAGAAAGAAGCTCACATATTCATTCATTCATTCATTTGTTCATTCATTCATTAATTCATTCATTCATCTTTAGTACCTGCCCGGTGAGAGTCACAATCTTGCACACATCTCTAGCTGAGCTTGGGGAATTGTCAGATGCACCATTCACAGACTATGTTATGCTGACAGTGCTTCTGGGTTTTTCCTTCAGTGTTTTCCAGTGTTAGGCCAAGCAACAGATAAAGATACTGATATCATTATTGGTGTGTGAGTGTGTGTGTGTGAATGGGTGAATGAGACACAGTGTAAAGCGCTTTGTAGAACCGCTAAGGTTGAAAGGCACTATATAAGTGCAGACCATTTACCATTTACCATATCTGGAGCATTAAACAGTACAGATAGTGGCATCATACTACATCCCAAGTGTGTATATAGATGCATAGATACAGAAAAAGGTCATATTTATACAGTAAAAATTTTATAAAAGGAAATATTTAACTGATGAACAACATCTCCACCCAACCCAGTAAAAGATCAGAGTTTAATAAAAGAACACACAGTAAAGGTGTATGTTGCTTATTTGGGAGGTTGTACTTTTTGTTCTTGTTGTTCTTCTTTATAATGGTCATTAGGTTGTTGCACCAAAAGCTGATCGACTACTAACAGTAATTCATAACCAGCCTTGAGGCCAAGGTCAAGAAGAGAACAACAAGAATATTACAACAGCACACAGCTGTACTCATGCAATATGTAACAACAAGTCAGAGCAATGTTTTTGCAGGTGCAGTTTAAGCATAGCCCTTTTCAAAACTAAAATATACTGTTGAGAACCCCCAGGCTGAATCATTATCCTTAAAACAAGCTCTACAAATTTTCTTCCCATAAATGCTGGTCTTTTGAAAATCATAGCCAGTGAAAAGAAGGCAGCCAACTTGGCTTTTATAGGTTAGCATACATCCTTCTTCAGTGTGTTGTCCCTTAATGCAGAGATGCACTTAAGTGAATTTTTTTTAATCCACTTAAATTAATTTTTTTTACTTTTATTGCTCAGTCTTTCTATCTCAGATTAACTGCATGAAGTATAGCCTGACAATCCCAGTGCTCTGCTTGTAGTGTTCATAAGAACACAAAAAGAAATAGATGAACACATTACTATTCAATCTATTCATCACTATCAATCTTTTCTTCCTATTTTGTGGTGCATCTGTGGTTCTAAGGGAAACTGTAATATAGTAAGAATGAATGTGCTTTGTGCCACATTGGTGCTTCTTCTGTCGACAAAAAAGTCGTTTGTCAAAAATGTTTTTTTTTTTTGTTTTTTTTTGTCAAATAATTGATGTGAAATGCATCACACGCACTGCAGGAATATATATATATATATATATATATATATATATATATATATATATATATATATATATATATATATATATATATATATATATATATATATATATATATATATATATATATATATGTATATATATATCACATGCACTGTAGGAGAATATATATATATATATATATATATATGAGCTGCTTTTTATCTTTTTAATTTTTAATTTTTTTATTTATTTTTTTTTTTTTTTACAATCATGCTTTTTTTTACACTCAAGGGCTTAGAACTCTGTCAAGACCGTGGCATTTACTTTAAATACCACAGTCACAGGGTAAATGTTGGATACCTACACAATCTGTCATCTTGTATGTGCTATGTGGAGGAGAATAAATAAACTGAAGGGAGCATAGACCTCTTTTCATTTAAATGTCAAGTATGTGGCTAAAAGTTTACATCTACACTACGCATAGGTAGGAATTAATGCTTGTGAACTACCATTAATAGAAATGCAATTAGGACATGCTGTAAAATTTTAACATGCTCAAACAGCACCACCTTTTGATAAATGTTTACAACTTGCTGTTGTCTCTTACTTTTCTGGGTTGCTTTTAGTTTCCTGTTAGTTGCATGATCTAGATGAACTTTTTGCGAAGCAGTTCTACAGTTGAAATTCTTGGACTTGTATAACTGTAATTGATTTTTAACCAGCACTTTGACTAAACTCACTTGATAGCTTTCACTAATATACAGTAGTGTTAGGTTTCCTCTTCTCCAGCTCTCGCTACGCTGCAAGGAGTAGCTAGTGGCATACTTCCACATTCCACTGCGCGCATTCCAGCACTATTCAAAAACTCTCCGATGGACGTTTCATTCATGAACTCACGTTTTGTTTACCTCTGCCATGTGCTCCCATGTTGTCATATTCACGTCATGTCTCCGCCTTCTGTGTTCCCCCATGTGCATTTGTTTTTGCGTTGCGTCACGTCTCTGCCCCGTTTCCTCATTGCTTCACCGTGTAATGTGTAAGGATTGGTTTCAGGTGTCTTTGATTAGACATGGGATTGATATGTGTTTAAATACGCCGCTCCGTTTCCGCTTCAGGGCGGAGTATTAGAGTTTTTTTTATGTTCACTTATGTTGGAACTGTTCCCAATAAACTGACCACTTTCCCCTGCAAGTGCATCCTGCTTCCTTTACCCCACGGGCTGTAACAGAATACTCCACCAAAAAATGGATGCAGCGGGGAAAGCGACGCCACGCCACACCATGCCACGCCACAATTAAAATGCCTGCAATTAATTCTATGTTTTTTCCTCAGTGGACTTTCATCTATCCTCCTGATGAGTTTGATGGCTTTGCCACTTGGCCTCAATGTTTTTTTTTGCAGGCTCATATTTATTTTTTGAGTTTGGAGGACCCCAAACCCGATGAAGAGGAGTGGTTGGGGTTCCTCCTCTCTCGTCTGGTCGGCTCTGCTCGCCAATGGGCAGAGTTTCACCTCGTCAGTAGATCCACGAAGCTCCAGACAGTTTCGGTCAAGCACCAGGTCAAGCTCTGGGTCAAGCACCAGGTCAAGCTCTGGGTCAAGCAACAGGACAAACTCCGGGTCAAGCAACAGATCACGCGCAGCTCCGAGATCCAGACCAGGCATGGGTTCAAGCACTCGTCCAAGCACTCGTCCAAGTTCTCGTCCAAGTTCTCGTCCAAGTTTCAAAGGAAAACCTGACACGCTCTGCTCTGGTTACGGGACACTGGACATAACCAGCCTCAGGTCCTGGAGGGCAGAGGTTAGGATCCTGCCCAGGGGCCCAAGTCCACCAAAGTGGATGGAACTTGCGGCGCTTCGGGAGCCGCGCCTTGGGGGGCTCTGTTAGGTTTCCTCTTCTCCAGCTCTAGCTACGCTGCAAGGAGTAGCGAGTGGCATACTTCCGCATTCCACTGCGCGCATTCCAGCACTATTCAAAAACTCTCCGATGGACGTTTCATTCATGAACTCACGTTTTGTTTACCTCTGCCATGTGCGCCCATGTTGTCATATTCACGTCATGTCTCCGCCTTCTGTGTTCCCCCATGTGCGTTTGTTTTTGCGTTGCGTCATGTCTCTGCCCCGTTTCCTCATTGGTTCGCCGTGTAATGTGTAAGGATTGGTTTCAGGTGTCTTTGATTAGACATGGGATTGATATGTGTTTAAATACGCCGCTCCATTTCCGCTTCGGGGCGGAGTATTAGTTTAGTTTAGCTTAGATGTGTTTAACCTTGCGCGTTTTTCCCTTAGCTCTTTTTCCGTGGTTTCCAGACCACCTCCTAGCCTTGCGCATTTATTTCCGTAGCTCGTAATTCGTGGTTTCCAGACCTCCTTTCTAGCCTCACGTACTTATTCCTTAGCTCGCATTTCGTGGTTTCCAGACCACCTTCTAGCCTAGCGTAGTTTTCCCTGTGTTTTCTGGATTTACTACCCGTCGTGGATTACTGTGTTTCTTATTTGGATTACTATGCCCTTTTTTGGATTACTGCCTCTTCGGCTAAGTACAGTATTATTTTGGAATACTGTGACCTTTCTGTTTATGGATTTATGTTGGATGGAGTTTTTTTATGTTTACTTATGTTGGAACTGTTCCCAATAAACTGACCACTTTCCCCTGCAAGTGCATCCTGCTTCCTTTACCCCATGGGTTGTAACAAATAAAAAAAAAATTATATATATATATATATATACAAAAAAAAAAATTATATATATATATATATTAATAATAATAATTCCTGACTATCCTTGTCAGACACTAAATATTTTATTAAGCAATAAAGAAACATTTTTGCAATAAGGCAGTTCTGTATATAATTTGGTATGTGCACAGCCTGAGAAAAGGAAGAATGCTGCAGAAGATTAACCATCCACAGATGCAAGAGCCAACGCAAGCATGAAAAACTGTGTGTCTTTTCAGGGCTGGAGAAACTTGCATTATTTGGCATAATTTGTTTCTTGAATCAAGTGGGCATCTGTTTGTGTGTAACAAAAGTGTGTAACCAAGGATTTTAATGTTACATTATGATACCACTGGGGGATGTACTCCTTTATTGGCTATAAGTGGCAGATATCACACATGCTGCTGCACATATCACACACCACACATTGTGTATTTATCATAAACTGTAATGATCATTTATAGAATTACCATAAATTGAATGAATATCACAAATACACACTAAAACAAAATTCGGATTGCTTGAAAAGAATATTTTCGCAATCCTCTATGACCCAGAGCAGATCAAATTGCTGTTCTATTCAGTCTTTGAACATAACTCATCCTGATAATCAAAGGTTGTAGAATTGCAAAAATGTGAACTGCCTGAGGCTCACCAAGGATGGCCTTGCATTTTACGTTAAATTGATTTTATGAAAGGAGACAAAGAAACATTTCATTTAAAAAAATCAGTCAGTAACTTTAACAACTTTCACAAAGAAATTCCCTATTACTGGCATAACCTTTAATTCCAAAAGCATTATCTACATATAGCATACACAAATATAGTTTTGTATAGTCCATGTATAAACATTTCTTAAGATGAAGTAATGATTTGTGCTGAAAAATATTTATTTTATAATACATGTATTTATTAACCATTTTCTTAAAATGACATGCTCTGCTTCCTTTTCATTCTATAGCAACAGGGTGGTTCCCTACAGAAATACTCTGGGGGAGTTTTCCCATTTGCTTATTTATTTGCCTAATACTAGGGAGTGACATCTCAGGATCATCAAAGCAAACAGGATATACCTGAGCTCAATTTGGAGTGCCTTAGCCAAGGGTCTGAATACTTATCCAAAAAAGATATTTCAATTTAAATTCACAAAAAATTCTACAAACATTTTCACTTTGTCATTATGGATTATTGGGTGTAGATTAATGACCAAAAACAGAAATTTATTCAATTTTAAACTACATTTAATACAATAAATTGTGCAAAAGGTGAAGGGGTCTAAATACTTCCTGAATGCACTGTATGTACGTAACCTTCAGATTCCCAAATGCTATTTTCTCAGCCTTAAACGGAGTTAGATTTACATCATTTTAATAAGTTACATAATATGTTCTAACCATAATGCTATGCACTTGTCATGTATTAAATAATAACATTTTGTTTAACCAAATATTTCATTACATTATATAAACATGGGTGTGTTATCATAATGCAGAAACATTTTGAGTGAAATCCATTTCTTGCATTGTAAATTCTTAAAATAATAAATACTATTAAAGGAAGAAATAAGCCTATTATGATCTGGTTTCCAGCGTTAACCTCTCATCATAAAACGCTGTCAGGAACTGAATTAAAAAGGAACTACAAAGGACCTTAAGGGGGTTTATAAATACAGAACTTTTAGCAGCTCTTGTAACATTGTTTGTTTAGTAACAATTAGAGGAGTGGTATAATTATACTTTTTTAAACTGATGTGTGTGTGTGTGTGTGTGTGTGTGTGTGTGTGTGTGTGTGTGTGTGTGTGTGTGTGTGTGTGTTAGGTTAAGGTACAGAGGCACATTATAAAGCTCAACTTCTCCTTGACAACCAGCTGGAATGACCTATTAACTATGAAGGTTTTACTGGAGCAAAACAACTGAGCACCTGTAACAGTGGAATTTGTACTTGTAGAATGTTTTTTTCTCTCCCACAAACACGACGCAACAGTTACACCTTCTCAAATTCTTCATTGCAGGTGAATAAATCATATTCTGCAAATCACAAATTAAGAAACTCACACGCTCACATTTTTTTTTGCAAAAAAGTTGCAGTGAATATGGTACAAAACACATTCACATACCCGTATCAGAAAATGTAACTTGTAGAAATCTCTCCCAGAAACACAACACAACAGTTACACTTCCCTAAGGTATGTTTTTTTTTTCTGATATTACCTTCACATGATAGCAAGCTAACATACTAGCTAACCTACCTAACCTTAGATTACCTTTCAGGATCAAGAGAAGCTAACCTAACTAAGAAATGTTGATTACCAATGGAGTTAAGCAGCATGCATATTTAAACTATAAACAAAAGTATAATGGTGGGTGATATCAGAAAAACATATTTTAAACATCAGGGGATTCAACAAGCTCCTTTGATTGGCTAAAAGTTCTCTGATCTCTGAACAGTGGCTGCCCCTGGTTCTATAGGTGCACAAATCACCTTTGCTCCACATTTGACAGAGATATGTGGTGCAAAAGAGAGAGCGTGTTGTTATTTGTGAGAGAAAAAAACATCATTTGAGACTCGTAGCAGTAGATTCAAGCAGTTGTAGTTACTGACTTGTGTATGTGCTAGAAAAATATCCAAGAAAAAAAAAAATCCTACAGGTGTGCAACTCTCATTGCATCAATACACATACTGATTTGTGGATGTGCAAAATTTGTTCATGACTTCAAATTTTCTGATACGGGTGTGTGAATGTGTTTTGCACCATATTCACTGCAGTAACTTCAGAAAAAAATGTGAGCGTGTGAGTTTCTTACTTTGTGATTTGTAGAATATGATTTGTGCACCTGCAATGAAGAATTTGAGAAGGTAACTGTTGTGTTGTGTTGTGTTTGTGGGAGGGGAAAAATTCTATAAGTACAAATGTCCACTGTCACAGGTGCTCAGTGGTTTTGCTTCAATAATACCTTCATATGTTAATAGCAAGACATCAGTGTGAGTGTGAGAGAGATTGAGTGTGTGTACATTCCATTTTTACTTGCATTTATAATAATTTTAATATTCTTTGGATCCTGTTGCTTTAGTTGCTCTGTGATGCCTGATAGAGTTTGTATTCTCTGTCTCTATCTTGAAATGTCAAATACCTTAGTTTTAGTCACATTAGTGTCCTCATGAGGAATTTAATTAGATGATGTGTTTAATAAGGTGAAACACTAAATAAGTGTGGCAGAATAATGGCACATTTAAAAACACACACACACACACACACACACACACACACACACACACACACACACACACACACAAAAAGCTGTACTGGAAGGGTAAGGTGAACAACCGTGTGTTTACTCTATAAAAATACATTTCTATAGAGCGTTCCTGAGAAGCCTATTAAAATTATTAAAGTGGGAATCATTACAGTAAAACCTAAATGAAAATCTGCGTAACAAAATCCCATTAAATATAGAAACACTCTCAACAAATATGAACCATTAAATGCTAATAGAAACGTTATATAATGCCTGCTGCAAACCATCCTAACTAATTCCCATTAAAGGTTTTTTTTTTTTTTTCTTTCAGCAAGGGTATTTTCCTAGTCACCTTTTAATCATGGTACCTTATGCACAGGAAGGACATCACTGGTACATTGGTATAAAAAATGCGGGAATCCTTTCTCATCTATTTTCCTGCTTCCCAATTAGAGTGAGATTGATACTTGTGGTTCATTTTCCATTTGGTTTGAGCAATAAACAACTGAAGGGCATCTGGAAAGAGTGAGAGCTGAAAATATCCTCGCAAAGTTGTTTTATTCAATGGTCAGAAATGTAATGCCGAAAAAAATGTTAACAATGTAAACTTTGGCAGCCTTTAAGGATGTCTTTTTCACCAAAGAAGAACGTATTGAAATCATTCTCATGACTGGATCGGGAAGCTGTTGCAAGGTTGAGATGGAGTTTAACAGGAAACATGGCAAGCACATCACACACGACACTGTTACCAAACTTATTAACAAATTCAAAAAGACTGGAAGTGTTGCAGACCAACTGAGAAGTGGACGTCCACAAACATCCACTGAAGAAGGCACAACCAACGTGGTGCTGGCAAACATAGTCCCCTATAAATGGAGACTTTTGGGACACCCTGCTACCCATAATACACCTGTGTATGTGTGTTTTTAATCAGGATCAAATTGTGTTCTTACTGCAATCAAATTTCACTTTGAAGATTTGCAGATTGCAATCAGGGTTCACTTTGAAGCTTACTACCTCTCTCGGATGGTTATTTTTGACTGCTTATTTTAGTCTGCATCCAAATGAAATTGCTATGTTCTCATCTTAATCTCACCAAAAGGTAAACAGCACCCTGATGATTCCGTCCTGACCAATGTTGGGCCCTCTGCTAGTTTCCCATTGAAGCTAAGCAGGGTTGAACCTGGCCAGTACCAGGATGGGAGACCTCCTGTGGAAAACTAAGGCTGCTGCTGCTGGAAGTGGTATTAGGGAGGCCAGTAGGTGGTGCTCTTCTTGTAGTCTGTGTGGGTCCTAATGCCCCAGTATAGCAACGGGGACACTATACTGTAAAAAGAGCACCGTCTTTTGGATAAGATGTTAAACCGAGGCCCTGACTCTATGTGGTCATTAAAAATCCCAGGAAACTTCTCGTAAAGAGTAGGGGTATCATCCCATTGGCCCTTATCTATCATGGCCCCTAATAATCTCCATCCATGAATTGGCTACATCTCTCTCCTCTCCACCAATAGCTGGTGTGTGGTGGGCTTTCCGGCACTCTATGGCTGTTGTTGCATCATCCAGGTTGATGCTACACACTGGTGGTGTTTGAGGAGATTTCCCCCCATACTATTTAAAGCACTTTGAGTGTCTAGAAAAGCGCTATATACATGTAACGAATTAATTAAGCGGAGTAATATCATACTAATGTCCTGATCTGGAGTCTCCTGACACTTCCTGTCCTGGCCACACTCACACACCTACACCTAGAGGTTATTTATTCTAAGTAAGCAGTTGGTCATTTGAATTTTGTTTCTTGACTCTTTTATGGTGCTTCTCTTGAGTCAGGGGACTATATGGTGCTTCCCTTGAGTCCCTTGACTATAGAAAAGAAGGATTTCGCTCTTATGCTAGACTTCAGAGTTAATCCTGGCAACACTGGGTGCAAAGCAGGAGAATTCACTCCATATGGGAAGTCAGTCCATCTAATGGAACCATGTACACACACATTCACCTATGGGAAATTTAGCATAGCCAATCAGCATGTTTTTTAACTGATAGGAAAATCTGGCACAAATGTGAAAGAATGGCCGTTGTGATACATTTTGCAATGTTTTTTTTTTTTTTTTTTTTTTTTTTTTTCACAAAGTTGTCTTTGATGCAAATTGTCTTGACACATTATAGTAACTTTTGCCCTGTCCTCAGATTCAGTTCATTTTAAATACCACAGCTCTTCCAATACTACACATTCTTGTTCTGACGAATGTATAAAGAAGTATATTATGTAACTCCATTCCCCATGGGTAGATGAGTTTGGTGGGTCATCAAACCTGATAGGTTAGGAGATTTTTACAGTATGTATTTATGTACGTATGTATGTGTATGTTTGTATGTATCTACATTTGTAGGTGAAAATGTGCTTCAGTGTGTGTGTGTGTGTGTGTGTGTGAGAGAGAGAGAGAGAGAGAGAGAGAGAGAGTGAGTCTATGCCCTGAACTCATAATGTGTACCGTGCTTAAAGTGTCCTTACCTCATCCTGTGAGCTCTATTAAATAAGCGTTTAAGATGCCTGTGTTAACCAATATATCTCTTAGTTTTTCATTTTCTCTGAAACACACACACACACACACACACACACACACACACACACACACACACACACACACACACATACACACAGATCCAAGGACAGACACTTTGCTTTTCTTTGGAAAGTTATACACAGATTTGAGCACACACATGCACAGACACGTCCATGCACCCACAAATAGAGAGAGAGAGAGAGAGAGAGAGAGAGAGAGAGAGAGAGAGAGAGAGAGAGAGAACATCAAGTGGAGGCAGTGCGAGTAGCAGAGTCAGGCAGTGAGTCAGTTTGCTCTGAGCATCACTGTGAGAGCTCATGTCAGACAACAGCACGAGAGGACTCTTAACTAACCTATGCACCGTTATCTGACTCATTCATTCACATATACTTCATGCATTTTGTTCTTTTTTTATTATTCTATTGTGTCATCTGAGTTCAATCTCTCTCTTAAACTTCTTGTTTTTTTTTCCACCAACTCTTCTGCTCTGTTTCACTCCACATCTCTCCTTAATGATTTTAACCTCTCTTTCTCTACCCCCGTATCTTTGATTTTCTCCATTTTCCCATCCCTTTTTCGGTGGATACTCATGAACGGATCTTACCATCACATGCTCCTGTGGGACAGCTCTCTGATCAACCTCACAGAAGAAGCAGAATACGAGAATGGGAGCACATCACTGTGGCTGTCTAATGGCAGTGTTGCTCCTCCTCCATCAGGGGCGCTATGCCAGCAGGTTCAGATCCAGGCTGAAGTTTTCCTTGCACTTGGGATCATCAGTCTGCTGGAGAACATCCTGGTCATTTCTGCAGTGGCGAAAAACAAGAACCTCCATTCGCCCATGTACTTCTTCCTCTGCAGCCTGGCAGCGGCGGACATGCTTGTGAGCGTCTCCAACTCCCTGGAGACGATTGTGATCGCCATTCTTAGAAACAATCTGCTCAAACTCAGCGACTATTTTGTGCGTTTGATGGATAATATTTTTGATTCCATGATCTGTATTTCTCTGGTAGCATCCATTTGTAACCTCCTGGCCATCGCCGTTGACCGCTATGTCACCATATTCTACGCACTACGCTACCACAGCATTGTAACAGCACGGCGTGCATTAAGTGCCATTGGCACCATTTGGCTCACCTGCATCATTTGCGGCATTGTCTTCATCGTATACTCCGAGAGCAAGATGGTCATCATTTGTCTAATTACAATCTTCTTTGCAATGCTGGCACTGATGGCAACACTCTATGTTCACATGTTTTTGCTTGCCCGACTCCATGTCCAGCGCATCGCTGCATTACCAGCCGCAGCTGTTGCCACTGGTGATCCAGCGCCACGGCAACGCAGCTGCTTGAAGGGAGCAGTGACTATCAGCATTCTCTTGGGGGTGTTTGTGTGCTGCTGGGCACCTTTCTTCCTCCACCTCATCCTCCTTGTGGCATGCCCACACCACCCACTATGCCTGTGTTACATGTCACACTTCACCACCTACCTGGTGCTCATCATGTGCAACTCAGTCATCGACCCCATCATCTACGCCTTCCGCAGCCTGGAGATGAGAAACACCTTTAGAGAAATCCTCTGCTGCTTTGGCACAGGCTGTCCAGCTCCGGCCTGCGAGCGAGAACGAGAGATGGACACGGAGAGAGTAAGGGAGAGACGACAGGAACGGGAGAAGGAGAGTGAGACAGAGTGAGATGGAACGGTAGACAGACAGGAAAACACAGAGAGAGAGAGAGAGTTGGTGGGTGTGTGGTGGGTGATGTTGTTGGAAAGATTAAGAAAAGAGAGGGGAATTAGTGCTTGGAGTATCAAGGATGAAGCTAATTAAAACGAATTATTGTGTGTGTGTGTGTGTGTGTGTGTGTGTGTGTGTGTGTGTGTGTGTGTGTGTGTGTGTGTGTGTGTGTGTGCATAACTGAATTGGCTTTAGAGTACATTATATTTATATATATCATTTATATATATATATATATATATATATATATATATATATATATATATATATATATATATATATATATATATATATATATATATACATACACAAGTTGTAGTAGCTTTGTAGTTATGCATATGTTGGTGTTTTGGGAATTCAGGATACTTTAAAAATAATTATATGATATGGAAATCTATGAAAGCACATTTTGAAAACTATGCTTTATTAAATCTATTATCTTTTTTTTTACTCATAGATCATACAGTACTTATTAACTTGCAGGCTTCAAAAATGGCCATCTGGCTGTCTGTTCAATCTGATCTCTTCAGAAAAAAAACAGATATTTCCCAGGTCACAAATCACTGTGAGTCTCACTACTAATATCCCATTTCTACTGAATACTGCAAAATATATATATTTTTTCGGAATGTTCTTGATATTTAATTTAATTAATTATATATACGTGTAAAATTATATATACGTCTGCAAAATGCTCAATAAAACTTACCAGCTCATTTCTTTATAAAACTGCACAAATTGTACCGGAGACTACTATTTTTATTTATATTTTTTTGTCACACCAAATATTGACTTTGTTTTGTTTACTGCTCTTTACGGTATTTATTTATTTTTTTTAATGTAGAAACATTTAATTTCATTATTTTGAAGGCATCTTTGCTCTACAGCATTTCTTTGCATGTGCTTAAAACTTTTACACAGTACTGTGTGTGTGTGTGTGTGTGTGTGTGTGTGTGTGTGTGTGTGTGTGTGTGTGTGTGTGTGTGTGTGTGTGTGTGTGTGTGTGTGTGTATATATATATATATATATATATATATATATATATATATATATATATATATATATATATATATATATATATATATATATATATATATATATACACATATATAAAATTTCTATTGTTATGTGTGCCTTTTATCCCTTTGAGTTGCGTTCAGGATGTCCCTTAGCTGTACAGTGTGCACTTCGAGTACATTTCTGAACAAGTTCATGCACTTCATCATCATCAATTCACAAGACATAGACTGTGTGAATACCTTCTATTGTTATTAAAGGTCAGTTCCATTGTTATGGATGTGACATTTGCACTCACACTAGCTAATAAAATCTCACAACAGAGAAAGGCTTAATGAGTCAGTTTGCATATTTTGTCATTTAACCTTTTGAAGACAATGTAGACAGATCTTTAAAATAAAACCTCATGTATTAATTTGCATGTTTCAAATACATAGCAATTTATCTGTGTTATGGATGTGACATAAAATGGGCAAACCTTTGTGTGAGTCTACACATTTTAGCAAAATGTATATGTTTCTTTGATTTTTCATGAATTCTTTATTTATGTGGTGTAATTATTTGTGCTGTAATGTTTAAAATGTTGAATAAGGAAATAAAGTTTGTACACTTGGATGATAGATACTCTGTGCTCAGGTGTTTCAGTGCTCAACATACTAGTTTTCTGCATTCCATTCACAGTACCCCACAGTATGTCACACTGAAAGCCATGGAACATTTTGTTCTCTGTAAGCACACAAATGGAATATAGCTGTTAACATGGGCATGGTGCTGATGTTATTTAGCCCATTTTAACCCATCTGACCTGAACCTCTGAACATTTGCTCCAAATTGCTCTTAAGCACCTTTCATTAAAAATAATTTTAATTCAGCACTGACTCAATGGATGTTGTTTTGAAGTTACTTTCTGCAGCCGACCTGTGTCACTGGAATTTTTTCATGTAATTAATAGTCAGACCAGCAGTCTGTGCTCTGTTAGTGACTTATGACGCAGGGCACCTATTCAGCTCATTCTGGCCTAATGAATTGTGTGGGTGTTCCGTTTTTTATTTCTTTGCAAATTGTTTTCAAGAAACCTTTGCTTGCATATGTGAGTATGAGCGGAGTATGAAGAGACAGAGTGTGCTTTTCTCAGTAATGACATTCGAGGGTAGACATAATTTTTTTTTATTATTATTATTTTTTTTTTTTTAAATAAGTGGGACGAATGAGAAAATATCCATGTTTTGAGCCTTAAGAAATAAAACATGATGGTGTGTGCTGTTTTGGGAAAATAATCAACACTGATTATTAATGCCATTACCACCCATAAGTTGATTGTTTTCCTATAACAGTACATCCTGAAGTGTCCTCTTATACCACAGCATTTTTTTTTTATTAA
Organism: Cranoglanis bouderius; assembly: GCA_023630585.1. Classification (NCBI taxonomy): domain Eukaryota; kingdom Metazoa; phylum Chordata; class Actinopteri; order Siluriformes; family Cranoglanididae; genus Cranoglanis; species Cranoglanis bouderius. The sequence continues at coordinate 10,870,197 of CM042556.1, read as the reverse complement.
TTACTTAATAATACGTCATGCTTTTCAACCATTTATAGTTGCATTTAATGTTGTGGAGTGTCCATGTTAGTCCCTGTTATCACTTACATTTTAGCAGCTATGTGCAGTCTCTCTCTCACCAGCCTCTCATTATTTCCCTATTTTGTAGTTAATAAGACATAAAACTAACAGAGAACTTACTGATCATTACAAAGTGCTGAAACGGAGACTCCTAACATAAATAAACATCCCCTTACAATACACAGTTCCTTACAGAAAGCTTCACCAAATCAACGATTACAGGTCTTTGTTAAATAACCTTTTTTTTTTTTTTTTACAGACAACATCTGTTGTCTGTTGTTAGTCTGAAATTATGTGGAGCATCTGCCATACAGGTCCCTGTGAAGGAGCTGTTACTATAGAAACAATAACACATCAGAATGAAGACATTAATATAAACCATTAATATAAATCATTTGACAGCACAACTGTCAGGACTGCTCTTACAGAAATTAAATTAATCAGATTCGAGAATTCAACAGCATTGTGTTAAAAATGTCTTTATTACACTATCTTTATTAGTCAAGATTCGTGAAACTGATGTTTAAATTAATATAAATTGTGTAATTATGACATAAATGACATTTAATAGTACATAAGTTATATCTTATCTACGTAGATTATAAAAGCACAAGCATCATGTATTTCCATGCTATTTTTTTTTATTATTATTTATTTTAAAAAGTGTCAAAATATGGTCCACAATACAATAAGTTTCTCTTCACGCCTTCAAGGGGAAGAAAACTATTTAGTCTACATCTGTTTGTTTCCATTGGGCTTGCTGAGTGCGTGGTTTCTGGCAGAGAACCCTGGTTACAGCAAATATGTTTTGTTTTGTTTTTCTATAAATCAGAAATGGCAGCAGTTTTTCATGAGAATTATTTTGACTTGTATTTTCTAGAACATACTAAAAGGTTGACAATCTGAATAGCATGGAAATAACAGACTCATATACCAGCACTTATTATGACACATTCCTGTTCGTCAGTGTGAACTGAACTGCGCTTTAAGGAGGCGCTTCATGCTGAGATTCAATATTTTTGGTGACTCACCCAAAGCACTGTGGTGGTGACTGAAATTAAACCACAGGTTGAAACTATCCACTGAACCAGTATTCATGCCTTTGTATTATTTTTTTTTTTAAATTAATTATTATTATTATTTATTTTATTTTATTTATTTATTTTTTTGATGTGATCATTACTGTCATTAAGCACAGGGGGAAACTGTTGAGTGTCTTCCTTGTTCTGTGGTCTTTCTTGCCCCCTGTAGTGTGACATCAGTCAACACCAGCCCAGCCATTTCATAGCAAGAATTGTGGCTATGTATATATATTGGTATGCAGCTGAGATCTCAAAATTTCAAAACAGAGGACCTTAACCCCAAGCAGTTCTGTAATTCTGTTAAGCAGCTACATTACTATAATATATTGGGAGCTACTGAACCTGTGGGGAGGCTGAAATATAAAGAGGGTTGCCAGTATTTACAGCTAGTACACATTTTTATTTTAGTTCAATAAAATATTTTACATCCAGTGTACTTTTTTTTTATCATTACAAAACCAGACAGTTCATTAACCGTTCTTATGGTGATACAAAGTTCTTTGTTAGACAAATAAGTAACTGCACATCTGGATGTAGCAGCTGTGAGCTCTCTATTTCAATCTCTAACTGTCAGTAAAAATTCCAGATCATGAAAATGTAACAAATATCAGAATTTTTAGATTTCCAGTACAGATATAGTATGCTGTAGGTAATGAAGGTATCATAAGGAAGTAAGCTAAGCACCTCATAACAGTTTAAGGTTAAAATATTCAAATAGGGACTGATTAATCATTAATCATTAATCATCAGATGACTTCATAATATATTGACAACAGACAGACATGAAAAATCATTACATTTTAAATGTTATATGGTTGTAAAGTCTATTTTTGAAAATATATTGTTACTTAGTCCATGTATTAACATTTTCTTTAATAATGATTTGGGCTGAAAGTTTAATTGTGTCCTGGGTAACTGTTAGTTATTGACATAATATTTTTCAGATGATTTCTCAACATGACTTGTTTCCATGCTCCAATCAAGGAGAACCTCTACAGTGCATCATTTCACACACTGGTCCGGAAATTATACTTAAATTATAGTCTAAATAATGTGACCAAATCTTACTCAGTTCAAATTGGAAGTATCCAGCCAAAATACATCTATGAAGGTATTACTGGAGCAAAACAACTGAGCACCTGTGACAGTGGAATTTGTGAATTTTTTTTTTCTCTCCCACAAACACAACAATTACACTTTCTCAGATTCTTCATTGCAGGTGCAAAAAATCCTATTCTATAAATCACAAATTAAGAAACTCATACACTCACATTCATGCTACAGTTGCTGCAGTGAATATGGTGCAAAACACATTCACACACCCGTATCAGAAAATGTGAAGTCATGAACAAATTTTGCACATCCGCAAATCAGTATGTGAATTGATGCAATGAGAGTTGCACACCTGTAGAATATTTTCTCACAAATAAATTTTTTTTCTTGGATATTTTTCTAGCAACACAAGTCAATAATTACAACTGCTTGAATCTGCCACTACGAGGCTCAAATGCTGCTTTTTCGCTTACAAAATGACAAGTTCTGCAAATGACAAGATCTTTGTGTCAAATTCATGTAAATATTTTAAATATTTCAAAGATTCTACTTTTCAGTCAAGTTGAAATGAAAATTGATATAATTGATATAATGAAAATTGTTGTATTAAATTAGAAAAGAATGCAAAAATACAAGCATTTTCACTAGAAACACACGCACACACACACACACACACACACACACACACACACACACACACACACACACACACACACACACACACACACACACACACATTAACTTGCAAAAGAACAAATCCTCACAATTATTTCACAATTATTAAGTTATGTTACACAGACATATTGAGGATATTATAGCTTATATGTGCATAGGCTATAATATCCTTAAGTGTTACAGTAATAAATGTAAATATAAGTAAATGTAATTACTGACTAATTTAAATATCAATATTTTGTACAGGATAACAAAAACACATAATTTAACTGGATTTATGATAGTCACTTCTCAATTTCTCAGAGAACAAACAAGCTACATATAATCGTGCACATCTATTATATATTCAGGGTGACCTGACTTAGATTAATAAAAAGTGTAGATGTAAATGTAGATGTTTAATTATCATCAGGTCAGGAATTCTTTGCTCTCACTTAGTTAGGTCCATAATTTTCTTCTTTGGTGTTTCTTAAACATTGCCATCCCCTATTAAAAGAAAGATCAGTAGTGCATCATTATTGTCAATCTATGAAGTCTAAATTAGTCTGAATGTTGTCATGGAAATAATTAGAGAAAACTCTTCTTGAATCGCTTTAACTGAAAACATTTCATTTTAATATGAAAGTTCCACTTATACTGGAACAATGTGTTTTCTATTGTGGGTGTGTAAGGGTTAAAGTTACCATTAATCAGATTTTAGTAATCACAGCTGTATCTACCTACTCTGCTATGATTCTGAAGAAACTTATTTCCACACCTTATTTCCACACCTCAGTTGTTTTTTCTGGGTTTTTTTTTTTGTTTACACAGGATGGAAAATATAAATAGGTCAACTGAGTGTAACATGACATAAATTAAAGGTGTTGAGTCTGCTGTGAAATGACACTTTGAGGGATGATTCCACAGCAGACACTTTGAGGTTTCCACAGAAGAAAACGTAAATCACTCAACAATGTTAATCTGATGCAACGGAAAGATTTGATCCATCCTTAAATTAAAACCAAAATAGCTTATACGCAGTGTACATTAGTAAATGCATCATACCAATGTATATACTGTTTATTTAAAAATATATATAGTAACATTTTACACTTAAAGTTTTTCCCTTCTCCCTGCTGAAAAACAATAGAAACCATCACAGTAATTCCAATGGTTTCCAATAGAAATACCATTACAAACCTTCAGCTAACCATAAAAACCATTACCATTACAATTATTGGTCCTTAATGGTATCCACTAGACATAACACGCCAGCAGTAGAAGGCAATAAATTACCAGTAGAGACCTGCTGGGACCATTAGAGTTTCCATTAAAACCAATACAATTCCCATTATAACCATTAAAACCATTACAAATTCTATGAAGATTTCTATTGTTTTTTGTTTGTTTGTTTGTTTGTTTGTTTTTAGCAGAGCTGTGTGCCATAACCATAATTTAGCTTGAAAAAGTCTACACTTATTTCACCAAAACCATTGTCTGGTGCCTCATGTTGTCCCATGTTAATTCGAGCCCCATGAATGACAATGAAAGCCTACTTGACCTGACTTGAACTTTGAAGGAAGCAATGAGATGTTATTAAATAAAATTGGCAGCACTATAAAAACACATTAATACAAAATACTTACCCCGACACACACAAAACAGAGTAGAGCTTTGCTCAGACTTAGGCTTAAGAATCCACCCAAGACATATAAGGGGCTCACGTCCACTGGCAGAACCAGACCGAGCACAGATGAGTTCATCTCAGTGGATTGAAGAACAAACTTGATGGTGACATCCAGGGTTGGTGTTGTCTTAGTAACACTCTCTATATTGTACAAAATAAACAAAACATTTTAATTCTTGTTTTAAGGGAGGTTTTAAGGTCTTACTGGGGGTTGGGAATGTTCTACATCCTTATGTTTTGGATTGCAGGGTGGTTTCCTAACAAAATTTCCATGGGCCACAGGTAACTTGCTATGATTGAACTGTTGTATGCATAATACAACAACAACAACAACAACAACAACAAAAGAAGTAAGTCTTCAAATAAGATTTAAAAGTATCAAGGGTAGTACAGGTTCTAATATGAAAAGGCAAACCATTCCAGAGACGTGGAGCCAGAACAGAGAAAGCTCTTTCTCCTATTGATATATAAGAGAAATGCCATTCAAGGGCATTCCCTTGAATTCCTGCCCACTGTCTTAAATGCTCTAACAAAATTTCATGATCAATAGTGTCGAAGGCTGCACTAAGATCAAAAAGGACTAGAATTGCACAATTTCCTGAGTCAACAGCTAGCAACAGGTCGTTAGACACTTTAACGAGAGCTGACTCTGTGCTATGTTGTGCCCTAAACCTAGACTACAATTTATCCAAAATGCCATTTCCATTTAAAAAAGAAGAGAGCTGATGATAACCAACCTTCTCTAGGATTTTCGATAAAAAGGACAGAAATTGGTCGATAATTATTTAGTAAAAAAGCCCAGATCGGGCTTTTTTTTTTTTTTTTTTTAAAAGAAGTTGCACCACAGGATGTTTAAAGCAGGATGGCATAGTACCACTTAACAAACTGCAGTTCACTATCAACAGTAGACTTAAACCAATGACATCCATAACTTGGATAAGGAGGTGGGGAGCCATAAAATAGTTTAGTCCACCATCTATGGTTTGCGATTTAGTTTGATGAGCTTAGTTGAGTTGCCAGTTCACAAGAAAATATTCATCATAAAACATAAATCAGGATTTCAAAAATGGCATGCAAAAAGGAGAGAGAGGCAAGAAGTAGTGAAGGGGCCAAGAGGATAATTAGCATCTTCAGTAACCACTTATCCTGGTCTGGGTTGCATTTGGAGCCCAAGGTGGGAGAATTTACACTGGATGAATTTTATAAATTCATGAATTCATAACTGGTTCCCAACCTCTTGTATTCTGGGTCAGGATGGTGAGCTGTCTGTTTGTCAAGCCTCCAGTGTAGTAGGCTGATGGACAATAATCAATGCCCCCCAATTGTCTGGGACCAAAGCATCTTTAACAAGCACTTGCAGAGCCTTTCCCTAACAGCAGCATAATAGTGATGAACAAACCTCGCAGGCTACATAAACACTGCCAACTATTTATTATCTTTCCTCTGACACTGCCGGTCAGGGCAGGGAGTGAAAAATAATAGCTACTGTGTTGGGTTTTGTGCCAGGAAAAGAAATAGCCAGAAGCTTCTTAGACCCTGTAATGGGAAGAGAGAGTGCCTATACAATGTTGGAATGAAGAGTGATTGGTCAACAAATGTGTTAAATCTGAAACATGCATGTCCTCATTTCAATTGCTGAAGAATAAAAGCATATTTTCCACTTCCACATCAACAGAGTGATGCACCCTTCTCTTTTGGTTAAATTTGGCACCCAGGGTATTACAGCCCTTTCAAATACCTGCAATGCCATGGTTTGTGCATACTCATTCAGACCACAGGCTGCTGGGTGAAAAGTCCAAACAGCAGATGATAAGCTAGAAAAAAACATCCTCATCTCGCATGTGGATGTATTGGGACAAAAGTCAATCATGAAAAGAGCCACTTGACACTGGAACAGAAAGCTACATATGTAACTGGTTCTACGTTAGCCACCTGGCTCATTCGGTTGATGAGAATTGGCACAAAGTGAGAGTGGCATATTAGGGACTTTTTATAGGCATGGTCATGAGGTGACAACTTTGCTATTGGTACTTGGTAAGGTAACAAACAGGAATACTCCACTAATTCTAAATAAAACCACCCTGGCTGTTTTCCAGTTCCTCGCAGACAGACAGTTACATACATTTTCAAAAGCCATTCACATTCATAAGTTACCTGTTACATTCAGTATGACAAATGACTCATTATTTCTGTATCCAACTTTTCCAGCCAGGTAACACTTGTACGTCCCTGCTTGTGAAAAGTTAACCTTCTGCAGGACAAGAGAACCTTCTTCTGTAAGGGACACATCTGTACGATTCTCATAGTTCTTATATAGCTGTGTTGTGTTTTGCTTGGATGAATTTCTAATAATGCCCTCTTTGTTTGGGAAAGCCTAAAGAAAAAGAAAGAAAAAAAATACTTTTATTTGGTAAAAATCCATCCATCTATTTTCTGTACAGCTTATCCTGCACAGGGTTGCAGGGAGCCTGGAGCCTACCCCTGGGGACTCGGGGCACAAGGCAGGGGGCACCCTCGACAGGGTGCCAACCCATCACAGGGCACAATCACAAACACACTCACACACCCATTCATGCACTACGGACAATTTAGAAATGCCAGTCAGCCTACAATGCATGTGTTTGGACTGGGAGAGGAAACCAGAGTACACAAAGAAAATCCCCGAAGCAAGGGGAGAACATGCAAACACTGCACACACAGGGTGGAGGTGGGAATCAAACCCCAAACCCCGGAAGTGCAAGGCAAACGTGCTAACCACTAAGCCCCCCTATATGGTAAAATGTATAACATTTCCATCTGCATAAGAAAGGTTTTATTTGAAGCACACACGCATTTCTTCTTTGATGCCTGAAACAGAAATACATCAGGGTACATGTGTATCACTCATACAGACAACTTAAGTTATAAATTATAAGTTATTTTAATATATACAATTATAAATACAATACTGTGCAAAAATTTTAGACACCCTATTTTTTTTTAGTACAAACTTTGTTATAGATTTTTTTTATGACATTTTAAAACATTTTAGATTCCCAAACATGTGCCTAAAACTTTTGCACAGTACTGTATATTTATTATATTACTATATTATATTTGTATACATGCATTATATAATACATATACTTACTCTATGTCAAAATAACCTTATAAAAAAGGAAATTGGGTTTATAGGTCTATTCAAAATAGGTGATAATATTGCATTGTACCTTGTACCAGGTGATGGATGTGTAATGTTTACTGTAAAACAGTGCAGGACAGGGCAAGATGGCGTTAGTGTTGTACTCTGATTGGATTGTGATAGCCGTTTCTTCACTGGCAGAACACAGAGCTGAATATATGGCCAGGCACAAGGCTGGAGAAACAGTCACAAGACTCCCTTATTGTTCACTGCCATTTAGTTATCTGCAGCTAACATAAAATGCAATACATAAAAGCCACAAGCATGCATGCATAAATAAATAAATACATACATACATACATACATACATACCTCACACAATAGACACACTTTATATTTAACATGCACTGAAACAGTGAAAGTAGGAAACTGTTGACCACAACCCTGATTCACTGGTACTTATGTTTAGCCTGTGTCATTTCATGCGTTCTCTTTTATTTAAACGGTCAACCCGTCCTGAGAAATGCAGCTTATAAATAATGAAACCAGTCTGAATAGACACAGTTCCCTACAGTGCTATTACAGCATCTCAGCCATGCCTTCTACTGCATGGATTCTTGGTAATGAATTGTGAATTGTGGCATTCCATTATGGGATCCATGAGTACACCTCAGTAATTACTTGATTCACAGACTTAGTGTCTTTACTGTGCAAACATTGGAGTCATCTTAAGATGACAAAATACATGGATTTTTAAAAACACAGTCTTTAAATACTCCTTAAATACAGAATAAAAATGTCAAACCTAGCAAAGAGAATCACTTTTATCGTCTTTTCCATGTCTTACGTAAGCATATGCAGCTATGATTAGACATGATCATCAACTTTTGTATTTCCTTAAGCTATAAATATTTTTCAAATGTAGCCTTCAGACATTATATAAAAGAAAAAAATAGCAAAATGAGAATATTTGCTTACCCAGTATTCTACAAAGTGTGTAATTCTTCATATTTCACCAAAGGTTCATCCTACTTTGTCAAGTTCAGATCAGACATCATATAAGGAAGTGAGCATGTATATGTATGAGCATGTTTGCATGCGTATGCATGTGACTAAGGAAGGGAAACTACGGTATGCTGCTTTGTTAGCAAAATGTATTTTGCTCTGTGCAGTTCTTGCAAGAGTAGAATAGCTTTATTTTTAAAATTTAAATAACATCATAAAGGGGGAAAAAACATAACAAAACATCAGTTCATGTAACAAAAACACAAACAGCTTGTTCTGGTTTTCCATCATTGAGGTTTCTGCACCTCATTTCAAACTTTAAAGCTGTCACACTGAAATAACAATTCTTAGGAAGAGAACAATGTTCAGATGATGATGATGATTATTGTTGTCATTGTTTTTATTATTATTATTACTGATACTACTACTACTACTACTACTACTCCTACTACTACAGATAATAATAATAATAATAATAATAATAATAATAATAATAATAATAGTAGTAGTAGTAGTAGTAGTAGTAGTAGTAGTAGTAGTAGTAGTACTCTAGAGTCAGTGTGCCCTTACATATCATGACAATGTGTAAATCCTTCAAAATGATCTCACAGAAATCCACGTAAGAAAATACATTTTTCTCTGACATTTTCTAAAATGAAAGAATTCCAGAGCACAGGTATAAAAAGCAAAGGTATTTTTTCTACAACTCTATACAGTAAACAGTAGAAAACATGAAGTACACTTGACCAATATAATCATTTGTAATTTACAATAATAATACATATATAATAACATCATATCATATTCTATAATTCTAGAGACTGTTGAGAAGGTTGAGCAGGTATTTAACAATACAAAGAAAACAGAACGTTTCTTTAAACTCATTATCATGTTTACATATATTCCATATCCTGCTTTGCCTTTTTATTCTGCATTATCTTTTTACAGCTGAGGTAAACAATCCCCATATTACCAGCGGCAAGCAAAATTGAGATTGCAAGAATTACAGGAACATTAAACAAACTCAGCTTGGTCTTCTCACTTGGAATGGTCTTAATTTGCTGATGAGGTCTGGAGCAACCAGAGTCTAAAATACAAACACACAAACAAATTAAAACATTGCATCTGTACATATTGCATTAAATTCAAAATAACTAACACTTAATGTATTTTTGGTCTTTTGTAGACAAAAAGGCAGTGGTAGCTCAGTGGTTAAGGTGTTGGACTACTGATGGGAAGGTCGTGAGTTCAAATCACAGCACTGCCAAGCTGCCACTGTTGGGCCCTTGAGCAAGGCCCTTAACCCTCAATTGCTCAGATGTATAAATGAAATAAAATGTAAGTCACTCTGGATAAGGGTGTCTGCTAAATGCAATTGTGCTATCATCTTAGTCCTAAAATTAGATACATGCAAGATAAGCTTCTTCTTCACAAATTCATATTATAATAGGACATCCCTCTTAATTTAGGAATAACATATATCTTGCAGTATCTTATCTCAACTTAGAAAATTGTTAACTAGTACATACAGTAATCTGGCATTACCTAGATATCTGTTACCTAGTAACAAGTTGCTATTCGTATTCGGTTATTTGTATTCAGAGCTGGGTTATGCAGCTGCTTAAGTCCATTCAGTGTGGCATTCAGATTATGCGGACTATTTGTGTATAGTTCATGCCTCCACGATTGCTGAATTTTTCTAGTGTGTAGACATAAGCGGATAAGCGGTATGGAAAATGGATGGATGGATATTGGCCTCAAGTTGCAGTTCTTTTTTTTTTTTTTTTTAATTTATTTACAGCCCAAAACATACATTTTTGCATGGCACATTATGCTTAAATCAAACTGCCAGACAGTGGCACTGGACTTAATATGGCTTCTTGCTCAAACAGATATTGTTCATGAAAAATATTGGTTCAAGGTCATAACTGTAACTGCATACTTACTGAAGTTTGTAGTTATAATTGTGGTATGAATATTTCAGTATTAAATCCTCACTAACTCAACTCTGAATCCCTGTGTGTCTATTTTTACAGCTTACAATGTAAATAAATGTAACACCATTATGCTATTTGATGCTAGCAGGCAAGCTTCTATTGTGTTACACAGTTGTCTAACAAGTAAATAAAACATTCTGTCTTCACCAAAACATTAAGGCATGTTTATGGTAATTCGAATGTTAGAACATGTTCAGGGGATTATGGCAAGTTTGTATGCTTCTGTAATCCTAAGTAAGAATTGTTATTTTGTAACAGCTGTTGTCCTAAATGAGAACTGTAGTTGTCATGGTTACTAAAGATATGATTTTACAGATATTTATGTAATATGGCCCCAGTTTTACAGAATGCTAATTGGAAGTCATAAGGTCCCCTAACTTGTTTGCTATGTTACCCTTGTAACTGTCTTGGATGACATTTGATGTGAACTCATTATTTTCAACTTCTACACATTCATCTAACCATACACCATTTTTTATGCTGTAGTTCTGGTGCTTGCTGTGTGGTTTTAGTTTCCTATTTGTGAATATGATGGTTGGAAATATCACTTAGCGTTTTTGATTTCAGAATGAAACCTAGTTCCAGGAATGTACAGTACATTATACATTCCAGCAGCCAAGAGAAAACACCTTAACATCTGCTGAATATAATAAGTTGCTGAAGATGCTGAAGATAAAGTCCAACAACTTTAACAAAATATCAAAATGTAAAAGAAACCACTAAATAGCTAATCAAATGACACTCATGATATTTATATATTACTGCTACTTGATTTCAAATAGGTCTACTGATGTGTAATAAGTGTAAATATTGTAAATATTTAAAGAGAATAAACATGTCTCCTATTTTTGTCCCCTACTTTTATTTCCGTCACTGACCTGTTGCACAGAAACCATGGAAATGAAGCAGCAGATTTAACAGGAAGCGTAATTTATTTTATTTGAAATATTTGATCAGAAGTCCTAATACTTACTGGTAATGTTCCCTGACTGTAGAAAGAAAGCTTCCTAAGTATGTCACCTTCAGCATCAAATCATATTTCACCTAGACCTAAAATTTGAACTTTGCTTATCTTTAGTTCAGGAGCACATATTCGAAACAGATATGTTCAGTTGTAGTAATGATCATTCAAAGAATAATAATGATAACAGTTTGGTGAAATGTGGCACTTAGGATAAGTAATAATTACCTAGTGGATAGTACTCGTAGTCACCATCCTGGATGTAATGGCCCACCGGAGGCCACAGAGTGCAGCGGTAACGGCCACAGTCTGTCTGCCCAGCCTCCGGGAGTAGCAAAGAGTAATCATCTTCCACTTCATAGGACTGGTTAGCAAATTTATAGAGGACAGTTTCCTGCATAAGCAGGTCTTTCATTACAAGACCAGTTAACACTTCAGACCCCACTTCCACCTGTAAAAAAAAAAATCAATTAAATACATACATAAAAGGCTTACAGACAGTGGTGGCTCATCCATAGGGGCAGGTGGGGCACAGGCTTTTAACAAATGTTACTCTTCAGAAAGCCTTCATTCACAACTCCATACATTTTAAATTCTGCTGAAAATATTAATTACCTCTTTTTAGCAACTGATAAAAAACAGTTGTTGTTATACCTAGTGATCAAATAAGTGGAGCAACAACAAGCACTAACAGAGGCCCACTGGGGAAAATATGCTGCCACGTGCTCAAGTTTAACTGAAGAAGGAGCAGTTAATAAGAGGGTTGCCAAAGGTCGCTGTTTTATGCCAAACCTGACTAATTTTACAAAAAGTATTTTTATAGAAAATAATCAGGAATAAAAACTAATAAAAAGAGGGAAAGGTTGATTATGAAATGGACAATTGTTTCCAACTCTAAGGCTGAAAAAACAGAAAAATGTGTCTCCATTTTTCCAATAGCTGAATTTCTTTGGCCTAGTTTCAGGTCTATAGTGTGGCTTTTGAGATGTAGTTGGGCTGGAAATTTTGCTGAAAAACCACCAACCCAGGTTAATGATAAAATCATGATATCAGCAGTTCTGTGTGCACGTCGCACTCTGGCAGCAGGAAGCACAGCTGCTGTGTCAAACATAGTTGAGCAAAGGTGCAGCTAAAAGCATTCAAAATAAGATGCGAGTTGCTGGATGACTGTGTGTCGGGAAGAAGGGAATTTAAAAATATAATGAGACTGGAATTAACGTGGAGAATCAAATAATCATACATGCTCTAGAGTTCAGTTAACTCTGAGTCTATGCAGAACAAAGTGTGCCATGGTGAGGATTTTTGTAAAGCTGCTTTATAACAAAGTCTACTGTTAGAAAATGCTATATAAACAAAATTGAATTGAATGTTTTATCATTATTATTATTATTATTATTATTATTATTATTATTATTATTATTATTATTATGTTGGTCTCTGAAGCTACTGTGAGACTTCAGTGTTTTTTCTATTCTGAAAAGAGCCAGATTGCAATTTCTCAGAGTCAAGCTGAATCAAGTGAATGAGCTGTTCACACTTAACAACAGGCCATGACAGGCATGATTATGTGCAGATAATTAGAGGGAATAATTTTTATATCTAAACATTATTATCATACAGTGTAAAATATAAGTACATATTTTACCGAGTTAAAAAAATTTAAGTATTTGCCCAAAATTAGTATGTGGTATGTTGACTACAATAAACAGCATTGTGCAGGTAAGCCAAATTAAACTGTAGAGTTATCTAGTGGCAAAGTTCAGTTCCAATCCTAATATAATCCAATAAACTGCTCTATAAAGTTTTTAGAGTATTTATATAATGTTGGATAATTTGTAATGCCAAATACTTATCAACAAATAAAGGTTTGTAACCTATGGCTATGTATATGGAGCTAAAAAATCTGTGTACTACACAGTTTCAGTATTAATGTGCTTTTCTTGCCACAAAGTGCATGTGGTCATATGTAACTATTTATCTCAATTTTGTGCGCATTTTAAAAGAATATAAATTACATAAACACATTTACATTAATTCTGGCTTAGATGCATGCATTACATACAGTTGTGTATAATTAGGTATACACTAAGTCACATTTATGACATGCTGAACTTTTGTCAAATCTGTTCAGTGTTTTATGCGTGTAATTAATTATTAAACATTTACATCACATTTAAAATTATATTAATCCAATTTTGCAAGACTAGCCTGAATTAAACTTTTAATTTAAAATATTACAATACAAACAAAACTTCATGACTTTTTCTTTTCTTTTTTTCCTCGGTGTGGCGTGCAAGCTCTCTTCACCAGAGGTTAAACACAAAGCCCCGCCTCCGCTGACAAGCGATTGGTCGAGAGACACAACGGCGCCATGTGATAGGCCTATAAATACAGGCAGCTTCACGACTTATAAACAAAGCCGAGCAAATGCAGACGGGCACTTCAGCGCATGAAGTGTATAAAGGCTCCTGTTGTACATTACTGTATTTAATACAAGCATTTACATTACATCTCATTTATAAAACTTTACCTCTCACTGATTCTTTTTAACGCAGATGATTTTTTTTTAAGCAGTTTGTAAGAATGCTATGTGTCTATTTCCGGTTATCCAGCGTGACGTTTGTTTTTGTTATGATTTGAAAGGAAACCTACCAGTACAATATAGCGTTACGCCGCTGTTGTTTCTCTTTGCTACTAACATGTTTATTACCTTGTACCAGGTGATTCTCCTGTACTGAACTTCTGATTCACGTTTTGCTTTGCATGGGATTGTAATGAAGCTCTGATTATCCCGTACAGATACGGACAGCTCAAGCAGGTTAACAACTGAGAATAAAGAAATAAACACTGTGTATTAATTCAAATTATACCATTATTCAATGCTTTAAGTACATTATAACACCCATTATACGTTTCGGTTTCTCTGTAGTCTGCAAACTGCGTCTACAATTTTTTATTTATTTTGCTTGTTTTTGCTCTTTTACTTTCGCTTTCATCGTTTACATTCTGTTCAAAATGGAAATCCCCATTTTTTCCTCAACCCATCTCTTTAATTGGAAATGCAAACAGACACTCACGCATGGCAATGCTCAGTCGCATCATTATTTCCCAGTTTGGTGGTGTTTTTTTTGTTTGTTTTGTTTTTTTGCAGTTCAGGGTTTGTTTTTCAGCAGCTCCCGCAGATCTGCACCACTCGTTCCTGCACGCACTTTAAATAGGCGTCTGCTGCTGCACAACAACAGCAACACAGCTTAGAACAAAGAATCATGACAAATTAAAGGTACCAATAAAAATATATCATATGTATGTATAAAATATAATATATATATAATAAAATATAAAATAAGTATAAATAATATATATATATATATTTTTTTAAAATAGCTCATAGCATTGGCTGTTGCAGATCATATGGGGTTTCCATTCACATGATTTATGACAATATAAGAAATAAGAAAACATTAATGTAAAGGCAGCAATTCGAAAAATGTGGGGAAATGGTAAATGAAGTGTTGCAAAAAGTTTTGTTTTCAGGTATACACACACAGCGGTTAGCGTAACATTAGCTCGCTTACTAGCAAACAGGAAATCTAAGAAGATTAAGAAAGAGGAAGTTTAAGGTAAAAAGTTTAGGTTAAATGAAGTGTCACTAACCTTTGTGTATTCTGCAAAAGCAGTGAGATGTGTCCTTTTAGCGTAAATGGTATTAACTACGATACTAAAGCTTCAAAATACCACCGATGCCACTGTATTTTTTAAACAGTATTATTGTCAATATGGTAGAACCGTGAGTAATGTTGTGTGTGCGGCAGTTAATACTATTTACACTAAAATGACACATCTCACTGCTTTTGCAGAATACACAAAGGTTAGTGACACTTCATTTAACCTAAATTCTTTACCTTAACCTTTAAAGATTTCCTGTTTCTACCAAGCGAGCTAACCTTACACTAACCGCTGTGTGTAAATAATCAAATTAGCCGTGTTTGCTAGTAAGCGAGCTAATGTTATGCTAACAGCTGTGTCTAAATACTAATACTAGGGTTCATATAAGGTGCTTTATGTGCTTGAATCACTGATCTATACACACACACACACACACACACACACACACACACACACACATATATATATATATATATATATATATATAAAACTGGATAGCTCATAGAATTCTAAACTGCCAGCAGTAAGTGAAGCTACCGGCAATACTCTGGCGGCCATTTTACTATTCTCTACCGACAGAGGGCACCGACCGCAAACGGACGAAAACTGTTAAGATGACCCGATGTGCTGCTTTTAACTGTAAAACAACGTTCGCTAAAGTATGTGGCAGAAGTACCCACAGGTTGTAATTTATACAGACCATTTACCTATTAAGCACAAATGCGTCGTTCTCCCCATGTAGAGTGGCCATAACGATAATAATCCTTAATAATCAACAGTAAAAATACAACATCAACGTGTATAAAATACAGCAAAAGTACCCAACAGTGTTTTTATAGCGATTTCACCCTGTGCTGAATATCAGCTTTGTGGTCAAAAGGTAAAAACAGAGAGCTTAGCAACAGCCTGCGGCTAAACACTAAAACACTAATACACACTTAAACACTACTGTAATCTACTGAGGGAAAAGATGGAGAAAATAATGTTTAAGTATTAGTGTGTAGTGTTTAGCCGCCGGTTGTTGCTAAGCTCTGTTCTTACCTTTTAACCACAAAGCTGATATTCGAACAGCGCGGAGTGAAATCTCTATAAACACACTAAAATGAAACATACATCATCCCCGTTACGAACGAGTTTATATTTATGTGGTTAAATATTCCCTGTACACAAATATCCGCTGTATATTTGTTTCATGTTCATATATATAGACCAGTGATTACGACCTATAGTGAGTTCAGAATGTGAGGGTATACAAAGGTGGCGGCGCAGTAGCTTCACTGTTGGTGACGTCATGAGCTTGCTCTATCTCTCTCTCTCTCTCTCTCTCTCTCTCTCTCTCTCTCTATATATATATATATATATATATATATATATATATATATATATATATATATATATATATATATATATATATATATATATACACAGGTGCATCTCAATAAATTAGAATGTCATGGAAAACTTCATTTATTTCAGTAATTCAACTCAAATTGTGAAACTCGTGTATTAAATAAATTCAATGCACACAGACTGAAGTAGTTTAAGTCTTTGGTTCTTTTAATTGTGATGATTTTGGCTCACATTTAACAAAAACCCACCAATTCACTATCTCAACAAATTAGAATATTTCATAAGACCAATAAAAAAAACATTTTTAGTGAATTGTTGGCCTTCTGGAAAGTATGTTCATTTACTGTACATGTACTCAATACTTGGTAGGGGCTCCTTTTGCTTTAATTACTGCCTCAATTCAGCGCGGCATGGAGGTGATCAGTTTGTGGCACGGTGGTATGGAAGCCCAGGTTTCTTTGACAGTGGCCTTCAGCTCATCTGCATTTTTTGGTCTCCTGTTTCTCATTTTCCTCTTGACAATACCCCATAGATTCTCTATGGGGTTCAGGTGTGGTGAGTTTGCTGGCCAGTCAAGCACACCAACACCGTGGTCATTTAACCAACTTTTGGTGCTTTTGGCAGTGTGGGCAGGTGCCAAATCCTGCTGGAAAATGAAATCAGCATCTTCAAAAAGCTGGTCAGCAGAAGGAAGCATGAAGTGCTCCAAAATTTCTTGGTAAATGGATGCAGTGACTTTCCTTTTCAAAAAACACAATGGACCAACACCAGCAGATGACATTGCACCCCAAATCATCACAGACTGTGGAAACTGAACACTGGACTTCAAGCAACTTGGGCTATGAGCTTCTCCACCCTTCTTCCAGACTCTAGGACCTTGGTTTCCAAATGAAATACAAAACATGCTCTCATCTGAAAAGAGGACTTTGGACCACTGGGCAACAGTCCAGTTCTTCTTCTCCTTAGCCCAGGTAAGATGCCTCTGACGTTGTCTTTGGTTCAGGAGTGGCTTAAAAAGAGGAATACGACAACTGTAGCCAAATTCCTTGACTCGTCTGTGTGTGTTGGCTCTTGATGCCTTGACCCCAGCCTCAGTCCATTCCTTGTGAAGTTCACTCAAATTCTTGAATCGATTTTGCTTGACAATCCTCATAAGGCTGCGGTTCTCTCGGTTGGTTGTGCATCTTTTTCTTCCACACTTTTTCCTTCCACTCAACTTTCTGTTAACATGCTTGGATACAGCACTCTGTGAACAGCCAGCTTCTTTGGCAATGAATGTTTGTGGCTTACCTAGTGAACCAAACTGAGAGACCATTTTGAAGGCTCAGGAAACCTTTGCAGGTGTTTTGAGTTGATTAGCTGATTGGCATGTCACCATATTCTAATTTGTTGAGATAGTGAATTGGTGGGTTTTTGTTAAATGTGAGCCAAAATCATCACAATTAAAAGAAAAAAAGACTTAAACTACTTCAGTCTGTGTGCATTAAATTTATTTAATACACGAGTTTCACAATTTGAGTTGAATTACTGAAATAAATGAACTTTTCCACGACATTCTAATTTATTGAGATGCACCTGTATATAGATAGATAGATAGATAGATAGATAGATAGATAGATAGATAGATAGATAGATAGATAGATAGATAGATAGATCAGTGGCTTGAATTTGGCTTTTTGAAATTTAAGTACTGGAAAATCTTGAAAGTATTGTGGAAAATGTTCTGGTTATTCTATAAAAAAGTATTCGAGAGTCTGGGGTTTAAGATGTCAAAAATCAGACTTTATTGAAAACACAATAAAGCCGAGATGACTGCAGACCATCTGACAAATACAGCCAATACATCAGTTTTTATACATTTCTAATACAATGATCACATTCAGGCGGGGTTTCCCCATTTTTTCTTTAATCACACCTCTGGCGCTTGCCACAATTATGTGTCTTTCTATGTATCTCATAAACAACCATGGCGCGAGGTCTATCAGTGTATTTTTTAAAAAAGTTTCAAGGCTAGATGTCTCAAGGCCTTAATTGGTCTTGACAGCCAAAAATGTCAAGGCCTTACTTGGTTTCAACTATGCAGATAGTGAGTTTCACACTGGGATCATATGCCAAAAGTTTCAAGGCCTGCTTTTTACCTTATACTAAAGGTTTCATCTCCTAATTAATTTTATTCAATGATTGATTTCCCTTACAATTGATTTATTGGTTAATACATGGAAATGGTTGGTTAAATACTGTCAGCTAATATATAAAAATACATTAGGTTAATATATGAAAATACACTATAAAAGTAGCCATTTTCTATCTAGTGGTGCTTAAAAAGTACTTGAATTATTAAAAAGTCAATAAATACGAAATCGCTAAATAACTTTAAAGTGTTTATTTTCGATAGAACATTAATACAATCCTTTCACACAAAATATGACTCCCCGCTGCAGCCCCTCCCCTTCCCTTCCTCCCGCTATTCACTTACTCATTTTAACAGACAACTCCGGTCCACTTCTCACACTCTTTCTGCGACCTTTTTCCCCCTCAAAAAGCACCTAGCGACAGATCTAGTGACTTTTTGGGCGAACTTTAGCTACTTTCTGTAGAAGAGAGTCCCCGGTATTGCCCCGTGAGCGCAAAGTCCTGCTGTCCTGATTTCATACTAGTCTGACAACAGAAACAGAAAAAAAATATTGATTGATTGATTGATTGATTGATGGAATTTAAAAAGAAGAAATAAAGAATATGTTTGAATGACATCTGTTGTATAGTGCTTGGGGGGTGGGGGGTGGGGGTGCTTTAAAATTCCTTAAAAGTCCTGGAATTTCATTATGAAGTTAATTTCCAAATTCAGTTATTTATTCCTAATGCTGTGTTCATTCTTAATACTGAGGACAATTTCCATTTGCATGATTTCATTGCTTGAGGGAACAACAGATGAAATATATGGCACATTGAATTAGTTGCTTGCCAACTGTATGGTTGTTCTTCAGCCAGTTATTCATTCTCATTAATAATGTATTCAGAGGAAAATCTGGTTCGTCTGTTTTTGTTTATATCTATGTATTTCCGTAAATTTGGTTCATTTTGTAGATTTGAATTATGAATTAACACAATATTGTGTGGTATCGTGATACTACTTTGTATCGTGATACTTCAGCTTGTATAGTATCATAAGATATGTTTATGGTATTGTGACTAATACCATATATGACTAGTTTTAATATTGTTTAACCTTCATATTAGTTACCAATTATGGCAGCTCTGAGGTTAGCCACTTTCTTTCTGTGTTCTCCTTTTGGGTTAGAAGAAGCACAGCCTAGTGCTTAGTGGCACACAAAAAAAGTGTTCATCCTTTCATTGGGAGATTGTGAGTTTGAATCCTGATGATACCACAGCCATCTATGTGGAGTGAAGAGATCAAAAATTGACCATGCTCCCACAGTGGAAGGGATTGAATACTCTGTCTCCCTTGTCAATCAGAGTGACACTAGCCATTCTTGGGCATCTGTAAGCTCATGTATGCAGAACAGGGCAGATAGTGCTTTCCTTTGAGTGCGTTCCACTGCCCTGTGATGCAGCATAAGCAGTAGTTTGAAAATATATGGTTGGCTAGCATCATATGTCCCAGAGGAAGCATGTGTTAACCTTCACCCTACCCGGTTAGTAGTTGTCGTGTTATGGTGAGAGTTAGTTAGTGGGTGGGAATTGGCAAAGCCAAATTGGATAGAAAAAGAAGATGCACAACCTGCCTGTCACCAGCAAATAACAAGTTTTTTAAAAAAAAACAGAGCAGGAAGCTGCACTCAGAGGTGTGTTTTGTTCCTGTGTTTGCAGGAATCGTTTCTCAGTTTCTCACTTCTGTACCTTGTTGCATTTCCTCTCTGCCTCTTGCAAGCCTAAGAATAAAAAAACATCTGATCAGTGTGCAAAACAAAAACTTGCCTTTAAAGAGTAAAGGGTATGAGTACAATAAGTTGCAAGCTTCCTTTTTTCATATTTTTCATATATATCATATTTCAGCTTGGTGTGTATATATATATATATATATATATATATATATATATATATATATATATATATATAATTCTTAAATTTAAATAGACCATTTATATTTATATTTATTTTTATGTTGAAATAGACATGACTACAGTATGTATGGAATTATTTCCAGTCCTATGTAGAAATAAATCAGCAAACATTTCCTACTATGAAAAGCATTTGATTTATAATTATTAAGAATTATTATCCCTTTATTGTTATAATTAAAAAAAGAATTCTCTTATTGTGAAAAGAGATTAGATGTTCTCAGTACTCACTATGACAGTTACGATGCAGAAGATGATTTTAGACAGGATGAAAAAACTAAAACCGACCAGAGACCACAGAACAGAAACTTCCACTACATCATGAATGCACAGATCTCCAGATGTAGTCCGGATTGGACTGACAGTCACGCACTCTGGAAATGAGAAAATGCTTTAGCTGAGATGTGTATTACAAAGATGGGAACTTCTTACACAGTGGCCTGCAGTTTTCAACTGCATATTTTTATACACAATATTTTTGAGTAAAGCTTATCACATACTATAGTCAGTGGCATGTAAATAACATTTATAACACTAAGACATTTTTTGTGAAAAATGTCAAATAGTACCTGAAGAAGTAATGATGAAAACCAGAACCAAAGAGCTAAAATCTATTGCACGGTTGAATTCTGGGATCTGATTAGTCAAATAGTAAAAGCAGCTCTGACAGTAGTGCTGGCTGCAATTTGGTGACGTTTTCTGAGGAGGCATTTATTTAGCATGTATGGAAGGAGTCTTCAGTGTCAGTGCTTTGTAACAAACATAGGTAAAGCAAGGTAGGTAACTTTTCTCTTCAGGACAGAGGGCTTTATGAGATTTTGGTTTCTTGGTTTCATGACAAGCTGCATTTTTTTGCCCCAAGTTTCCCTGGGATAGGCTCCAGGCTCCCCCATGACCCCTGTAGGATAAGCGGTACGGAAAGTGGATGGATGGATGGATTTTAATCACAGAAAAATCACTGTAGCATAATAGGAAGAACATACTGAGATATGGCAGCTGACCCTGTTGCGTTTTATCCTTTACATAATTAATGAGACATGAATAGAAGTATATTCAGAGTGAACATACACACACCTGAAACTGTGAGTGAGACAAATGACTGCCTGTCTGTTTGGCCAACATCTGCAGCCAAGAAGCACTGGTAAATTCCAGTGTCAGAGGACTGCACGTTTTGTAACACCAGTGTATCTTGAACTCCCAGAGATGCAGGAGAGGACTTGTTAAAAAATGTCACATCATTGATCTTCCTTTTTATGATGGCGGTGTCATTTCGGTACCAAACCATATAGCGATAACTGCTTCCTAGATGACTGACGCTACATGGCAATCTAATGTCTTCATTGCAGTTTGCTGAGATGAAGGGCACATCCTGGCTCAGACCACTCCAACAGTGCAGAACAAGCACCAAAATCCAGGCTGCAATAACAACAAAACAACAGCAAAAACAATGCATACAGGAGCATGGTAACTATGTGACATCAGGTCGTCTAAAATGTAAATATTATAAAAACCTTGTACCCTAAAAACATTTTAATAGTTATGAAAATGCCTCATAACAGAGTGGACATCTTTTAGGTTAGATGTAAAATAGCAATTTTGAACTCAATCAGTTGAACAAGCAGTCCTCCTTCTGCTCCAGAATGAAAACAAAGACTTAAATACCTACTTCTGGAAAATACAAGACAGAATCTAAGCACTGGAACTAGACATAAAGAGCAACAAAAATACGTTTCCTAAGAACGCTGTACTACAGAATGAGAGTAGAAAAAGATTCCTGAGGCCTCTGTGACCACAACCTGTTTCACATCTGTTCAAGCTTTCGAGTGTAGCCACTCACAGTTCGCTGGGTACTTTTTATATTATGAAGGCAATCTGCTTGTTCTGCAGACCACAGCACGCTTCATCTCTGATGAAAACGGAAAGTAACAAAACAAAGTAACAAAACAGAAAGTAACATGACAAGTTGAACCACTGTTATACTCCTGTCATACTCCTTGTCCTAAGCGCAAATCTCTTTCATTCATTACACATTTACATGTAAATTCAGATGAAGAACCTGTGTCTAACTGAGTCTAACTGAGAAAATGTGAAAATGTCCTAAATGAGTGTTCACTGTAGTCAAATATTTATAGATATTTATAGTAACTGCATATGTGTATAATCACACACTATCACATTGCAGAGATTACTAGGTGCGAATAAAATTATTAATTTTACTGCTTAATTTTAGAGCCAAAATATGAATAAAGCCCCCTATGCTCCATAATAAAGACCCACTGCATCTGTTCAGTCCTCATGTAACATGAAGCCTGTCCTTTAATGATTCTGTTTGTTTTTCTAAATATCAGGAAATTGTTTACAATAAAAATAACAGTAACCACCAAATGCGACCAGATTAACTTATTTTCCCTTTCCCTGGATGATACTAGCTTTAGTCAACTACACATTCTTGCAAATGCATATCAGGTTCAACGAAAATGATACTGAGGTAAATTGACCCAACTGTTAAATAATTTATATATATATATATATATATATATATATATATATATATATATATATATATATATATATATATATATATATATATATTCAAATAAAAAAAGTTTAAAGGGGCTACTGAGTTAATTAATTAATCGATTTAATAATGCTTAGAAACAAATAATTGTCTTATTACTAAAACAGTTCTTTTAAATGATTTATTACATTTTAGTATTTAATTATTTACCTTAGTAAGTAGTTACTGAAGATAATGAAGATGAAGAAGGTCAGTGTGTTATGTGGCCATTTAGGGTTATGATGAATTGACATATTTATACATATTAATTTTATTGACATCTTACTCTGTTTTAAGCATATTCAGTTTACCTTCATTTTATTTGTGCATGATTTTCTGATGGTATAGATAATCCTTTTAAAGTAAAAGGAAAAAGGTGTAGGTGTATGAAGACAGATTTGTGTCATAGTGAGAAAGCTGTGAGGAATGTGTTAGTTGTAGAAACTATGAAATCAAAAACACATACTGGGACTGGAATGTTTTGTTGTTTGATCCTCAGCCTTCCTTATTGATAGATAAGTTAAGATTAAATGCATTCTTAAAAACTACTGGTTCATGAATTGATTAATCGATTGTTTATTTAAATAAATAACAAAAGCAATAATATAAAATTATGCTTAAATAATTCAATAAGCAATCAAAAAACAAATGATGAATTTAATATTGTACAATTTTGTATTACATTAAGTATGCACTTAAAAGAAAAGTGTCTGTTTAAATAAATTAGTGCATCTATTAACTTACCCAAAATCCCCTCATGCATCCTGAGCTCTTCTCATCAGCTAGACGAACTGAAAAACTTTCCAGGCTAATGACAAAACTTAAAATAACTGTATGTATTCGTCATTCTTTTCATTCATTCGTCATTCTTTTGCAGCAGCAGGAGTATTTATATTTCACCATAAACCCTCCAACCTACTGCTGTAAGATGGAAACCTAGCTATGAAACCGGTTACACAGGCATTTGCCTGCATCTGCAAGGTCTGAGGAGGTCCTCGATGGCTGATCACTTGGTCCACATTTCAAACCACAATGTAAAGCCACTGTATTCCCTAAATGGGTCCCATTTTATAGCATGCCTTTGACCAAGTTTCATTAAATAAATGTAGATGTGGGACTTTCCAATAAGGAAGTGAAAATTAGGAAACAACTGTAAGCCAAAGTAATTTTATCTTAATATATATTTTTTTTTAAATATGGATGGATTAGTCTTTATTGACTAATCCAATGGATTAGTACTTTGGTTTGGAACATAACACTCAAAACCAGGGACATTTTGACATAGGGAGAATTCCCTATGTACTGACTGACTTCAAACTGCAATATTTTATTATTTATAAAATGCACACTTTTAAACATTTTAAGCATGATGCTCTCTTTCACCAAAGCACTTGTTCTGGTAATGTGGCCCAGTTAGTTTGGTAATTGAAGACTATTTTGGTACTTTCTAGCTAATTAAATGTTTTAATTAAGAAACCAGGAAGGATACAAAGATAAATGCTTTTGGCTCATTGCATCTTTTATATTTAATTTCAATGTGACAAAGCAGGCATGAGCAATAAAGTATCCCTGATGAAATAACATCAACAAATATAAATGTCAATGACTTCCATTCCCTATTAATGCCAGTTAATCAACTATTTAAAAAAAATATATAAATTGGAACAATAAAACTTTAATTATGCAAAGATGTAATACACAACACTAACAGATGTAATGTTTTATTTCATCTAATCGATGGTTCATTTCAATCATGTAGAAAGATTTATCTAAACGATATATTCATATTTAGGTTTGGCAAGCACTCCCTGCAAAAAAAAAAAAAAAAAAAAAAACCAGAAACAGAGGTCATTCTCTTCAGTTAATTTTTCCCTCTAATTTTATTCAAAAAGTGGAACTTTCATATATTCTAGCTTCATTAAACATAAAATGAAATATTTCAAGCCTTTTTTTGTTTAAATCTTGATTACAGATTACAGCTCATGGAAATCAAAAATCCAGTATCTCAAAATATTAGAATAAACAATTTATAATAAGGAAATGTCGACCTTCTGAAAAGTATGTTAATTTATGCACTCAATACTTGGTCTGGGCTCCTTTTGCACAAATTCATTTAAATTCATCAATGCGGCATGGCATGGATACAATCAGCCTGTGGCACTGCTGAGGTGTTATGGAAGCCCAGGTTGCTTTAATAGCGGCCTTCAGCACGTCTGTATTGTTGGGTCTGGTGTCTCTCATCTTCCTCTTGACAAAATTCAGGTCAGGCGAGTTGGCTGGCCAGTCAAGCACAGTAATACTGCTGGAAAACGAAAACAGCATCTCCATAAAGCTTATCAGCAGATGGAAGCATGAAGTGCTCTAAAATCTCCTGGTAGACGCTGCATTGACTCTCGACTTGAGAAAACACAGTGGACCAACACCAGCAGATGACATGGCACCCCAAATCATCACTGACTGTGGAAAATTCACACTGGACTTCAAGCAACTTGGATTCTGTGCCTCTCCACTCTTCCTCTAAACTCTGGGACCTTGATTTCCAAATGAAATGCAATATTTACTTTAATCTGAAAAGAGGACATTGGACCACTGAGCAACGGTGTTTTGAGTAAAAAGGTGCTTTGAGTTAATTAGCTGATTAGAGCTCTTCTCAGGTCGACATTGCTGTATTATAAATTCTTTATTCTAATATTTTTTAGATACTGGATTTTTCCAGTATCTCATTTCCATGAGCTGCAAGTTGAACATTTCCACAATATTCAAATTTTTTTAGATGCACCTGTATTTATTTCACAGTATGAACCGTGTGCATTAGTTTAGAGGGCTTCAAATAACATGTACATTACATGTCATTTGTGCATTAGTTTAGAGCTCTTCAAAGCTAAACTCATATATATATATATATATATATATATATATATATATATATATATATATATATATATATATATATATATATATATATACAGGTGCATCTCAATAAATTAGAATGTCGTGGAAAAGTTCATTTATTTCAGTAATTCAACTCAAATTGTGAAACTTGTGTATTAAATAAATTCAATGTACACAGATTGAAGTAGTTTAAGTCTTTGGTTCTTTTAATTGTGATGATTTTGGCTCACATTTAACAAAAACCCACCAATTCACTATCTCAACAAATTAGAATACTTCATAAGACCAATACAAAAAACATTTTTAGTGAATTGTTGGCCTTCTGGTAAGTATGTTCATTTACTGTACATGTACTCAATACTTGGTAGGGGCTCCTTTTGCTTTAATTACTGCCTCAATTCGGCGTGGCATGGAGGTGATCAGTTTGTGGCACGGTGGTATGGAAGCCCAGGTTTCTTTGACAGTGGCCTTCAGCTCATCTGCATTTTTTGGTCTCCTGTTTCTCATTTTCCTCTTGACAATACTTCAAGCAACTTGGGCTATGAGCTTCTCCACCCTTCCTCCAGACTCTAGGACCTTGGTTTCCAAATGAAATACAAAACTTGCTCTCATCTGAAAAGAGGACTTTGGACCACTGGGCAACAGTCCAGTTCTTCTTCTCCTTAGCCCAGGTAAGATGCCTCTGACGTTGTCTGTGGTTCAGGAGTGGCTTAAAAAGAGGAATACGACAACTGTAGCCAAATTCCTTGACACGTCTGTGTGTGGTGGCTCTTGATGCCTTGACCCCAGCCTCAGTCCATTCCTTGTGAAGTTCACTCAAATTCTTGAATCGATTTTGCTTGACAATCCTCATAAGGCTGCGGTTCTCTCGGTTGGTTGTGCATCTTTTTCTTCCACACTTTTTCCTTCCACTCAACTTTCTGTTAACATGCTTGGATACAGCACTCTGTGAACAGCCAGCTTCTTTGGCAATGAATGTTTGTGGCTTACCTAGTGAACCAAACTGAGAGACCATTTTGAAGGCTCAGGAAACCTTTGCAGGTGTTTTGAGTTGAATGGCTGATTGGCGTGTCACCATATTCTAATTTGGTGAGATAGTGAATTGGTGGGTTTTTGTTAAATGTGAGACAAAATCATCACAATTAAAAGAACCAAAGACTTAAACTACTTCAGTCTGTGTACATTGAATTTATTTAATACACGAGTTTCACAATTTGAGTTGAATTACTGAAATAAATGAACTTTTTCACGACATTCTAATTTATTGAGATGCACCTGTATATATATATATATATATATATATATATATATATATATATATATATATATATATATATATATATATATATATATATATATATATACATACACACACACACACACACACACACACACACACACACACACACACACACAATTATATGTATATACTGTATGCGTTTAGCTTTGAAGCCCTCTAAACTAATGCACATAACAGTTTCATTATCTTACAAATTTAGAAAATACAGCTTTACTGGTTAAATATATCCTTACAAATATTTCAAATGGATACAAGTAATGGGACTTTGGTGTGTGTTTTTCTCCGTTTACATAGACATACAACAGTTGTTACAGTTGAAATAACCACCAGAAGCAAAACTCCGGCTATGATGACGCATTGAAACTGATTGGACAGGGCCACATTTGTACCTTGTAACTGAGAAGAAAATTCTGTCATTCCAACATTATTGCTCTGGCAACCTGCAGACAAATAAATGCAGAGAAATTAAAACAGACAAACAAGCAAACAAACAAACAAACAAAAACAATCATGTACATATTTCCAAAGTGTGATATGTATGAAACAGTGCTATATGGATCATTACCTTGTGGGAGGCTGTAGTCACTCTGCAGAATATGATGTCCAACAGGTGGCCACACACAGCAGCGGTACATCTCACACTCATCCTGGCTGCGCTCAGGCACATGGAGCAGTGACAGATCGTTCCCGATCTGATATGAGTGATTGGCGAACTTGTAAAGTTGTGTTATGTTAGTGCGGATGTCTTTCATTACAAGACCAACCAACGAGCCTGACCCAATTGACACCTGGACAAACAGAATGATACAGCAGGGGTGATGTTTAATGTACTTATGTTGATGTCATTTTATGACTGATTGCTGAAATTATTAGCCCTACCTTATACCAGGTTATTTTACGATATTCGACACCCTCTTCCAGGTTTACTATACATGGGACTTGCAATGACAACAACACATCAGGCATTGGAAAGATGAGAAACAGCACTGTAAAAAAGGAGGAAAATACACATGGATACAGTTTCAGCCATGTTGGGAAAACGTGTGGTGGCCTAGGAAAACACTGTACAAGTTTAAATTTTGTCATTTTCTACTATAGCCTATATAGTTATATAGAACTGAAATATCCCCTTTGCATATATAGTATCTCAACCAGAAGTATAGTTACAGCATTTTAAAGTCTGCTTGCGCCCAGTGAAAACTGAGAAAATTTGCATTTAACATTTCATTCCAATTCCACTAAAAGACACCCTAATCTACTAGTGGAGAAACAATAGCAACACCCCGGCCTCCTAACCCAGTCCAAGACATGCATTGGCACTTCCAAATTGTCCGTAGCGCGTGAATGTGTGTGTAATTGTGCCCTATGATGGGTTAGCACCCTGTCCAGGGTGTCCCCTTCCCTGAGCTCACTAGGATAGGTTCCAGGCTCACCTGCGAAACTGTTCAGGATAAGTGATATTTATTTTTGGATTTATGGATGGATGTAAGTTTATAATGAGATTTATCGCACTTTGCTTATCAGCTTCACATCACATCAATCTCTGTCTCATCACTTGAGGTAAAAGTCAGTCACGGGATTTAAACAACAGCCTCACTGCCGTCTCTTTACTCAGCTGAACTCTGTTCACAGTATGGTTGCATGGTATACCGGTACTACGGTAATATCGTGATACTAAAGCTTCAAAATACCGCTGATGCCACTGTATTTTTTTAAACAGCAGTATCGTCAATATGGCAGTTAATACTATTTTGCTATTCTGCTTTTGCAGAATACACAAAGGTTAGTGACACATCATTTAACCTAAATTCTTTACCTTAATCTTTAAAGATTTCCTGTTTGCTACCAAGTGAGCTAACGTTAGGATAGTCCACTTTTCAGACCCCTTTAGTGATATTTTTCCTCAAAAAAGCAGCTAGAGACAAATCTAGTGACTTTTAGCTACTTTCCGTAGAAGAGAGTCACCGGTATCGCCCTGCGAGCGCGAAGTCCTGCTTTGATGCTGCAGACACACTTCTCTTTCATTCTTTCAGCACATTCATTCGCTTCTAAATTTCTCTGTGAGTGATTTTTTTTTACATTTAAATATAGCCGAAATCACAGCACAGCCGTTGTCTTTAACTTATGTGCATGGTGGTTTTGTCAGAGGACATGATTATACTGTAAAATCAGGATTTTAGCAGTGTAGAGCAGCAGCTTGGAAATGGCTTGGAAATGACTGCTGGTTAACATGTAGTCTCTTAATGCACTGCGTTTCAGTCACTATTTCATACTCATTCCATTGTCTGACAACAGAATCAGAAAAATATGTAAATGAGAACAGCTTTATTGGGAATTCGGCTGTATTAAAATACAGCATGTGAGCACAGCGCATCCCTTGTACTGTATAGTCCTTGAAAACAGGAAAAATAGTCCTTGAAAAGTCCTTGAAAGTCCTGAAATTTCATTATGAAGCATCTGTACGAACTCTATAAAATTAACCGTGTTTGATAGTACACGGTTTTATAATTTTTTAATTATATAAAAATTTTTATCATTTTTTGGGAGTTCATTTCCAAATTCAGTGATTTATTCCTAATGTCGTGTTCATTCTTAGTACTCTGAGGATAACTTCCATTGGCATGATTTCATTGCAAGGGAACAACAGATGAAATATGTGACACACTGAATTAGCTGCTTGATAGTTGATGATTGTTCTTGAGATTTTTCCAATAGCCAGTTATTCATTCTCATGAATAAAGTATGGAGATGAAAATTGTCTGTTTTTGTTTATATCTATGAATTTCTGTAAATTTTGTAGATTTGAATTATGAATTAACACAATATTACGTGGTATCGTGATACTACTTGGTATCGTGACAACCCTAGTTCACAGTAACATCTGTGATGATTTATTCAGTCAGGTCTGTTGACTAAATGTACCTTTCACTGTCACTTCATATAGTGGATAGGCCTGTTGTGTACCTTTACAATGATTTACAATACATAAATGAACCCTAATTAGTTTTTAGCTTCAAGACTTAACCTTTAAAGGTACACTATATGCAAGTTTCTAAGTAAAAGAAGTGTAGTAAAGGATAATGTGTGTATATCTAATGGCTCCACCTCAGCGAAAAGGAATGTTTTTTTTTTTTTTCAGAGTGCGTTTTTTTTTTATTTTTTTTATTTTTTTTTTTATGTTTGCACACTGTAGCCGCAACGACATTCAAAATGTAGCCCTACTCGTGATGTTTAAAAAAAAAAAAAAAAAAGACATAGTTACTAACTAGACTGGGTGTTATAAGTCTCTCTCTCTCTCTCTCTCTCTCTTAATTTGTCTGTGGGTGAAAAAATTAACTGGACACAGAGACAGTTTGTAACCTACTTACTTATAAACACAGTGTAATGAATATTCTACTTACTTAAGTATTGACGCATTTTTGTCTTCAGATTTTTTTTTTCTTCAGTTCTTGGCTTCAACCTTTAGACAAAGCGAAACTGAAAACTAGGTTTAAAAAACAGAACTAGATAGCTGGCAGTTGGGGATTGGTAACTACAGGGACAGCCCGCGCTTTCAAACAGAAGAGCTACGCGTTCATGTTATTGCTGTACAGCCTGTAATGTTCGACTGACATCTAAATAATGGCGTTTTTATTTGAAAATAGCTGGGAAATTGAAAAAAAAAAAAAAAAAGGTTGATAAATAGTCGCGTTTATATTTGAAATAGTGTTGCCAGTTTGACGACTTTGTTGCTAGATTTGGCAACATTATTTAGACCATTTTAGTAATTTTATTAGAGAAAAATAGCCTAGCGACTTGTTAAGCACACTTTCACATCTATCCTCCATCCGATACGACTCTCTAGCTCAAAGCTGCTGGTTATACGAGGTGTGTGAGTTTCGGTCCAAAGCTTTGCTTGACACACACAAGGACCAATCACTGATCATCATTTTTCCCAGTGACCAATCACTGATCACCATTGTTTGTCCCACCCTTTCACTCGAAAGTTCTCCGTTTTACACTGTTGGCGATATTTACACGTAATAAACACTAATACAGTGCTCTGATATTGGGTATTGTTCATATAATACGCCCTTTAATTAGCCTACGTAAATAGTTTTAACCTCCTTTTATATATAAAATTTTCAGCTTTTTTTCAGGGAATTTGGTTATTCATCTGATTTAAACAATTATATAACCAATAAGGAAATTAATTGTATACGATCCTATTTGGAGCAGGTAATATATCTCTTTTACTTACATTGATATGCACACAGAGTAATGTTTAAACCAACCACTAGATGGCAGTGTTGTGTTTCTACTGACAGCTCGTTACATTCAAATTGACATCATTCCTGAGAGCATGTCACAAAATGCAGCTCCTGAACTTCATCGAGTGTGATTTGATCTACAGTTGGCATGGGGACCAAAGTCAAACTTTTTGCATCATGCACATTTGCATTGACGACAAATGGGGGCAGCATACAAGGGGAAAGCACCTGATACCCCCACAATACAATATGTAAATGGGTCAGTGATGCTTTGGGGCTAATTTGTGGCTGGTGATTCAGGAGCTCTTGTGAAGATTGATAACATCATGAATTCTGCTAAGTACCTGAATATTTCAGTGCAAAGTCTGGTTGTTTCTGCCAGGAGGTTCAGACTTGCCTATAGATATCCATCCATCCATTTTCCATACTGCTTATCCTACACAGTGTCGCCTGGAGCTTATCCTAGGGAACTTGGCACACAAGGGGGGGGGAACACCCTGGATGGGGTGCTAATCCATTGCAGGGCACAATCACACACACATTCACACTACAGACAATTTGGAAATTACAATCAGCCTACAACGCACATCTATTGTGCTGGGAGGAAACTGGAGTACCCAGAGGACACCCCCGAAGCACAGGGAAAGCATGCAAGCTCCATGCACGCAGGGCAGAGGCGGGATTTGAACTCCCAACCCCAAAGATGTGAGGCAACAGTGCTAACAAGTAAGCCACCATACCAACCAACAAAAACAAAATAATACATATATTCTGCCTTTCTAAAAGTCAATAAAGACATTGATTTCTGCATAACATATTTGGTGAATGATATAAGGAACAACAAAATTATTCAAAATGTTTCTAATGTGATACTTGATTTGTTATTTATAATGTTTTGAGGTTTGGGGTTTGCTGTTTTCAAATCATAGCCAAAGATATTCATAGGTGCTATCAGTCTGCCTGTCCAAACATCTGCACTCTTCTTCACTTCTCTATATCTCTTACCCCTGACCTTCTATCTCGTTTCTAATTCCCTTCTCTCTCTGAAGTTCTTGGTTTCCTCTGAGGCCCATTTGTAGGTCACAAATGGTTGAAGCACGCAGCCGTAAACCTGTGTTTCCTCAGCAGTAAATTACACTGCTGTTGGAGCCTCTGCTAGCGGAACTCTCTCCTCTCTTCCACCGAAGGAGAAATTCCCTCCTGTGTGTTTAACCTACTGCAAGACATCCTCACTTCCATCCTGTTGTTGGTCGTTTAGGGGATCCCCTGCTCCCACAATCTCCTTTTCTCCCCTGATTGCTCATGCTGGGACTGGATGTTTTGCACTTGTCAGTCTTGTCAACAGAGAATCAGGGGATAAGAGTTATTAATAGGAGGCTGAACAAATGGAAAAAGGAAGACAGAGAGCACCAAGATCACACCATCTGGATAAAACAATGCCTGAGCTACTTCAGGATGGAGTGACACAATGGAGGAGAAGGGGATAGACAGAGAGGATAGAAAGGGGGAGAGGAGATCAAGAGACAGACGTTTACTTCAATAAATACTCTTTAAATTTTGTTTTAGGCTATTTGCCCATTTAAGACTTTAAAAATAAAATCAATACTCATTGATAAGACACTATATAGTATTCCATTGTTCTTCTTAATAGTGATTATAAGATAAACAATATTATTTGGACGATATTACTGTACGTATTCTAATAATAATGCATGCATCAAATAGTATTTTAAATTCAGATATGCAAGAGTATCTTTGATTTATTTCTAAATCCATGGATTTGTTTACCACTAATCATAAAACTATAAAAAAAAATGATCAATAAGATGCAAGATTTGTGCATGTACCCTGTGATCTGTTGGTTGTTATTCAGTAAATTGATAAATTAAACACAGTTAATGCATTGTATTGGTAGGTTTTGACACCCATACAGGGTGTATTCCCACCTTGCACCCAGTGTTCCTCTGGGTATCGTAGGCTCCAGATCTACCATAACCCAGACCAGGATAAAGTGGCTACTGAAGATGAATGGATGAATAAATAATGCTGTCTTGTGTCATGGCACTGTTGTTTATTTCTTTAAGCTTGCAATTCTTTGATACCGACCACAATCCCAGGTGAGGCTTATGATAATTCATGGGCTGTTTATGATTAACAGATACAGGTCTCAGAATGCACAACATGTCAAATCAAAACTGGACAGCAGAAGATTCCTGTTCTTGGCTGACAGGAATGGAAACTGATGTGGTCTTCTGCTGCTGTAGCCCATCTGCCTCAAGGTTTTCCCATGTGTTGTGTGTTTTGAGATGCTTTTCTGCTCACCACAGTTGTGATTTGAGTGATTGTTTGTGTTACCGTCATCTTCCTGTCAGCTCGAATCAGTCTGCCCATTCTCCTGTGACCTCTCTCACTTATAAGACCACTGCATGTGTTTACCTCACACCTCCAGGGTTGGGGGTTTGATTCCCATCTCTTAACTCTTAACTCCCACTGATTTAAACTTCCACCACAGAGTTTAAATGTTCTCCCTGGGCTTCGGTGGTTTCCTCCAGGTACTCTGGTTTCCTCTCCCAGTCCAAAGACATGCGCTGTAGGCTGATTGGCATCTCTAAATTGTGTGAATGTGTGCGTAATTGTGCCCTGCGATGGGTTGCCACCCTGCTTTGTGTCCTGAGTCCCCTGGGATAGGCTCCCCCATGACCCTGTGTAGGATAAGTGGTATCGCTCACTCGTAGACTATGGGTATTAATTTACATGCTCAGGTGCAACAGTATGTGAGGGTAAAATATGTTAGTTCATAGTAGTGTAAAAGTTTTCAAAGATGTGTGTGTGTGTGTGTGTGTGTGTGTGTGTGTGTGTGTGTGTGTGTGTGTGTGTGTGTGTGTGTGTGTGTGTGTGTGTCCTGCATTAGGTCCCCAAGGTTATTAGTAGACTCAGCTGTGTGTGTGTGTATGCGGGTCTATGTTTCTGTCAGTGAGCTTGTTCAGAGTGCACTCTCTGGCCTTGATTGAGGATATCCTCTGGATGATCGTTCCCGCTACACACACACACACACACACACACACACACACACACACTACAGAGGAACGCCCTGATCAGTTCCTTCAGCATACTTATACAGCCCTTCCACAGCTGGGAGACTTTCCCATGTGAAAACATAGTAACTAGGATGAACACACACTGACATAAGCTCACACACACACACACACACACACACACACACACACACACACTCACACACACAAGTTTCACAACAAATATTAATAGACAAAGTTGTCTAAAGATATTAAGTTAAGGGACCATTTGTCCTTGTTCCTATCGGTGTGTGTGTGTGTGTGTGTTTTCACTGCAGAACGCTCCTAGTGCCTGAACTTGTATTATTGTATAGTTTGGAGCAAGGCATGATGCTTACTAAATGGATGAAAAGTGATGAGGATGATGGCTGTTCGTCTTTCTCCACCCTCTTGCTGCGTGTCTCAATTGTTCGATTGTTTTCTTTCGGAAGCTTTGTCCGCACGACACCATGGCTGACTCCTCACCTCATGGACACAACTGCTGGTGCTTAATGTCTGGGTGGGTCACGTCTCCATGCCGACGGCTTTCGGAGTTGATCACGGTGCAGAGTTCTCATTGTACCGCAATTCCCAAAGCAGGGAATTCCTCTACCACTTCCCCACCCCAACACATAGCACAAACAATGTCCGTGTATGTGTGTGTGTGTGTGTGTGTTTGTGTGTGTGTGTGTGTGTGTGTGTGTGGGGGGGGGGGGGGGGGGGGGGGGTACATGAGAGAGATGGCAATAACAGAGTTTAGTGCTTTTTCTTTCAAATCTCCTTCCTCCTCTTTATGTCTCAAAGGAAATAAAGAATATCCTGGAAAAAAAACGGAAAACGAAATATCCAAAACCTCTTTTTGAAAGAGAGAGAAGTACAGTAAGCGTCTGTAAGTCATTAGTATCTATGACGTGCAGGTTGACTGAATGGCCGTCTCCCTGGTCACTGGGTGTCTGAAATATGTGTATATGTGTGTGTGTCTGCATGTTTCATGCATTGGGAGGATATGATTAAAATATTATTCCCTCTCCTGCAATTTGTCCAGAATCTTTTTAGCAAACTAAGCTGTGGAGCTGGTCTTCTCTTGAAGAAAACATTCATTCAGGGGTTATAGTTCTGTGTGTATGTGTGTGTATGTACAGTATGTGTGTGTTGTACTGTACAACCTCGCTCCTCAATTAGAAGTGGAACAAAGTCTTTTACATTAAGTCTAATGAATCATTCTTTTACCTTTTTCTTACCCAAGACCAAATGAACATAATGAAGTCAGGACCAAATGAATATTCATAATGAACTAGGTTAATGATAATACATGAAAATTGATTACACCATAGAGTAGGAGATTCTGTTTTTGTTCCCTGTTTTTAATAAAGGAATGAAGATTTGTCTGTATCCAAACACCCAATTTATAAAGGATTTTCCACCCCAGATAGTAGTTTGAGTCTTAGCTGCAGCTGTTGCTAGTCCCGCCAACACACAGATCTTATAATTTTGGTCAGATTCTAGATGATAAGCTAAGGATCTCTGATCACATTACATCAACCAATAGATCATGCAGATTTCTTTTTCACAACTTCAACAATTCTTGACCACAGAAACTGCTTATATTCTCATATACACTTTGATTATTTCTAAACTTGGTTAAACCTTTCTAGAAGTTCAGTGGCATTCTATTCCACCGGCAGAATGAAAATCAACTTATCTGACTTTTTCAATCAGTATAAACAAATTAATTATTTTATCGCCGCAAGTCTGTTATAAGATTAGTCAGGACACTGTTGGGTTTCTGTGTGCAGAGTATCGTGACTCTGTGTTTAGCTGCTAGTAAGCAGAGTGATGGGAAATGGGAGGAGTTTGAGGCCCCTGCTGAGGAAACAATTCACATCTTCCCACAAGAACAGCAACGATCAGCACAACTAAAGCTTTATTGACAGTAAAACGCCATATACAACTGCCATAATGAAATGATAACATTTAAATAAAAATAAATAAATAAATAAATAAATACTTGTGAAAAACCTCAAATTCCTAAAACCCTGAGTGCCTACTTTTGTTTGAGCCATTAACCACTACTGTGGAGTGTGACATCACAAGTAAATTCAGTGCCGCACATAGGCAAAACAGGATCAAATTCCAATTTTTGGCCTCTGGTAAAAAGTAGCTTTCCACTGGTCATGCTTCATATGTGACTTCCTTACTGAGGTCCCTCTACTGGTCTACTGTTGCTGTGGCAGAAATTCAACTCCAACACTCCAGTCCTTTCAGTCCTTTCATTTCAGACCACAAAGCATTCTGCAAAACATTGTCTATGTAGCTTGGTTCAGCAACTCAACTCGTGATTTCAGTTTCTTGGCTGTTGGTACGGTATGTTCTTCTCTGAGATCCAACCATGCTCATTGCCTTCTTTGGTGTCAGTGTCCTTGTTTATGGACTGAGATTCCCCCTTCATCCAAACAGCCTAGAGTTTCCACTCCTTCTACTCCTTCTCACCTCTTCAGACGATAATTAGGATAACACTAGTTACTGAGTAGACCACTCT
The DNA here is from genome assembly GCA_023630585.1 of Cranoglanis bouderius. NCBI lineage: Eukaryota > Metazoa > Chordata > Actinopteri > Siluriformes > Cranoglanididae > Cranoglanis > Cranoglanis bouderius. The sequence goes on along the minus strand of CM042556.1, from coordinate 10,832,891 downwards.
AGCATTTGTACAAACTATGAGTTGTCTCATGTAATGAATCTCAAAGTACTACTCAGCTTTAGGATTAGAGCATATCCCAAATGACTAAATGTGGCTCACAAACTAAAAACAAGAATTAAAGCGTCTGTTTAGAAACATGTACATTTGTTCATTTTTATATTAAACAGTATGTTACACAGTGACAGACAATAGTAAAATGTGATTGTGTGATGACAGGTGAGTGATGATTCAAGTATGCAGACTGCATGATACTAATCATACTAACCCCATTTCCATAAAAGTTGGGATTTTTTCTAAAATGTAATAAAAATAAAAAATCTGTGATTTGTCAAGTCTCTTGAAACTTTAATTAACTGACAAAAGTACAAAGAAAGCATATTCAATGTTTACACTGACCAACTAATTGTATTTTGTAAATATAAACAAATTTAGAATTTGATGCCTTCAACACACTCATAAAAGTTGGGACAGAGGCATGTTTACCACTGTGTTACATCACCCTTCCTTTTAATTACACTTTTTAATCGTTGAGAATACTAATTGGTGCAGTTTTGCAAGTGGAATTTTTGCCCATTCTTGCTTGATACAAGACTTCAGCTGTTCAACAGTCCATTGTATGATTCTCCTCTTCATGATGCGCCATAGGAGAAAGAGCTGGACTGCTGGCAGGCCAGTCAAGCACGCGCACTCTGTGTCTATGAAGCCCCACTGTTGTAGCACGTGCAGAATGAGGCCTGGCAGTGTCCTGCTGAAATAACCATGGCCTTCCTGGGAAAAGACGCTACCTTGATGGCAGCATATGTCTCTCTAAAATCTCAATACGCCTCTGCGTCAATGGTACCTTCACACATATGCAAGTCACCCATGCTGTGAGCACTGATGCACCCCCATACCATCACAGATGCTGGCTTTTGCACCTTTCGCTTATAACAGTCTGGTGGGTCTTTTTTATCTTTGGCACGGAGAACTCGGCGTCCGTTTTTCCCGAAAACAAGCTGAAACGTGGACTCATCTGACCACAGCACACATTTCCACTACCTTTCAGTCCATCTGAGATGAGCTTGGGCCCAAAGAACTCGGCGGCATTTCTGCATAGAGTTGATGTGTGGCTTCCTCTTTGTGTAATAGAGTTTCGGCTTGTATTTCTGGATGCAGCGGTGGACTGTGTTAAGTGACAACGGTTTTCCAAAGTACTCCCAAGCCCATGTGGTTATATTTATCACATAGCATAACAATTTCTCAGGCAATGCCACCTGAGGGCTCGAAGGTCACGCACATTCAACAGTGGTTTCCAGCCTTGCCCTTTACGCAATGAGATTTCTCTGGATTCTCTGAATCTTTTCACAATATTATGCACTGTAGATGGTGAAAGACCTAAATTCTTTGCAATCTTGCTTTGAGCAGTATTCTTTTTGAACTGACTGACAATTCTCTCACAAAGTTTGGCACACAGTGGTGAGCCACGACCCATCCTTGCTTGCAAAGACTCTTTTGGTGGATACTCCTTTTATGCCCAATCCTGATACCCTCCCCTGTTACCAGTTAACCTGATCCTCCAAAAATGGCGTTACTTGAGGTTCTATAAACCTTTCAGTCTTATTTTGTCTTTGTCCAAACTTTTTTGAGTGTGTTGAAGGCATTTGTTTATATTTACAAATACAATTAAGTTGGTCAGTGAAAACATTGATTATCTTTCTTTGTACTTTTGTCAATTAGTTAAAGTTTCAAGAGATTTGATACATCACAGAATTTTTGTTTTTATTGCATTAAAAAAACCACAACTTTTATGGAAATGGGGTTAGTACATTAAGATAATAAATGAAGCTAATGTTAGCCTCTTGCTCCAGCTAGACATTTTTACTGTGGCCCCTCAAATCCTTGTCCAATGATGTTGAATTTATTGGTCTTAGTTGCACGCATCCTAAATGTGAGCCTTAGAGGAATACAACTGTGGTCCTTATCCAGTAATATGTTATTTTCTAGACATACTCTATTGTTTTCCTCTGTACAGGACAATTCCCACTATGCACTAGTTTAGAAAAACCACTGGAGAGAGAGAGAGAGAGAGAGAGAGAGAGAGAGAGAGAGAGAGAGAGAGAGTAAATGTACTGAAAAACCCAAAAGTATTGGGCCTAATTTGTCTGGAATTCTCTCTCTATCTCTCTCCAGTGTCTCCATTCATTTCTTCCTGTGCCATCAACCTGTCTAGTGAATTTGTTGTTCAAATAACCGGATGCTTGTCTTCTTTCACCCCCCTTCCCTTCTTTTCATTCACTCGTTTGCCTGGTTTTGGCTTCTGGGAGCTATCCATCTGCTGAGTCTGCCGGATGATGTCAAGACTGGAGTTGACCCACAGCAAGGTGTGTATGTGTGTCTGTCTGTGTATGTGATGGTGGTGAGGGGGATGTCCGTGGTGGGGTCGCACACGTCTGTTTTGTTTTCCGGTGTGTCTCAGACATCTTCCTGCAGAACAGCAACCTCTGGGAGTCATCTAGGATCAGATGCCTGGGCCAGCATTACACCCACACACATGCACACAGACACACACACACACACCAACACTCATGCCCCCACATACACCAGGGAAACAGAAAGAATGAAGACCCTCAATATTCTTCTCCTTTATATAGTAATGAAGTTTCCATGCGCATTTGAGCACTAGGGAGTTCCCTTCATTTCTTCCACAATCATTTAGTCTGGCTTAGGACTGTTAGGTTGAAAACAGGACCAGTGTGTGTGTGTGTGTGTGTGTGTGTGTGTGTGTGTGTGTGTGTGTGTGTGTGTGTGTGTGTGTGTCCAACCTGGCTGGAACCATTTCTTGTCGGAACTTACTGAAGGGAGTTCTCCTCAGAGATGGGCATAATTAAACAACAGTTGGTTAGTAAATGATCAGAAGTGGGCGGGACTGGAGTGTGTGCTGCTAATTATGCCTATTTATACCTCAATAAACAATAAAAAACAAATATAACACTTAGGGTGTATTATGTTTGCTCATAGTGTCAAAAAGTATGATTTAGGTTAGGAGACTGGAAGACCGTTGTCCAGATGAGGATTGGTACGTACTGTATTAAACAGATGAAAAAACTGCCCATAGTTCAAGAACTCTGGCTTTGTAAACATGAACCAAGCAGATGAATGAATGAAAAAAGAGAATAGCTACAGGGCAAGAGACATTAGGTCAGAAAGGGGAGAGTTTTCACAGACTTTTATAAATTTTTCATTTTATTTTTCATTTAAGAGATTCTCTGGTCTCTTTAGTGAACTGACAAACTGGGGTGGATGAAATGAATGGATAAAGAAGTATGTGTTTATCTCCACATGTCAATTCAAAACAAATACCGTATGTCTCATCTGTTCAGAGTCTTTGCCGCTTGTCAAAAGTGGCAACATGAAAGCTCCACTACAAAACAAACTATAATCACTTCAAATTGTCTCATTTATAGCTATGAACAAATTATTAATGGATAAGCATTAAAAACCATCCCTCGTTGCCATTCAGTCATGTTGATTGCTTGTCCAGACTTCTGTAAGCAAGGACTTTTATGTAACTGGACCATTACAATTTTTTGGTAAATACCCCTGATTCAGGCTATTAGGCTAAAATATGATTTTAAGTTATTTTCACAAAAGTAATAATACAAAATTCTTCCCAATATTTTGCTAAATTGATTAATTGATTACTATTATTACCTGGTGTATCAATCCTAGTATAGCTGAACAGTGGTGGCTCTGCAGTTAAAGCTCTGCACTGCTGATCAGAAGGTTGAGAGTTCAAATCTGAACATGTCCATCTGAAGCTACCACTGATGCAACACTTGTAACTGCCTCTGCTACAGGCATGCGGTATCATGGCTGACTCTGCATTAAGCTGGGATTCGTTACTCATCTTCAGTAACAACTTTATCTTGGTCAGTGTCACAGTGGATCTGAAGTCTAGTTCAGGAACATTAGGCATGAGGCGGGAATACCCCCTGGATGGGACACCAGTCCATCGCAAGGCCTATTTTTCTTCATTTTAACGTGTAGACCCGAATATGCTGTTGAATATATACAACAGGTACCCTCACTGCTGCATATGCATCCAGGGTAGAGGTCTTGGTAGAATCCCACCTTCACTCAGACAAGTGTGAGTTCATGTAAAAGTGATTTGCCCTTGGGTCCTTCTAGACCTTCAGAGAAGGTCCAAGGCCTTTGGATGACTGGTATTTATGACTGTAATTATCAGTTCATTTTTATTTTATAAACTCAACATCCATCCATCCATTTTCTGTACCACTTATCCTACACAGGGTCGCAGGGAGCTTGAAGCATATCCCAGGGGACTCGGATCACAAGGCAAGGGACACTTTGGATGGGGTGCCAACCCATTGCTCAATTTAGAGATGCCAATCAGCCTACAACGCATGTCTTTGGACTGGAGGAAGAAACCAGAGTACACCCCCAAAGCTCAGTGAGAACATGCAAGCTCCGTGCACACAGGGCAGGGGCATGCTTATTTTATTTAATCTTTCTGACTATTGTAGTAATAGTTTCATTATGTTGGAAAGAAAAGGGTTAAAATCTTGACATACCAGAAGGAAAATTATCAGGAGTATTTTCTCTGTGTTGTTTTGGTAGATACAGCCAAGTGCACTCATCCAATGATTAGGTCTTTTAAAGTTGAGCAGAAAGACCTTACACATTTAACTAAGCATAAGTAATAATTATAAAGTGACAGTGGAATCAACTAAGTTTTGATTTTCTAGTGCTACCATTTTGTGGGAACCAGGGTACCAAACACACACATGCACACACATATGTTCACACACTCATTCACACATGCTTTTGAACAATGGGAGGAAACCAGAGAACCCTGACTAAACCCAAGCAGACATGGGGAGAACATCCACCCAAACAGTAGAATGTGCTTAGGAACACACCCTGGACTCTAGAGCTGTGAGAAGGCAACGCTACCTGCTGCCCTCCAGGATTCCAGCTTAAGCATTACTCAAGTTGAAAGAGCACTGTGCTGTCAAATTGTTTTCTTTAACGCCTGCTTGTATGTGGTTGTGGAAAGCCAGTGTTTTTCATGAGCTACATGATCGACATATTACCAAGAGAGCATGTCTTGGGGGAAAAGCATGTGCCCTGTTTACTCTAGTCAAGCCAAGTTGGTGTCACATTCCTCAATAACATCTCATAACTTTTCGGCATCCTTTAATTACATCAAAGTTTGCACTTAACCATGTTCCGCCTTCTGTCCGAGCTTTACCTCCTTCCTTTAAGTCTGATAAATGTGGAATAATTACTGAAGACAATGGGCACTAAACGTATGTCAAGGGACATTGGGTTGAACTGATCCGACCTCTAAGATTTATCAGGAATTTTTGGAAAAGTGCCATGACCACCCCAGGGCTGCTGTGTGCAACAATCAAAAAATAAACATACACAGAAATTGCATACCAATACCCGCTCTGCCATATGCAACACTTCCTGGTAGAGGTTTTATGTGCAAAAGCTGGAAGGTGATATTTCTAACTCAACCTAACTTTCTAACTGTAACCTAGTTCTGACATTAATTATTAAGTAATGATTAAAATATGATGGGACATGCTGTTATAGGAAAATTATCCAAGACGGGATGGTGTAATGTGGTACAATATTATTTTCCATTATTTAAGTGTTTTATTCCACTTATACCACAGCAGTTTGCTAAGAATTACAATTTTAATTTATTAATGAATGACACATCATGCTTTTTAACCATTTATAGTTAAATATAGTTAAATGTTGTGGAATGTCAGTGAGACAAGTTATCTTTTTTCCCTCTATTGAAGTTAATAAGACAAAAACTCAGCTTGTCATGTTTTTGAGAAACTGGAAAGAGCAAAGTCGTCTGTCCTGTAGACTTTCTCATTTCTGAAATCTTACTGACTCTTACATTGTGCAGACACTGGAGCCTCCTTCCCTAAATGTTCAATAAATAACTGTACAGAAATCTTCACCATATCAATGATTATATATTTTTCTTTGTTAATTAACAACACTTTTTAAAATCTGTTTATTATTAAGCTTAGATCATGTGGAGATTCCACCATACAAGTCCCTGTGAATGAGTTGATAATACAGAAACATTAACATATTATTATTATTGCCGGAACTACTGTCAGAGTCATGCTTTTTTTTATACAAAATGAATCCACAACTTCTGAGTAATCAGATTTGAGAATTTAACAGCGCTGTGGTATAATATGCTACATATTTTAGACTGCACTGGAAACAAATAAAATAAATGAATATTTAATTGTTATTAAATTAAAGATTGAAGAAAACCACTGTTATTTTAAATGACTTCGATGAGGTGGTGTGGTGAAATCAGGGAAAGCCTGGGTTACAGGATGGAGGATGTGTTGTGTATGTTCTGATTACACATTTAAAGGCTTTTAATTGCCATTTTCAAGATATTTTCATTTTTAAATTTCAAGTTATTTTTATTTTATAGGAATTATAGGAACGTTGTCTGTATGGATTTCTAGAACTCTATACTAGGTAGAATTTTCTATAAATATTTTCTAACTCTTGGAAAAAATGTCTTTATATTCTACGCTTAATTTGGGAACTTTCCTGTTCCTGTGCTGAGGTCAAACACTTAATGATTCAGTAATGTGAAAAGTGCAACACTGGCATTTATCATGGTGTGCTTATTGAACAACAGATTTCTGGCGAAGGGTTTTGTTTTTTTTGTTTTTTTTCGGGAACCTGCAGTTGATGCGGTAAATATGTCATGAGTCAGAGGATGCTGAGAAGTTTTTTGTCTGAGTCAGACAAGTGAAAGGGTCAGTGTGGGTAAGAGTTACTGTGTGTGTGTGTGTGTGTGTGTGTGTGTGTGTGTGTGTGTGTGTGTGTGTGTGTGTGTGTGTGTGTGTGTGTGTGTGTGTGTGTGAATAGTTTTGACTTTGTGGGGACATTTGGCTGGTCCCCATGACTGATTTTTGTTTGTTTTTTGCAGATTTTATTTGTTTATTTGTTTTATTATTTAAAAAGTCAATAGGTTTTCCATTTGGTTATTGAGGTTAAAGGTAAATTTATGTGTATGTAATGTATTAATTAGGTGCATTAATGGAAGGCTGTCGAGGAGTACTGTAAGTACTGTAATACTGTGTATATATATATATATATATATATATATATATATATATATATATATATATATATATATATATATATATATATATATGTGTGTGTGTGTGTGTGTGTGTGTGTGTGTGTGTGTGTGTGTGTGTGTGTGTGTGAGTGTGTGTATATATATATATATATATATATATATATATATATATATATATATATATATATATATATATAGTGATTACGGAAAGCCATTTCCAGCTACACTTTCTACAGACTTTCTACACTTTCTGTAGCTTTTTGAGAATCAATTTATAAAAGGAAACACAAAATAAAACAAAACTTATTATAACTAATCGTAAAAGTAAAATATTAGTTCAGACAGAGTATATCAGTTTTCTGAGTTATCAGGGGGTTTTTTTTGTCCATGATGTTTAAGAATTGAGTTCTATCTATTTATGTTTTCACTATTTTTAAACTCACATCAAACACAGCAGTTCAGTGACCTTGTCAGTCATCCAAAATCTCTCATATTCAGTCTTGCCTTCTGGATTGGTTCACATAGCTGCACCAAGAACTCTCAGTCTTTTTGGGTACACTAATATTCCCCCTTTCACCCCCCCTTTTTTCTCTCCACCCCTTTGTGCTTTCTCTGCTCCCTCCTTCACTCCTTCTGACCCCACTGGTGATTTATACAACTTGCAGACACACAGCTGTGTCAAGGTCCCTACACTGACCAAGGGGTACTATTCACCATGACTAATCCATCCCAGACTTCAAAAAGCAAAGAGTAAGAGAGAGGAGAGAGGGAAAGCATCAAAGCATGAGATATGCACTAAAGTACACTGGTGCTCAGGAGCCTATACTGTATTATAGGCTATAGTTTACAAAACTTTACAAACCTGGAATGGACATGATGAAAAAAGGGGAGAGGGGGATACTAATGAAGAAAAGTCAGGGCAAAAAGGATAGCTAAATCAATAGAGATTATTAAAGCCAAAGTCTATTTAATGACATTATGGATTCACTCACTTAAGTCATATTTATTATATACATATAAACTAGAGAATCTTTAGATTTACTTTTACATGCAACCTGAGCATTTTTATATGTTAATATTTACTTTTGTATGGGACCGGATTATTGGCTCACTGACGTGCAGTGTCCGTTTGTTTCTTTGCCTTCCTCACCAAAGCCTGTGCGTGTTTTGCTGGATCAGGCAGGCGATTTTCGAGCTGCCAGTCTTAGTGCCCCATACAAAGGGAGTCTAACTGTTAGTTTCCTGTTTTTCACCTTTGTGCCCACTGCTATTGAAAAGATAAAAGGAGCTTGGCCTCTTCCAAAGCCGCCGCTGGCGCACTAAACAGCCACTTCCGTGTCAAGACAGCGGGCATCAGAGGAAATCCCTTTAGTTGTTTTAATGAGAGCAAGAAAAATGAAACCTCACGATACCTTTGTTTATGTAGGCTATGCATTCCTATACAGGTGTAAAGAGTATTGTAGCTACATTTAGCAAGGATACATATTGAACTTTTGAAAATGTTTAAATGCATTTAGACCATAAAGACAGAGGCTCTTTTATGGGTAAATTGGTAGATATTTTTTATACTACTCTAGGGTAATTTGATAATATTTACAAAAACTGTACCTTTTAATGTTAGGGAAATGCGCAAAAATAAATAAATAAATAAATAAATAAATAAAAAATTAAATTAAATAAAAAAAATAAAAAATAAAAAAAACTGTTGCCAGCAAATTGTAATCTGCTAAATTATATTCAGTAATTACCTACTGCACAGTACTTGTAATGGTAATAATTGGAAAATGTCCACAGAAACTGTATATCATAGCAGAATTAATATATGCCATGGACGAATAACGAAAACAAAAGCTGTTTGAATACAACACAAATTGAATTATTAATTAACTGCATTAAAAAACAATGCGTGTAATCAATATCTTGATCAAGTCATTGCCATGTTGCAGTGTCACATCTATTCATGGCTTTAATCATGCAATAAAACCATGCACACTGAAATCTGATAAAATATATACTTTATTCATTGTGAGATTCACACAATATTTGTAGAAAAATCTATAAATTCTCTTTAGAACAACAAAAAAGGTTGATGCACTGCATTAAAATGTTCAAATACATGAAAGAAATCAATAAAGAGCTGTCTTTTGAATCTCTTACGAGTCCTTGAGTCTCTGCGTGCTCCAGCGCAAGCTCTCAGTGCGCCTCTCCTCGTGCGCCTCTCTCTCTCCTTCTCTCTCTCTTTTTCTTCATGCTCCCTGAGTTTGGCCACCTTCAGCTCTACCAGCTACCGGCGGCTCATGCGCAGGGAACTGATTCCCCGCATCCTGAGACAATCTTTACTGTCTTTTACCTGCAAATAACACAAGTATGGTTTTAGAATGTGTTACATGACGTGTATTCATGCATAATAATAATAATAATAATAATAATAATAATAATAATAATAATAATAATAATAATAATAAGCGGAAGAAGAAGAAGAGGAAGAAGAACAACAACCTATTATTATTATTATTATTATTATTATTATTATTATTATTATTATTATTATTATTATTATTATAGCAAAACTAAATGTTTAGTTTAGTTTCAATTTAACTGACAACTACGAATGACTTGATGTGTTTCAATAATATTTAACCTCATAACCTTAGTATATAAGGGTCTAAATGAAACTTTATACCAAGAACAGAGCTATGACTCAAATGTTATGGTGCCAGTTACAAAGTTGTAGGCATGCATATTAGTTTGTTCAAAGTAAACAAAGTAAATGTCTAAATTACATACTAGACATGTGTGCATATGTTTGCCCATGATAAAATAACAAATTAGTTTTGCTAGCGTGTCCACGGATTTAAAATTACACCCAGATTGTCTTCGATCTAGTGAGAATGTTTAGAATAATTTACATAATACCTCAATGTGGTGTAAATAAACAGACCCTGATTATTTTTTTTTAGCTCTTCTGTGAATAAACATGTTAAGAGTGCACTTAAACATCCTGTTTCCTTACCCCTTTTCTCTGGTTGCTGAGGCAGAAGGTGCAGATGGTTCGTGGTTGTTTGCCTCCGGTTTCTCCCTGCGCGCTGCAAACGGCGCTTAAACACGGCTGCGCGTCCTCGCCGCCGTCCCCTATGAGCAGCACGTTGGCCAGGTGGGAGATGTAGCTGGACGCAAGGCGCAGGGTCTCGATCTTGGAGAGCTTCCTGTCCACCGGCTCCGTGGGTATGAGAGTCCGTAATGCCGTGAAGGCGGTGTTGACGCTCTGCGTGCGGTCGCGTTCCCGCGCGTTAGCCGCGTTCCTCTGTTTGACGATGAGCACGCTGCTCACGGCCGGTTTGCGCGCCACACGTTGCCGCTTCTCGGCACAGCAGCCGTAACTCTGCTCCGAGCTGCCGTCGCTCTCACTGCGCGTCTCCTCGTCCTCAGACAGCATGCTGTGGTCCGGGTACGCGAGGTGAGTCGCCATCGGCCGCAGCATGGCAAACGCCATCATCAAAACAGATTCTCTCCTATTATAAATTCTAATGAAAAGTATCCAGGGTGTCCAATAAATAAAAGCCACAGGCTGTTTTTCATGCACTAGCTACACAGACATTGTGCAGACTCTGAGCTCGGCTAGTCATGAACATTTATCCGTTTAATCAGCTTCCTCTAGGACATTCCATGTAACGCACAGCTGCTGTCAGTGTGTCACAGCCCAGAGTCTTATAGACAGAGGGGAGGAGCCGGGAAAGAGCATGCAAATGAAGATACACACAAAATACAAAATAATAATGATCATTTACAGAGTTTTATTTACGGGGTATTATTTAGAATTAAGCTTTGGCTGAATTATTGTGACGGGATTATTATTATTATTATTATTATTATTATTATTATTATTATTGTTGTTGTTGTTGTTGTTATTGTTGTTGTTGTTGTTGTTGTTGTTGGCATGTCGTCGTCACTACCATGTATACTAAGATTCTGCCTAAGCTTAATCCTGTTCTCCCAATTTGCTTGGAGAAATCAGGGAGGCTACTGAATGAAAACAAAAAAAGTTCATGTATTTTCATGTATCTCAACTTTTGTTCTTATTGAGTTTATGATACATAAAAATAAATCAAGAAAAAACATTGTAAAATATTTATCGTCCGAAACGTTGTATAGCCTATAGGAAATACTGAAAAAAAAATAAATAAAATAAAAAACGCATGAAATATATTTTTAAAAACACGTTGAATAATAATGAATGAATACACATTTTGCATTAAAAAAAAAAAAAATGTAAAAAAGCGAGGACCAAGTGCGTAGACAAACCGGCTGATTAGAACACGTTTGGTATCCATTTGGAAAAACTAACTTTTGGTGTGAAGCTGTAGCTGTGACTGTTTAGTGCTTCATTGTGTGGAGCCATTTGACGCGTTACTGTCACCTCCAAAAGTGTGGATCCTCACTGTGTGATCCTCATATCAGCACCTATCCTCATTTCTCTCGTGTATGTAGTTAATATTCTCATTATTTTCCCGACGCTTTGAAACCATTTTTCTAGGCTATATACAATCATGCCAATTAAGTCACCCTGAATTGAATTGAACTGGAGATAGATAGATAGATAGATAGATAGATAGATAGATAGATAGATAGATAGATAGATAGATAGATAGATAGATAGATAGATTTACAGCTTACTTTATCAGTATATCTAACATTTATAGAACATTTTATTAGCTGGAAGTGCATATCACACGCTTATCATGCTGCAGTATGGACCACATTTCCAGCCTACTTCTTATCTCTACATCTGCCTGTCTGATTTACACATAGGAAAAGACACACTGAACGATGTGATTCCTGATTTTTCCACATTTATTATTTATATTTAATATTCACAAAATATTCTCTTTTTTTACATAGCGGCTCTGCAGACACGTCTTGCTGCTGCAGCCCCGCCGCGCGGTTTGCTTTCTCTCAGTGACAGCAACGTGGAGAAACCTGCAGGAGGGCATCTCTCTCTCTCTCTCTCTCTCTCTCTCTCACACACACACACACACACACACACACACACACACACACACACACACACACACACACACATACATACATACACACACACACTTACTTTTCTTTTTTAGGACTATTAACCCACAACATTACCAGAACAAGTCTTTCACTCACACAGTCACTACTCTGTCAGTTAAAGTAAGGATCCTCAAACTATTTCATGAACTTTATTTGAATTTGTACAATAATATTCTGGTTATTTATTGGAGCCATAAAACTTTCTATTCCTGAACTTTCCACAATAGCAGGTCCAACATGACATTTATAGGAACTTATTGAGGTTTGGATTAAATTCATTCAGTTAAAGGGACCAGCTAAACATGGTAATAACTATAAAAACTCCATAATAAATATAATAACTTGTAATAGTAATGATGGGTTCAGATTTACACCACTGTAGCAATTTTTTTTTTTAAATCGCAGAGTTTGCTTCATGGACCCCTGGGGGTCTTCTGACTCAACTGAGTTAGTGGTCTGCTGTATGAGTCCCCCCCACCACTGTAGATTCATGAGAGAGAGGATGGATGAGGGAAAGTCTATAAGCTCTCTGAATCCCCATGAGGAATGAATGTGCTGGTATGACTAGGCTATGTGACGTGATTGTAGGCTCACATGCTGTTTCTCAATGGAAATGAATGACTAAAAGCCCTGACCTATGCCTTTTCAACTTTGCCCTCTCTCAGCTTGTGTGCTTCGGTTGTGAGGTCATTTCATCAGGTCACATTTTTAGCTATATTAGTGTGTTTTTATAATATTTAATGTATTACATTTATATTGACATTGCATCATTAAAATATCCCTATATACAACATTGTGTTACAGTGAATAAAATAATTAATGGTAAACAAATTAATCAGATTCCAAGAATCCATTTCTACACTGTAAAGATTACTTAGGGAACCTTTATAAGTAGTGGACTTAATTTTATTGATATTAAAATATTTTTATTTGATAATTTTATTAAGGAGCCCCTAGTTAATTAAATTGTCGAATACAATATACTGAAAATTACACTGAAAAAATGTTTTGATTGATGGTTCTTATGTTTTATTACAGTTTGGTTATTATTCTTGCCATAGACCAAACAATGACAATGAGTAGAATTTAAATAATGAAAGCTAAATCTTCTTGTGTAGCTTATTATACAGTTCCTAAATGACTCAGATCCTAAATTAACTCTAAATGAGTAGTCTATTAAAGGTAAGCACATGTGCCTATATATATATTTTTTTTTAAAATCATATACAAATAAATGTGATGTGCTACAAGTACCCAATTAGAATGATAACGATTTGAACTTTTTCCTATTACATTAGGTCTGTTCCAATAAAGTCATTTCTAATATTTATAAACATTCATTGATTCACATATACATATGATATTTTAGAGTATTTAAAATGAGGTCATTCAAACAAAAATGTTATTATACAGGGTGTAAAAAAAAACACTTTAACTTCTAGTAAATTACATTAGTAATCAAAGTAATCTTTTACCATAAAACAAATAAAGCAACTACACTAGCTGAGGTGAGGTGTATGGGGAGAGTTATATATTGCAAAAGCCAGTTGTTTAGCTTAATTTGAGAATATAACGAAAGCAATTTGCTTGGGTCATTTGAATGATTGAATTGTTGTAATTAGTAGTTAGCAGTTACAGTGGGGGAAAAAAGTATTTGATTCCCTGCTGATTTTGTACGCTTGCCCACTGACAAAGAAAATATCAGTCTATAATTTTAATGGTAGGTGTATTTTAACAGTGAGAGACAGAATAACAACAAAAAAATCCAGAAAAATGCATTTCAAAAAAGTTATAAATTGATTTGCATTTTAATGAGGGAAATGAGTATTTGGCCCCTTCGACTTAGTACTTGGTGGCAAAACCCTTGTTGGCAATAACAGAGGTCAGATGTTTCTTATAGTTGGCCACCAGGTTTGCACACATCTCAGGAGGGATTTTGTCCCACTCCTCTTTGCAGATCCTCTCCAAGTCATTAAGGTCATTTTCAATGCCCTGGCTGAGGGAAGGAGTTTCTCACCCAAGATTTGATGGTACATGGCCCCGTCCATCGTCCCTTTGATGCGGTGCAGTTGTCCTGTCCCCTTAGCAGAAAAACACCCCCAAAGCATAATGTTCCCACCTCCATGTTTGATGGTGGGGATGGTGTTATGACTTGGGGTCATAGGCAACATTCCTCCTCCTCCTCCAAACACGGCGAGTTAAGTTGATGCCAAAGAGATCTGACCACACCTGACCACAACACTTTCACCCAGTTCTCCTCTGAATCATTCAGGCAAACTTCAGACGGGCCTGTACATGTGCTTTCTTGAGCAGGGGGACCTTGCGGGCGCTGCATTATTTCAGTCCTTCATGGCGTAGTGCGTTACCAATTGTTTTCTTGGTGACTATGGTCCCAGCTGCCTTTAGATCATTAACAAGATCCTCCTGTGTAGTTCTGGGCTGATTCCTCACCATTCTCATGATCATTGAAACTCCACGAGGTGAGATCTTGGATGGAGCCCCAGACCGAGGGAGACTGACAGTTTCTTCCATTTGCGAATAATCGCACCAACTGTTGTCACCTTCTCACCAAGCTGCTTGGCGATGGTCTTGTAGCCCATTCCAGCCTTGTGTAGGTCTACAATCTTGTCCCTGACATCCTTGGACAGCTCTTTGGTCTTGGCCATGGTGGAGAGTTTGGAATCTGATTGATTGATTGCTTCTGTGGACAGGTGTCTTTTTACAGGTAACAAACTGAGATTAGGAGCTCTCCCTTTAAGAGAGTGCTCCTAATCTCAGCTCATTACCTGTGTAAAAGACACCTGGGAGCCAGAAATCTTGCTGACTGATAGGGGATCAAATACTTATTTCCCTCATTAAAATGCAAATCAATTTATAACTTTTTTGAAATGCGTTTTTCTGGATTTTTTTGTTGTTATTCTGTCTCTCACTGTTAAAATACACCTACCATTAAAATTATAGACTGATCATTTCTTTGTCAGTGGGCAAACGGACAAAATCAGCAGGGGATCAAATACTTTTTCCCCCCACTGTACTAGATAATACTTATTAGGTAACTAATTAGTAGTTACTAAATCAACTAAGTAGATAATGGTGGCTTATACAAAACTGCAGTGTTGTTATATGACCTTGTGAATCACAGTTTTAGTGTTAATGTCAAAAAAGAGTCCTCATTGTCCAGAATTTTCTCAAAATTTATAGGAATGTTAAACAGGTCCCAGTGTAGTGTGACTTTACCACAAACCATTATGTAATTTTGCAGCTCAAATAGGCCCAATTATAAAAACATTAAGATGTATTAAGAGCTATAATAATAGTTGATCTATTTAACTGGGTAATTTTATTTGTACTATAAATGTAGCAGTCTATACATAAGAGCTACAAGCAGTAGACCGGTAATGAGCATAAAATGATAACTTTATTATGCACCACTATTATCACTTATGTAATTTACTTTAGACTTTTGAGCAAATGTTTAAAATTGTGCTGATAGTGTTATGAAACCTTATGAAAATCTTTGGCATTGCTCAAGGAGAATTTGATTTGACTGCCAGCATTTATCATAACCAAGACAAGGCCGTGTGCAAAATCCATCAGACGAGTGCCATTATGTCTGCCTTGGCTTTGGATTGATAAAGTGCTACTGCAAATATAATTTGCATTCTCTCAAAGCATCTAGGGCCCAATTCCACAAAGCTAAAACACACCACACCACACCACACCACACCCACACACACACACACACACACACACACACACACACACACACACACACACACACACACTTGCTCCAGAGTCACTGCTCCGCACCTTTTCTCCCAAAAGCACCACAGTGGAAGCTCGTAAGCTCATAGTTCAAAGTGATGCTCTCTCCAGTGGCTTGTGATGATCTTGGAGATACTGCACGTCAGAGAACCCAGACTCGGGCCATTTCCTCTGGAAACATTCAGCCATTCTGCATTCAGCCATTTAATTAATGTTTCCTGCTTTTTTATTCATGTTGTCATTTTGTGAGCAGATGACTTCCAGACAGAGACAAGGTCAAAGAGTTGCTCCATGACGTCTGTAGCATCTAATCCTCAACTAGCCTCTGATCCATAAGCTCTCCACACTCACTACATGATAATGTAGTCATTTTCCGGTATGTGCCCCAAACAGTAAGGAGAAGATGTCAGTCATCCTGCCTGCCTACATAATAACATATGCAGAGACTGAGGGTTGGATATGTTATGACTGTTATTGAGCACAGTTTGTCCATTAGAGATAGAACCCTGGTGTGATGCCTTATTTTTAGTTTTTATTCTTCACTATATTTAGACATTCTGCAGATTGAAATTCTACAATTAGGTCATTTTAGCGCAGCACATTGATGCAGTGGGTAGCGTCCCTGCTTTGATCCTGGGCGTGGTTTACTGTCTGTGTGGAGTTTCACGTGTCCATTTGCATTTCCTCTGGGTTCTCTGTCTTCTTCCCACCTCCTAAACACATGTAGGTGAGTGGACTAGATAAGCTAACTTTTTGGGGACACCCTATAGATAGCTATGTTACCATTTGCATGTACATTTACAGCATGGAGCAGACACCCTTATCCAGAACAACTTACAAAAGTGCTTTGTAGTCTCTATCAAAAACACATCCTCATGCTAGTTTACTAAGACAGGGACTAAGAATATAAACAAGCTAAAACTCTATAGGAGGATGTTAGTATAACATGAAGGGAAACACACAAGACAAGGTACTTTTTAAAGAAGCGTTAATTCAACCGATTTAAGTACATTTTGTAAGCTGTTACGAGTGATGCTTCTCTATTAGTTAGTGTAGTTTTCTTTCAAAATTGCTAGCTCAATATTTAATTCTTAGTTAAAAGTAATAGTAGTAATAAAATAAAATTTGGTCAAAGATGCATATGTTCTAGGGCTGTTTTTCTGGGATATATTATGCTGGGTAAAGCCTGGCACACACTAATAAACTGGGCATAAATGACAATTACATCACTAAATCTATTGCTTTAATTTAGAAGATAATGTTGGTAGTTTTGTCAGTGTGTGACATTAATCTTACACTGTTTTCCAGTTTAGCCACACAACATGGTGCCATTTACAATGAGTTTAAAATACTCCCAGAATTCCCAGAGGTTTACAGGCTTAGGAAAAAAAATCTCGTTGTTTAGATTGATCGTCACCTACATGATTGGCCCAGGGTCTGACAGTAATTCACTGCAGAGCCACAGTTTCATGCTGGTTGTTGCTTTAGTATTATAGAAGCTTCACGCTCAGCAGTTCTTGTGTGGCCGGTCAGCATGGTGTTGAAATACTAGGATTTCTCCGAGTCTGCAGTAGTCAGAGCAGCCAGAGTCCACGCAGATCCCCTGGAGTGCAGGTTTGTTTGCAGAACTGGGGAAAGTTAAGTGTCGAGTAAATAAATACGAGGCAGATGTTAAAGCCTACATATGTGGAGAGAAACGGGAAAAATGTGTGAAAAAGACAGTAAATGTAAAATTTATGTACATGTAAGTGCAAGCTGGCATGCACATAAGCAGTCAATTCTTGAGCTACCTCACACACACTTAAAGTTATAGCTTTCATAAACCAAACAGAGGGAATCAGTAGGGCAGAAGCATGGGGGGGCAAATGGCTTCCAGGCTATCTCTATTTCGCTCTCTCTCGTAAGATGTCACTAATGGGGTGCTTTGACAAACATGCCACAGTGTCACTTCAAACCACAGCACTCTGTCCCCTCAGCTGCACCAACAAACCCCCCTGCTACACACACAAACCCTCAGACGTCCAATACTCACCATCTACCCGTGCATTTATACGAGCGACAGGAGTCAAAGGGCGTTGTGGGTACAGTGATCCCAGTGATCGTCAGTAATCGTAAATACCACATTAATCACAGTAGAGCAGCCAGGAGCTGCGTTCATCTCTGCTTTACTGACAAGCTGAGAGACAGTGAATATAGAAGCTCCCTTAGTAATCATTTCTGTATTTTCTATTCAAGACAATATTTCAGACACGACGCATGTTTTCTCCAAAAGAGAACGAGCAACTAATTAATGACAATAAAAAGATGAGCATGCTGATGTAAATACATGCTTCTTTGAATTTACTTTGTTTTGGAGGATATTGATCATCATGGTCAACAAAATCGAAAGAACATTATTCTTCTCTACTCTTCTTGTTATTTTGGGGAAAAGCCACATGATGTTGTATGGTAGGTTGAAAGTTCTAACATGCCATCACTGATCCAATCCATTGTTAATATGTTGGGTTTTTTTTTTTTTTTTTAATTAAACTCTACAGTATGCAATTTTTCTTCATATAATTTCTATCAAAATTCCACTTTTTCAGCAGTTGCTATTTTGATATAATATTTAAACATTCAACACAACAGGGAATACTGTTATAGGAAAATAATCAACAATGCAGCCCAACATGAAGCTGAGCAATTTCCAATAACCAATTATTACAATTAAAAAGTATTAATTTATTAATGAACAGCACCTTGTATTTGTGGAACATATGAGAAACAGGTTAGCTCCTGTTATCACTTACATTACCAGCTATAAACCACCGTTCCCTCACCAACCTCTCTATTTCTCTCTTTTGAAAAAAATTTTTTTTTTTTAAAACCACACACAGGTCGTCATGGTACCGAGAAATCTGAAAGCTCAAAGTGCTCTGTCCTGACGAATCTCCCATGGTGGAAAACTTACTGGCAATGTGTGTTACAATGTGTTGAGACCCCTTCCATAAACGTTAAACAAACATCTCTATACAGAAAACTTCACCATATAAACAATTATACATTTTTCTTTATTAAATATTAACACATGTCACAGACACATGTGTCTGTTTATTACTAGTGATTTATATTGCATATGGCACTTCTATTAGCAGTGCTGTTATATACTGTAAAATAAATCAACACCTTCTGATCAATCAGAATTGAGAATTCAGCAGTGCTATGGCATAATATATACCACAGAGCCTATAATATAAGCAATATAATAAGCTAGAATTTATATTTATTCATTTAGTTCTTATGCAAAGACTTGCATCACATTTAAACAGCTGAAGGTGCAACAAGAATCTGTAAAGGATTCAGAATCTAAACGACTGCACTTGCAGAAAAAGATCCCTCAACAGTTCGTCGTGTTATTTGGGTAGGCTTTAAGCTTACTAAAAAAGGACAAATTATACAGAAGAGAAGAAGTGCATAAAAAGTGCATAAAAAATAAATATAAGGAGTTTAAAAAAAAAAACAAAGCAAAAAAAAAACAAGAAAGACCAAGTGTCTTTCTATATATTGTCTGAAAAGATAGAGCCTTATATCTAAACACAGCAGGAATGAAAATGTCAGGCCTTTCAGACTGAAGACATAATATATTTAATAATAATGACTTTTCTATGCCAAGTTTTAACTATTCATGGAAAAAAATAAGCAGGAAAACATTGAAAGATGTTTACTGTGACTAAAATGTGTCGGATCTTTGTAGTAAAGAAAGTGTGAAGCTGTGTAAACACACTATCAGCCTTAAGTGTCATTAGTGTCATTCAGCTATTTATTGAGCTCAGCAGGAAGCTGAACTACTACAAGCATTACTGCTTTAGGGGCAGAGAGACTGGACAGAGAGAGAGAGAGAGAGAGAGAGAGAGAGGAGAGAGAGAGAGAGAGAGAGAGAGGAGAGAGAGAGAGAGAGAGAGAGAGAGAGAGAGAGAGAGAGAGAGAGAGAGAGAGAGCAATAAGTTTGATACTTCTATATTACACTACATTAGGAGAGAGTGTAATGTGTCTGAGTGAAAGGAACAGGTGTTGGTGTGTGTATTTCTGTATGCAGAGGGATCACCGAAGTAGACCCCCTCACCACCCCCGGAAACACACCTCACTAAACACGCACCTTTTCAGGCTGGACTCGTAAAGCCAACACCTCACCTAGCCTCGGTCACTTCCGGGAGTGTGAGAGTGGCTCCTGACGGGGAGGGGAAGCTGAACAGCCACTAACATTCTTCACAGCTCAGTAATGATCATCCTGTTATGCAAATAGCATCCTGTTATGCTTTAGTTGGATTTGTAATGAACTATTTTAAAACTTGCCTTTCATATGTCTCTCTTACAGTATGTCACTCTCATATAATACAATGCAAAACATTTTTTTACAGTTAATATATGAATAAAGTGAAAAATAAATACTATAAAAGAATGATCAGAATGATCAGATCAATAACGGCTGTGCATGAATGTGTTTCATAGCAAATCTGCTTTAAGTTAAACCATGCTCTGAATGACCTGGGTCAAACAGTCTGTGATTAATCACTCTCATGGTGCATGCTGTGGCCATGTGTGTGTGAGTAAAAACATAATGTGTGTTCGGGACAACTCATTTTTCACAGCATTAGCTGAGGGCCCCTTGCATTTTTTTACATGTTGAGAGGAAGTATAGGCAGTTAACCATGTATGTGTGCATATGTGTGCATATGTGTGTGTGTGTGTGTGTGTGTGTGTGTGTGTGTGTGTGTGTGTGTGTGTGTGTGTGTGTGTGTGTGATTAGTTACCTATGATGCAAAGCGTTCCTTGTGGATGATACCATCAGCAGGCCGTTTGGTCCCTTCACAGAAGTGCAGTGTATGAGCACAAAGGCTGTAGCTGTCTGAGGCAGGTTCTGTATTCACAGGTCACTGACCTCGACAGGTAAGGGTCAGTGACAGGATCCTTCCGGAAACTGGACAGGAAAAGGAAAACCATTTATGATCTCTTGCCCTCATATCTATCTGACCCTATCACCACATACTGAGATCTATTATTCAACCCAATATATAAATAGACGTTAAAATAAGAACTCTGAATAAAGCAGCAGAATCATAATTCAACCTAGACACATGGTAAGGGTCAGTCTGGTGCACATTACATGGCTCGAGTGGGAGGTGGGGGACATTCTCAAATTTGGGAAGCAGCATTATTAAGCGGAACCAATGGATAAGCTGCAAAGCAGGAAGTTGGTGTTACTGTCCATGCTGTGTGAATTTAATAGAGGATAACCAAAGTACTGTAAAAACCACACAGAGAAAGAAAAGGCTGTATGGCTTTTAAGAAAGCATTTAAAAGCCTGACTAGGCCACACTGCAGGGTGATTGTACAGAATTGTACTCATGCATTATCGCAATCGTGAACTCTGATGTAGACTAGTAAAAGTTTAAGAAGCTTAAGATCTCTGCCTTATTATTTTCTTTGCTTTGGATTGAGTTCTGGTGATTATCTGGTGAATACAGTGTGTCCTGCTGTCATGTGATTTTGGTAAACAAATAATGTTAAGAAAGTACTAATGCAGTAATAATTAGCAGTTCCTTGTGGTTTATTTTCCTATGGAACAAATGCAAAGGGAACACAGTACAACTGTTAATTTTTTACAGATTCACACTTTCAAGCCTTACAAAAATTTGCATGGTTAAAGCTCACCTATTACAACCACCAGGGTATCACTAGAGACTTATGGATGGGAAGCAATGCCTTTACTATGGAGGTATAGTTAATATGGTCTCATGGCCCCAAAATATCTGTCATGAATTTTCAGAAATAAAGAAATTGCCATATAGTAGATGGGTCTCTTAATAGTCTGTTTGTACATATTCTGTCCACTTTCAAGAGGCACAGATCAAGCAATACTATTCCCTCTCTCTTAGAGGCATCAGGTTGTTAGCTAGTTAACTTTAAAGCAACCAGTGCTCACTGTAATCTGCCTGGAAAAGGATGCAAGAAGATTTAGCACCCATGCACAGTGAGGAGGAAAAAAAAAAATTCTCCAAGAATAATGGTTGGAGATTTGTCATAGATGGTAGCATATTTTAGGGGTCAGTTTCCAAATCTACAATTAGACTCACTTTCATGCCAACGAATTATTTAGAAGGCATGCTAGTAGAAATCATTTTCTTTCATTTAACCACAAGTGTGAATGCCTGAAGTTCGCTAGACACTACTGGAACACTGAATGGAACAGGGTTCTTTGGGAAGATGTGACAGCTTGTTGGCAACAAACACTAAAGTGTTTGGAGTAAAAAGAAGGATGGTTATACAGATAAGAACCTAATCCACACTGTTACGTATTTTAAGTTCCTCCAAAGCCTGTAGGCATGGCATCCTGGACTCCATAAAGTACCAGGAGATTTAAAATTTTACATTTATGGCATTTGGCAGACACCCTTATCCAGAGTGACTGACATTTATCTCATTTATACAACTGAGCATTTGATGGTTGAGAGCCTTGCTCAAGGGCCCAGTAGTGGCAGCTTGACAGTGCTGGAATTTGAACTCACAACCTTCCAATCAGCAGTCTAACATCTTAACCACTGAGACTTCTTTCAGCAGGAAAATGATCCAAAACATACATCCAATGACCCAAACTAATGTTCAATGATACAAAAAATAAAATAAATAAATAAATAAAATTTTATTAAGCTTTTGACATGACCACTCAAGTCCCTTGACTGAAATCCCATCGCTGGAGGTGAGTCCACTTGAGAGGACCTAGGATGCTGGAATAATTCTTAAATTATGTATTGAGGAGTGTCTCAAATTCTTTGCTCTATATTCTCCAATCTCATCCACCATTGTAGAAGACTCACTGCTGCTAAATAGAGGGGTGCCAATAATTGTGACAAGTTATTTTGTTATAAAAATATATTGGGTATTTTTTATTATAAGGTTTTTTTTTTTATTGTCTACACATTTACTTCAACTATTAGATTTGCGTCATATGTATGAAAAGTAATAAATGCACTAATTAAGAGTAACATAATTAAATGCTCCCCTCTGCACTGAGGAGCTGCTGTGTGTTAGAGACACAGTCATACGAGTATGATGGCATGTTTCGGCCAACTTTCATTTAGCCAACACACTTAAGAGAAGACTTTGTGAAACCAGTGTTGGCAATTTGGCACTGTAAAGTGATCTGGGGTCCCATTTAAGAGGGAATTACAGGGTCTTATATTTACTAGTCATTTGGGAGTGGGGATCACAACAAGAAAGAACAGGCAGACTCTATCTGAACTTTCTCTTACTTTCCCCTTCACACAACCACACACACAGGTCTCGTACACAGAAAGCATGGCAGCATGACACGTCTGACCCCCGTAAAGATCAGAAGGGTAGAGTTATGCTACAGACTGCTATGTTCACAGACAAAAACAGGTGTCTTCTTTGGGGCCCAGATGAACAAAGAGCTCACATACAAATGATTGACAAGTTAAAAGAAAAAGTTGTAGGTGTAAGGTGTTGGGCCACCACAGACATGGATTCATTGCATTTTGGCAAAGTCTCTGGAACTGTACTGGAGGGATGAACACCATTCTTCCAAAGGATAGTGTTTTGATAATGGTAGTGGTGGTGGAGAGTGTTGTATATCATGCCGGTCCAAAATCACCCTTAGGTGTTCAGTTAGGTTAAGGGACTGTGTTCATCTGGGGACTGTGAAGATCAAATCATATGAGACAGAACTACTACTGAAGTTCATTTCAATTCTCCAAAAAAAAAAAGTAGCAGGTGCAACTCAAAGCCCCCCACTTTAGTGTCTCTATCATTCTCCTTCTTTCTCCCTGTCTGTAGATAAAGGTTTCGCGTGTCAAGAGTCCATTGAGGATAGGGTTACTTCCAGACAGTCAACGAGCCACAGGAAGTCTTCTTACACGCGACAATTCTTTGGCCAGAAATTTACAGTTGATCAGCTGCAGCATGCTGGGGGCCTGGGCCCCCTCTCCACTTCCTGAAGTCCCTCATGGGGAGACACAAAGCCAGGTCTGGACCCCAGGGGCCTATCTATTGCAGTGGAAAGACTTTGTTATCTTCCTGAGCCAACCTATGAGATCTCCACTTGCAGGTCTGCAGCTTCTTCCCTGATGTACAGGCTGCACCATCACAACCAGGACCTTTGTGTATTTGGGTCAGAGCTATATTGAACTTAGAGCAGTTATTTCAACACTAGACCCTGTAAGGGCAGATTTAAATTAGCCTACATAAAACATGTCACTTGTAGTCCTGTAAGAATCAGTAGGGTAGTTATTATTATACACAGAGCACAAATACTTTATTACTGTAATTAAGTGTTTTTATGTATCTGTACCTAGCTTGAGTTTTCTTTTCTTTTCACCAAATACTTCTGAATTTTACGTACATTTCAAAAGAAAAAAATCTTTAACAAATGTGACAGCAAGAATGAGGCCTCACTGTAATTGATCTGTTCCTTGGTACAGGTTGTATTTAAGGCAGTTTGTATTGTGACAGCAACCTACTGCCATTCAGCTAGTTTGTATCATTGTTATCATGCTAGCTAAAATCTGAGAGATTAGGAATAAAAGCTGTTGTTATTTCCCAGGTTCCTTGGTGAAAGGGGCACTGACTTACCATCTAACTAAAACTAATGTGTTTGAGGCAGATGTTCTTTTACTTTTTTTATTTTAACTTGATTGAAGGATTTGAAGCTGTACTTCAACTTTTACCAGAGTACTTATTTAGATGAGTAAAGAGTATGGGTAATGGTTAGTGATGAAGCATAAACCACCTCTGATTATACACTTCATTATTAATCATTAGGTCAAAAAGGTTTTAATTACCTAAAGGCAGCAGTAAAGGTCTTTATCTTTAAGACCTACTTAAAGACTACTGTCTTTAAAGGTCTTGATGCATAAGGTCAATATCAGGAGTTGGCCAAACAGCAAATGGTGTCCAAACAGAGGCAATTTCAGGAATTGTAGGGGGCCCAGGCAGGAAAAGGCAAGGGTCCCTCCTGGCATTTTTTTTTGTCTTTATTGCCAATATGTTAACCAGATGCCTTTATAAAGGATAAAAAAGTCAGAAAGTGTTAGTGTTATATTCTGCCTGCAAGAAATAGTGCTAGATCAAGCTTCCCAATTCATTATTGTCACAGAGGCTACAACACAACACCTTTGGTAAAATGTTGGCTTTTATACTCTATACTTAAAAAGACCAAGCTATAAAGACAATTTGAGCAATATGATGAATTCTACCAAGAAAGCTAGCTAAATAATTAATGTTACATGCTCCAACCCAAGCACCAACTTTAGCTAGCTGCTTGCTTGCCAAAATGATGATGGGCTAGCTTCACATTACTTAGACTATAATTGTCATCCTTAGTAATTTCATTGTTAGAGTATCTCCACTTTGCTTTCTCTTTTATTATTCTTCGTCTTGTTTTTCTCTTCATTTTGAAAAGTGCCACAATTCAAAATAATCTTACACAAGTCCCACATGCTAGCAAAATGGGGCCCCCTTTAGGGGATTCCTGATATAGTATTGTACATTACCCAGCAGAGGTTTTGGGGACGTTCCACCTTTGAGATTTTACATTTTTATGGACTTAGTGTTAGCCTTCATGGGGCCACAAGCAGTTGGCTGCTTTGCCTGTACTGCAGCTTCACCGCTGGGCTCAAACATGATATTAGGATATACAACCCGAATTCCAAAAAAGTTGGGACATTGTGTAAAATGTAAATAAAAACAGAATGCAATTATTTGAAAATCTCATAAACCCATATGTTATTCACAATAGAACATAAAAAACATATCAAATTTTAAGAAAAAAAATAAGGTAATTTTGAATTTGATGGTCGCAACACGTCTCAAAAAAGTTGGGATGGGGCAACAAAAGGGCTGGAAAAGTAAGTGTTACTAAAAAGAAACAGCTGAAGGTTAATTGGCAACAGGTCAGTAACATGGTTGGGTATAAAAAGAGTATCCTAGAGAGGCAGAGTCTTTCAGAAGTAAAGATGGGCAGAGGTTCACCAATCTGCGAAAAACTGCATCTACAAATTGTGGAACAATTTCAGAATAATGTTCCTCAACGTAAAATTGCGAAGACTATGAATATCTTATCATCTACAGTACGTAATATCATCAAAAGATTCCGAGAGTCTGGAGAAATCTCTGTGCGCAAGGCACAAGGGTGAAAATCATTATTGCATGCCCGTGATCTTCGGGCCCTCAGGCCGCACTGCATTAAAAACAGGCAAGATTCTGTAATGGAAATCACTGCATGGGCTCAGAAACACCTCCAGAACTCACTGTTTGTGAACACAGTTCGCCGTGCCATCCACAAATGCAGGTTAAAACTCTATCATGCAAAGAAGAAGCCATATGTGAACGTGATTCAGAAACACCGCCGTCTTCTCTGTGCCAAAGCTCATTTAAAATGGACTGAGGCAAAGTGGAAAACTGTACTGTGGTCAGACAAATTGAAATTTGAAATTCTTTTTGGAAACCATGGACGCCGCATCCTCTAAACTAAAGAGGACTAAAGAAGAGAGGGACCATCCGGCTTGATATCAGCACTCAGTTCAAAAGCTTGCATCTCTGATGGCATACGGGTGCATTAGTGCCTATGGAATGGGCAGCTTGCACATCTGGAAGGTATATACAGGTTTTAGACAACATATCCAGATTCCATCCAGATTCCATCCCATCTTTACTTCTGAGAGACTCTGCCTCTCTAAGATACTCTTTTTATACCCAATCTTGTTACTGACCGGTTGCCAATTAACCGAATTAGTTGCAAAATGTTCCCCCAGCTGTTTCTTTTTAGAAACAAGTTTTTTTTTTTGTTTTTTTTTTAACTCTTACTTTTGTTGCCCCGTCCCAACTTTTTTGAGAAATGTTGCAGCCATCAAATTCAAAATGACCTTATTTTTTCCTTAAAATGGTCCATTTAGTCAGTTTAAACATTTGATATGTTTTCTACATTCTATTGTGAATATCATATGGGTTTATGAGATTTGCAAATCATTGCATTCTGTTTTTATTTACATTTTACACAGCATCCCAACATTTTTGGAATTGGGGTTGTATTTAAAATCATATCATTTCTCAAAAAGATGGATTTGTCTTGGATTTAAATAAATTATAAAAAATAAAAACAGTTCTGGCTGGTGGACTGTATATAACTACATGTATTGGGACAGTCACACTTGAGCATGTATTCTTGCTTCAGTTGCTTGGAAACAGAAAATGCAGCCAAGGGAATTTACCCAGAGCAAACACATTTTTAATATGCTGCAGGCTGTGGGTTATTGCTCATTAAATAAGAAGAACAAATCTCTGCTTTTTGAGCCATAATGCTTCCAGAACTGTTTAGCTGTTTGCTAAAGTTGTGTAATGTAAATGGAGTTCAAAGCTGTGTTTTACAAAACCACTGTTCTGGTGATGCACAAACATTGTCCATCACGGGATTAATATCTGTAAAACAAGGGCCATTTACTGATGTGTTTCAGGCTGTAAAGACATCTAAACAGTCAAGGATTCAAGCACCAGCACCACTAAGCTGTTGGGCCCTTGAGCAAGACCCTTAACCCTATCTGCTTTAGGGGTGCCAATCCCCCCCCCCCCCAAAAAGAGGGGGAAAAAGAGAATTTCACTGTACTGTAGCATATATGTGATGAATAAAGGCTTCTTCATCTCCTATGCCTTGTGACATGGCAAACTTTAATGCTTGAAGTGTCCATGTGAGTGTGGATAAACTGTAGCAACTATAGCCATGAAGGAATAAAGTTGATCAGCACCAATGCTCAGATACACCATTGAAACCTTCTTCAATATGTATTGGGGCCCTAATGTCTTCCAGGAAAACATTCCCCACACAAACATACTGCCATGACCACCATACAGCATGGTTCCATTTTCTGCATGCCATCATTCCAGTATTAATGTTATTGTGGTCACTGGAGATGTGTGCTTCCTTGTTTTTCACTACCATCATAGATGCCCAACATAGTCTTCGGCTAATTTGAGACAAGTGGTGCACTCTGAGAGGACATTCTGTATGCCAGTGTTGAATGTGAGTGGTTTATGGCCCATCTATTTATTTGGATAATCCACAAACTGTTTTCCTCCACAGGGTATTCATGCAAAGCTCAGAATGTCAGCAGTTTGGGAGATTTTACTTACTATCATGCCATGTACAAAGTTTTGCAAGCCAGACTTCTATCATTTACCAATGCTTGCCAATTTTGTCAATGGCCAAGAACTGAAAGAGGTAATTTTACTGACATGGCAGTTGACCAACCACAGACATTTTCCTGTGTCCAGAAAAGACTCATCACGAACTACTTCAAATAAAACTTTAAATAATTTTTAAAGATGTGACCTTCCATTTTAGTTCAATGACCGATTTATCTTCAAAACATTTCATTGTGTGACAGTGTTCAAAAGTTGGCTTTCCCTCTGAAAACTCAAGTGTGAAGATCCAGTCAGACTGCAACCTTCAAGATTCTGAAGCTCGTGGCCAGAAAACTGTACAAAAGATATCAGACATACCATGGCTTGTAGCCCAAGTCTGAGACTACATTCAGAGTCACTCTTTTTGCCCATTCTAATGCCAACTGAACACTGATACATAAATGCTGGTCTACCTGATTCATATCACACACCACAGTCATGTTATATTTGACTTGACTTGGAATGTCAAATCAAGTGGCTTCATTGTCATTTCAACCATATACAGCTGGTATAGTACATAGTGAAATGAAACAACGTTCCTCCATGTCCATAGTCCTACATAAAACAACACGTACATTTTTTGTACAAGTGATGGCTACATAATAAACTACTATGGCCAGTATGTTCTTCTGGCCTGCTTGTGTTTTGTAATTAGTGAAGAGTGAAGGTTCTCTGTCTAAGTAGCAGCAGGTATTTTGTTGTTAGAATTTATTTCTACAACTTTACCCATCTCCCACTGAATTACTTTCCGATTTGTGGCTAGTGCACATTTTCTGCTAAATATTTAAAGCTGAATATTCCATAACACAGACTGCCAGAAACAACAGAGCAGAAAGGCCAAGCCAAATCTGCCTGCAAAAACACTCAACTTCTGCTTGAATTATCCATAATTTGTCTGCAGGATAATCAGCAGGTTTTACTGGGAAATAGATCAAGGACATTTGAATTTAGATAAACGAGCCATTTGTTGAGCATATATGATACCTGAAAAATAATTAGGGCTGTTATATACACAAATTATTGGCTAAACAAAACCCAAAAATCAAGTGATGATATTTTTATTAGGATTTTATCAAAACTTAAAATGATTAAGTTGATATAACTGGGGGATAAAATATATTGCTCATAAAAACTGTCATGATTATATTTTCCTGGTTCATTAATTATTCTGCATAAAAGTGCAACTGCAGGATCTGAGCTTTTTCCTTTTTTTTCCCAAGAAGGCCATACACAGAGGTAAACTAAGGCCAAAAGGGCCAAAGGAAGAACCTCGAATTGTGGAAAGATTCCTTTTGCATGTGCTCATGTCCACTGCGCTCCCCACCCCACATCTCTGTCTCTCTCTCTCTCTCTCTGTGTCTCTCTCCATCTCTCTCTCTCTCTCTCTCTCTCTCTCTCTCTCTCTCACACACACACACACACACACACACACACACACACACACACACACACACACACACACACACACACACACACACACACACCTTAAGAGTTTATTGGATACACCCTGTCATTAGGAACACATGCATCACCCAGGTGAAAAGGTCAAATGTCTGTCTCATTCAATGGAACAGAAATATTTTCAAAGATATGAATAGTATTAGTTTTGTAGTATGATACATTTTTATAAAATAACTTGTAATCATGGATGGTCAAATAATGGTCCAAATTACAGAATGAAATTAATGATTGATACATCTGTCATCAGAAAAATTGTAGTATTGTTCTTATTAAAGTATAAATTGTGGTAACCATAGATACTTTATCAAATTCCTTGATTGGCAAAATGAGAAGAAATGTCCAATACCACTTTGCTGTTAACATTTTGTATTTATTTTGTATCAGTTTTGTATTTTGCAGCATATTTTATGCGATGTGACATACCATCAGTATTCGTATTCCTTCACACACCTAATATAAAGCTAAAAATAATAATAATAATAATAATAATAATAATAATAATAATAACCCCCATTTACAGACCATTTCTTTTGCAAACTAACAGCAGTCTGGGAATCTGGGGTCCAGCCTCCGAACCTGTCTATATATAGTAGTTTAACATCATCAGAGTTGCAGTGTTCATTTTTTCCCCCCTGTCCAGTCCAGTGTATGGTCTGGAACAGAAAAGTACATAGCAGAGTTCTCATGACATATGACCTCAGACATATCCTGCTCCAATATGCAAACTTGGTGTATATCTTGCCCTCTACACATGCCTGATTCATCTGAATACTACTTCTGCATGGAGCATCTGTACTTGTGACTCACCTTCTGCTGCTCCGGATGGTTCCACACGGTCACATCAAAGACTGCACTTCCCAAAAACTGTTTATGCCCAAGTCTCTCCCCTTGTTTCAATGGACAATCTCACCTGAATACTGTAGATTTCTACCTAAGAACTGCTGCAGTAATCATAAAGACTGTCCTGTGCTCATCCACT
The DNA here is from genome assembly GCA_023630585.1 of Cranoglanis bouderius. NCBI lineage: Eukaryota > Metazoa > Chordata > Actinopteri > Siluriformes > Cranoglanididae > Cranoglanis > Cranoglanis bouderius. The sequence goes on along the minus strand of CM042556.1, from coordinate 10,802,247 downwards.
CCTATTCACAACATGCTTATGCTGCAAAACCTTTCAACACATTATAGTATGCAGCTGTAGAAGAGTAATGATTTATAATTCCATTGTCTGGTGTCACCCAGAATGTTGCTCCTCTCTAGATTTCTTCCTCATGTCGTTTTAAGTTTTTCCCTTACCACTGTCTCTGGCTTGCACATTAGGGATCTAAATCTACATCCAGAGTTCTGTAAAGTTGCTTTGTGCAATTCTATTATTAAAAGCCCAGATGAAAGCATTCAGTAACTAATGTAAAGCTGTAGTTTGCTGAATAATATTTTGGTCTATGCCTTTAATGAAGTCTGTGTCACTAAGAAAAAAGAAATAAATCCATTACATGAAAAGGTCAAAGCTGTACACTTCAGGACTGGGCCCAGTTTCATGTCAATGAAAAAACGTCCCCATCTCCTCATCCCTACTCAATTTGGTGGAAATAGTCCAGAGTTATAGTGTGAGCATTTGTACCTTGAAATGTCTGAAGTGATTTGTGAATGTAGCAGGATATGAAAGCCAGAAGTCTACGGACTTCTGCTATATATACACACGTCTTTTTTTTTTTTAAACATACTGTAGTTTGAAAAACAGCTCATGATGGGACAAAGCTGTACTAGTACATAGAAAAACACCTTAGTCAATACAAAACATGTGATGGACATCAAACAAGAAAATGAGTCTTTCAGTCATTTCAAATGTATTGGCATACGTGACAACATTTTTACGGCTTTTTAGTTTCCTCTTAAATTATATTTACACATATGATTGATATTTTACTATAACTCAATCATTAATCTGTAACAAAATGAATCTACACTAAACATAGCAACAGTACCATCTCGTGGTGAATATCGGTACTACCACTACAGAGTGCATATATTTACTGCATGTAATTGTGTGAGATTACCCATGTTAAATTATTTTTTTTTTTTTAATTTTTTTTTTTTTTTTTTTTTTTAACACGAAGAACTTCCAGCACAAAACAATTGGGAAAGCATAACCAGATTTGTTTTTATTGTAGTGCTCCAGTGTTGGAAAGTTAGATAAAACTCCATAAGTACAGCTTTGGTAGGACTTTCTCTCATGGATGTTTCACCCTAAGACCTTTATTGTTAAGAGTCCAGTAGTTGCAGTCTAAATTAAACTCTAAATTTGCATTATACAGTTACATATGTTAAATTTTTACAGAGAGCATTATAACTAGGTTGGGGGGCATGGTGGCTTAGTGATTAGCACTGTTGCCTCGCACCTCTAGGATTGGGGGTTCGAATCATGCCTCCGTCCTGTGTGCGCAGAGCTTGCATGTTTTCCCTGTACTTCTTTAGGTACTCTGGTTTCCTCCCCCAGTCCAAAGACATGTGTTATAGGCTGAGTGGCATTTCCAAACTGTCCGTAGTGTGTAAGTGTTCCCTGCAATGGTTTGGCACCCCATCCAGGGTGTCCCCTGCCTTGCTCCTTGGTATAGGGTCCAGGCTCCCCCACAACCCTGTGTAGGATAAGCTGTATGGAAAATGGATGGATGGGATGGATTATAACTAAGTTTTTAGTAAACAGTTCTATCTGTTCTTTTCTCATTTTGGGAAAATGTATGGTGATTCTAATCTGTGATGATGATGCACACAATATAACTGCAGTGGATAGAGCTTAAGTTGAAAAATGCTGGAGTAATCCTTGTTGACCATGTTTAGTTACAAAACATGAATTTTGCCCATATTTCCATATATACACCCACTGACATTGTTTTTGGTTTTTGTCAAAAGTAAGTCAAATAACTGACCATGTAACTTGTATTCTTCACATTTTCTTCGAATTTGTCTCTCAATGTATTCATGGCAAAGCCATACAGAAATAGTTTTAAAAGAAAACACATGTACAAGTATATGTAGCCTTGTTAACTTCCGTGTCCCTTCATTCTTACACCTATTTGCATGTGTCACCTTCCTGTAGATATGGATACAGCCAACAACCATGTCTAACCTTCATGACTCATTCATTACCTAGCATGTGGTAATCGTGTCCTCTATACCCTGGCTCTTTCATTCACTGTAGATTGGGCGTTGAAGCTCCCAAATAGGTGCGCAGGTCAGAAATGTTGGATTTGATGATCTTGGCTGGGATGGATTTCATCTGTAGTCTCTGGTAAGCAGCAAATCTATGGCAGCCCCCAAATGAGTAGTAATAATTACCTCCCTTTTCTCCTGTGATCCACAACACATCTATTGGAGGGACAACTCTGATGTCTGAGGTCTCCTGTGAAAATACAGATATGGATTTCAATTCAGATGAGCAGTACATCACAATACAAAATGTAGCTATTTTATCACCTATCAGGGCTTATTCACATCAGCCACATACACTGTTCGCTTTTGTTTCGTTTTGAATGAACCAGTAAGGCAAATATTACATCAAGAGATGAAATGAAGTCATATCACGACAGATATGTGAATGTAGTAAAAAAAATAATAATAATAATAATAAAATAATAATAATAATAATAATAATAATAATAATACCATTTTAAAAGTATATTTTATTGTTGAAACACAACATAGGGGTGGCAATTAAGTCAGTAAACTTACCTTTATAGTGTCCATGAGGCTTTGAACTTTCTCTTCATCTAGAACTGGAGGAATGGGTCGAATAATCACATCCATTGGGATATTATGAACTTCCTCCACGTTGTCAGAATGAATCGACCGGTTTTCGTTCTTTAAACTTCCCATCCTGTGCTGACTGCTGAGCGCGAACTGTCGTAGAAAATGAACTGTAATACTACCGTAAATAAACACAGAAGTTTGCAGCATCACGCCTAACGATGCACTTATAAACTAGAAACCCGGAAGTTTTGACGCCATACTGCGCATGCGTCAAACTGTGGGTGCGCCTCAAATCGACCGCTTTGCTTTGAACTGTATAGTAATCAGGAGTTTAATTTTTGTAAAGTAGAAATTATCAAATGACACTGAAATATTCGCGTCGTAATGACATCCATGAATGCACTTGATAATGTAGAGACGAAAACATGTATAGTATGTATAAGCTATTATAGCGGATTACCAGACGGTGGCGACAAAGTGCTTTCTATGATACCAACTTCTATGGACTATGTTTCTGTTTCAGTCCTGTCGTACCTGCTACTTCATTCCGCAAACGGCAAAACATTAAGGTTTTTATTAACTGTGTTGTCATTAAATTCAACACAATGTTAGCAATGCATATCCATAAACATACAGTAATATATAACAGGTCAACTTACTACTTAATCAAAGTTAAGTGCTCTTATAAAAGAGTGATAGAACCAGTGCAATTGTCCTGCCTATCGAGACGTCCTACCAAGGGGTTTTTTTGTGTGCATGGACACTTGCACACTCAGAAATTCGTGATTGTTCATATACATTCACTGAGCACTTTATTAGGAACACCTGTACACCTACTCATTCATCTAATCAGCCAGTCGTGTGTCATGCAGGTACGGGCCAACAGCTTCGGGTGAAGCTTCACATGAACCATCAGACTGGGGGAAAATATGTGATCTCAGTGTTTTTGAGCATGGCATGATTGTCGGTGCCAGAAGGGCTGGTGTGAGCTGTTGATCTCCTGGAATTTTCACACACAACGGTCTCTGGAGTTTACTCAGAATGGTGCAATAAAGAAAAACATCCAGTGAGTGGCAGTTCTGCAGATGGAAACGTCTTGTTGATCAGAGAGGTCAACAGAGGATGGAAAGACTGGTTCAAGCCGACAAAAAGGCTATAGTAACTCAGATAGCCACTCTGTACAATTGTGGTGAGCAGAAAAGCATCTCAGAATGCACAACACATCAGACCTTGAGGCGGAGGAGCTACAATAGCAGAACACCACATCGGGTTCCACTTCTGTCAGCCAAGAACAGAAAGCTGAGGCTGCAGTGGGCACAGGCTCACCAAAACTGGCAGTTGAAGACTGGAAAATCATAGCCTTGTCTGATGAATCTCGATTTTGGGTGAGGCACACTGATGGTAGGGTCAGAATTTGGCACCAACAGCATGAATCCATGGACCCAACCTGCCTTGCATCAACAGTCCAGGCGGGTGGAGGTGGTGTAATGTTGTAGGGTATGTTTTCTTGGCACCCTTTGGGCCTGTTAATACCAATCAATCATCACTTGAATGCCACAGCCTATTTGAATATTGTTGCTGACCATGTGCATCCCTTCATGGCCACAATTCACCCATCTTCGAATGGCTACTTCCAGCATGATAATGCACCATGTCACAAAGCAAAAGTCATCTCAAACTGTTTTCATGAACATGACAATGAGTTCAATGTTCTTCAGTGGCCTTCATAGTCACTGGATCTGAATTCAATAGAACACCTTTGGGATGTGGTAGAACAGGAGATTCACAGCATAAAAGTGCACCTGAAAAATCTGCAGGAATTGCCTCATGCAATCATGTCAACATGAACCAGAATCTCAAAGGAACGTTTCCAACATCTTGTAGAATCTATGCCACGAAGAATTGAAGCTGTTTTGAGAGCAATACCCATTACTAGTATAGACTTCCTAAAAAAAGTGCTTACTGAGTGTATATTAATGCTGGAGGTATTTTTAGATCACAAGATTACCTATCAAAGTGTGTTACCTATGGTTTTATGCTGGAGGCATTTTCTGATAAGGTCATAGTAATAAAGTAAACAAAATAGCAACAACAAAAAAAGTATTTTTAATGAAGGCCTATAAGTTCACAGTTTGTTAAGGTAGAACAACTCATTAGAACACCATCCTACACTTGCCAGAACACAGCCTCAACTCAACCTTAATGTGACTATTTCTCCGATATGATATTTATGGTATGTTTGGGTAACTTTTGGTCTAAAATTTAAAAACTACACATTAGACCTTATGGAGTCAGAGAGGTAGAAGCTTGTCCAGGTAGCACTGTTAAAATAAAGGTACCTGCTCTTTTATTGGCAAACATAAACATTTATGGTAGACAACAGTAGGCTTGGTGGTTAGCTGCAGAAATGAACTGGCCAGGGAAACTGGAGTGGGTAATAAAACCCACAAGACTTCCACTGGATGGCAGACATAAACATAAAGAAAAAAAAAACATATTTCTTATAGAAAAAAATATCAGAAAAAAAAATAGCCTGGTAGCTAATTTTAGCTTGTCACTAGCCTCAGCTGGTTAACTGATCTGGTCTGGTGGTTTTAGTGGGTTCTAGCTGGTCAAGTTGGTTCTACTGGTCGGGTTTGAGGGCTGTGGACACTGACAGGCTGGCTCTAGCAAGCCAGCTGGTTCCAGCTGATCTGGCTGGTTCTATCTGGTTAGGTTGACCAGATCAGTTGGTCAGTCTGGGTCTAGCCATTCAGGCTGGTTCTAGTTGTTTGACCAGCCCAGTTGACTGCCCTAGACCAGGCTGGTCAGACTGGGAGGCAAACTGGCCAAATGGTCTAGCTAGATTATTTACATCATTTGACTGATGCTATCTTTTACCCAAAGTAACTTACAGCTGAGACATGATACAACTGAGCAGTTTAGGGCTAAGGGTCTTGCACAAGGGCCCAACAGTGCTGGGATTTGAATTGACGACCTTTTGATCAGTAGCTCAAAGCATTAAACACTGAGCCAACAATTCCCAACCTGGAAGACCTGGTCTAAGCTTTCTCCTTGCTTTTTTAAGCAAGGAGAACAGTTTTTAAACATCAGCCACAGTGGCTCACATGTATGCAAATGACCACCCACTATTTAAATGTGCTGCACCACAATATGGTTGGAATGTTTTTTTCCAGCCCAAATTGCTAATTATGATATGGCTTTTTACAGTTCAGACACCTTTGACCCATAATACACCTGCTGTAACTGACCCTTATGTTCATAAACTGAAATATAGTTCAGCTACTGCAGCACAAATCAGCTCTTACAGCCTGACACCACAACTCTTTGCTGTGTAGGTTTACTTTGTTTTTATCTTATCTGCATTTATCTGTCAAACGATTAAGGATTTAGTGTCTCAGTATTCAAGTACACCTAAAATCTGCTTTTGTTACATAGGGGACTGTGGGTTGATTTGAGATACAACCTGTGACACTGAGACAATTTGCAAATATTCTCTCACTTGTCTATTGAAACAGTCATTTAAGCAAATCTTTCAACTCCATCTCCATGGTTACAGTTATGCTCATTTGCTTGGGTAAGGTCTAAATGGTCTGTGAAATCGCAGGACTGCACTTTTCGTTTTATTTACGCATTACAGGGAGAGATGACTAATGAGTGGGCATAATAAAGATTGGGTCACTTATGGGAGGAAGTTTGTCTGATAAAATAGCACATCAAAATAGTCCTTTCACAATTAAAGGAGCCTTTTTACATCTTTTAAATTTTGAGTAAAATGTAGTTTCATCGAAGATTTTTGATTCTCAGATGCATTTTTAGAACAAATCAATCAGTCAAAGTCATTTATCAAGCTGGATATGAACAGATTGATTAATAAATTGTTTGTACAAGCATTTACACAAGAAATTTGGAATTCAAGAAAATTTCAGAAAAATGTTCATATCCTGCTCAGTATTACAGAGCCCCTGAAGTGACATGTGCAAAAAAAAAAAAATCACAGAGACTTTTGCGTGCACACAAGACTATTTTGTATGCGCACGAGAAACTTTCTGTTACAGTTTCCAGTGTGTGTATAGCAGTCTTCCATTTTACGTCATGTCGCTCTGTGATTACCTATGTCGGGAAGCAAGAACAGAAGTAATGTCTTTGTATTGAAGGCCAACTTTAAAATATATCTCTATAAATTCATGCGCATCCATGCTCTCAGTTTGTTTACGTGTAAATGAACGATGGCAATGACGCAAACTGTAACGCGTGCGCACAAGAAACTTTTCTTGTGCTCACGCAAAAGTCACTGTGATTTTTTTTTTTTTTAGTTACAGTGCCCTCCACTAATATTTATCAAAAAAATATCTTCGTTAAGTATGGGTGTGCAACAATTATTGGCAGCCCTATGAATTCATATGAGAAAAATATATTTGAAGTATATTCCCACTGATATTTTAAATATTTTTAGTAAACCTGGGTGACTAGGAACGGGCTTCCTGTTCCACAGGGGTATAAATATGAGGTAACACATAGGCCAATTTCCCTTAGTCATTCATAACAATGGATATACATAAACAACAAGGAATATAGCTGTGATGTGCAGCAAAAGGTTGTTGAGCTTCACAAAATGGGAAGTGGCTATAAGGAAATAGCACAAGCATTGAAAATACCAATTTCCACCATCAGGTCAAGTCAAATGAAAATGTTATGAATCAACCTGGAATTGGACGTGTGTCTATATTGTCTCAACGCACTATGAAGAGGATGGTTCAAGTAGCCAAAGAATCTCCAAGGATCACAGCTGGAGAATTGCAGAAGTTTGTTGCATCATGGGGTCAGAAAGTCCCCAGAACTACAATCCGAGGTCACCTATATCACCACAAGTTGTTTGGAAGGGTTTCAAGAAAGAAGCCTCTACTCTCATCCAAAAACTCAAGCGTTTTCAGTTTGCCAGACACTACTGGAACTTCAAATGGGATCGGGTTCTATGGTCAGATGAAACCAAAATCGAGCTTTTTGGCAATAAACACCAGAGGTGGTTTTGGCGTTCACAGAGAGGTAGCCATATGGAAAAGTACCTCATACCCACGGTTAAATATGGTGGTGGCTCTTTAATGTTTTGGGGCTGTTTTTCTGCCAGAGGACCTGGACATTTTGTTACAATACCTGGCATCATAGACTCTATCAAATATCAACAGATATTAAATGAAAACCTGACTGCCTCTGCCAGAAAGCTTAAAATGGGCCGTGGTTGGATCTTCCAGCAGGACAATGATCCAAAACATCAAAATCAACACAAAAATGGTTTACTGACCACAAAATCAAGGTCCTGCCATGGAAATCCCAGTCCCCTGACATGAAACCCATAGAAAACCTGTGGGGTGAACTCAAGAGGAGAGTCCACCAGCATGGACCTCGAAATTTGAAGGAACTGGAGAGATTCTGTATGGAGGAATGGCCTCAGATCCCTTGCCATGTATTCTCTAACCTCATCAGGTATTATAGGAGAAGACTCAGAGCTGTTATCTTAGCAAAGGGAGGTAGTACAAAGTATTGACTAAAAGACCTATATTTAACAAAGATTTAACAAAAGATCAAAAGGGTTCTAATATTAGCTGACGGCACTGTGAGTACACCCTCCAATGTTTTTCATTTTTATTTTCATGTCAATCCATTTTCTTGTCACCTTACTGTGAATTCATATTCACATTACAGCTTTTCTGTGTTTTGGCTCCAGATTTTGGCTTTTCAAGTGCTGTTACATTGTTAAATAATATACATTGTTTGTTGGCATAGATGTGAGTTCTTCTCTTCTTGGCATAGACTTCTCCCTTGCCATTTTACTAAATGATTGATAAATAAGACCTATTGTGAACAAATGTTCAGTAGAGTTTTATTTTTATTTAGATTATTTTATTTTCTTCCTTTTCTTCCTGTCTTCTTTTTCTTTTCTTCACTTTTTTCTCTTCCTGTCTTATGAATGGCTTTAATAGTCCACAAAAATCTACATTTATATATTGCAAAGAAAATCCTTATTGTATTCTGAAGAGCGAGGGTGATAGTGATGGTGCAGTTTCTGGAAAAACTTTTTTAATTTTTTTTTATCTTATTACAACTTTAAACCAAGTTGTATGACAAGTAAAGATTAATGTTTTATTTTAATTCTACATGACAGTCCTCCTCAAAAAGGCACATTCATTCTGTTAGTGTCATAATATTATGAATGCTATTCCTATTTACTATTTATTTAGCAAGTATGTCTCAGAATCAGATGAGGAAATCTAACAGAGGAACTCACAGTCATTATATACAGCTATATACGTTTGGACTTGATGACTTTGGACTTAGTAATGAGCACCTCATTAAAATAACGGTCAACAAAACGTATGTTTTCAGAGCCTTGTTTAGTGGTTCGAGCTAGAAAATGATGACAGCCTTTTCCAGTCCGGGCTGTCAGCCATGCACTTACACACTTCCCTTTAAGGAGAATGTACATCATCATTAGGCAAGCGCTGTCAATCCCAACAAGTCTGAAAATCACAAGTCTGTCATCCTAATCACACTTGCATTCCTCATGTCTGTATTTTGACAGGGTGTGGGGGTGTGTATTACACTAGGTCATAGAGGGGTAGCTCACACATGATAATTAGCTGTTAATATTAGATTTGACTCCCATGAGACTCGAGTGAGTGGAGCTACTGTAGAAAATTACCTGCCAAGTGCCTGTCGCTAGACGTACCAGCTATTTTTATTTATATCTCATTCTTTCACTCTGACTTTCGTACTCTCGCTGCCTCGCCTCCCCCATACATCCAAATGCAGTTCTGTGCATTTAAAGTGATGATGATAGCAAGGAGCTTTTCCCATTAGATTATGTAATGCAAATGGGGTGAGAGGTAATTGGAATGGATTTATATAGGGGTTTGGTGACAGTCTGTCAGGGATGATTTGTCCTGCAGTAGGGCCTGCTATTCTTTTTACATTATATTGGGGTTTAAATCAAATTCCTGGACACATTTTCTATTTAAAAATTCATTTTTCAGTGAGGAATTTTCAATGACAGTGTGATTTAGACAAAGATCAGTTGTTTGATGCTTTCATTGTTAGTTCTGCTACAATTTTCACACTTTTATCATCAGCCATCACCCATGATTCATCTGATAATTCTGAACCTCTTTATGATATTGGTCAAATGTATTAGATCAGGATAGTAGAATATAATAAATACATCCTTGATTAGGTCCTAATGGTTCATTAATAAGATAAAAGTGATCATGTGTTTCATACAATTAATTAAATTAAAACCAGATATTTCTTTAGATGGAAACTGTATTCAGTGTTTAGTTAAACTGTGTTTAGTTAACATTGCTGCTTTATAGTGTTAAGTAGAGTTTACTATGCAAAATGTGAACATTTCTATCATGCTGAAAAGGGCCAGATGATATTACGACACAATATCGATGCAGTAACTTCATGACACACTACTGGGTATCATATGTATCATCAAGTGATAGTGCTCTTAAATGTTGAACATAAATCTCAGAACTTCCAAAATATGGAACATGTTTTATTGGTCACTCCCTCCAGGATTTTGCAATTTTGGGATCACAGAAATTAATACAAAATAAAGCAAACACCGCAATATTCAGGAGCTTGCAATTTATCAAAATTACCGCAGATTGTCCGCAGATTTTGGCCAAGACTTGTCATGTGACGTCATCACAACGCGCATTCAGCTAAAGCCCTCTTCGATTCACGAATGAGTACAGCTAAAAGGTCACATTTACCAACAAACATCACTGCGAAAGACCATGCAAAACAGTAAAAAAGTAGTTTTCTGCAAAAAAAAAAAGCACAAAAAACTCATTTGCATCCCAAATTTTGAAAAAAGCCGCTGCAAAATCAAGCATTTTTGGCCACAACAATCACAAAAAAACTCTGCGAAATCCTGTATGGACTGATTAGAGGGCAGCACAGTGGTGCAACAGGTAGCAGCTCCAGGGCCTCTGATTCAATCTAGAGCTTGGATTATTGTGTGTGGAGTTTTGCATGTTCTCCATGTGTTCTTGTGGGTTTCCTCCAGCCTCCCAAATACAGGCAGGTAGGCAGACTGGCTACGCTAAATTGCACGTATGTGTGAATGAGTGTGTGAATGTGTGTATAGTGCCCTGCAATGAACTGGTGTCTCATTCAAGGTGAATTCTCCCACTTTACACCCAATATAGGATAGGCTCTGGATCCACAACCCTGACCATAAAAGAATTAATATTTTATTGGTGCTTTGTTAGCAAAACCTGTGATTGTGTTGCATTGAGTATGTCTCGCAAACTGGTGTTTTTGCCTTATCACCCACCCCCAATACTGAATATGACAGGTCTGCTGTACTACACTGGCAAACAGGATTGCCACCTTGACAGCTTGGCAATGACATTATTCCTCAGTGTGTGTGTGAGTGAATGTGTTGCACATGCACATATAATAAAGTGTAGGAAGATGATTTGTGTCTAGGTCCCTGGTGAAACTGCGCTTATATCATGTTAGGTTTTAGCTGAGGAATTTGGCATTTTTCTAATCAAACACACATCAGAATCTATGTTGCTGTAAACTGCAAATGCTACCTCAACTGTCATCTCTAAAGCCTCACTTCTGACTATCATCAGAAAGTCTTTATTGTTTACATTTCACTGACATGCAAAAAGGACTAACCACAGATCACTGTTTTTGCATGGCATGTAGGGTAGAGAAACATGGAAATACAAGGGCCCTTTGACTGAAATGCAAAACAAACAAGCACAGATGGTTGCTTTGTAGCAAGACTGAGTAAAGTAGTGTATATATATATATATATATATATATATATATATATATATATATATATATATATATATATATATATATATATATATATATATATATATATATATATATATATATATGTATATATGGCCTCACTTTTGCAAATTTGTACCAATTCACATGAATGAATTTGAATGAAAAGGTAACATAGGATTAGCATTCATACATTTTTACAACTTATAAAACTAAATGAAATCCAACCGACTTCTCTTGCTTGTTCAAATTTATACAAATTTGTCATGAGTATAAGTCTTTGTGCAGACAATCCTATTCTAAAACTGTCCCAGCTGAAATAAAATAAAGTGTAAAAATTCTGATGGTGACAGTGACTACGTTTATATATATTCATTTTGCCGCCATATTCCAAATATGATGTTTATATGAGTACAGGCATTGGAATATTCCTGTATGGTTGTTGTAAATTGCCATTCCTAAATACCTAGTCTACAGCTAAGCATCTGTTAGCTCCCACAAGTCCTTGTGGACTGAGCATGTGCATGTATCTCCTTCCACTGAATAAGGTGTTTTCATGTAGCAGATTTCCAATTAAAACAGGCATATTCCAGGGGTGGGAATCAGAATTAGTCAATCAGAATTTTGTCTTAATCTGAATAAGACAATTGAATTGAGTTGTTGCGTACTTGACTCAACACTAATTAGAATATTCCCAAATTCTGATTAATATTGGAATATTGATGTGCATGTAAATGTAGTCAGTGATATTTGGATATTCCATGATGCCTTGTCACAATATTGAATAGGAGGGCAGAAAAATTAACCTTGCATGAGGCCTCATTATGGGTATAAACCTATTATGCATATACATAAGAACACGCTCACTGAAAGACAGGCTAGTGTTTCAAGTCCATAATCATGCTGTGTAGCAGTATGGTAAACGGAAATGCAGCACTTGCCATTATCCAGCTCTTTTATTCAGCACATAAAACTTACTACTTTACACTGATTGGACAATGTTCGCTTAACACCATTTACTATTTATGGAAGATGAAATTAGCTCCATTTACTATCTATTTCCTTGTAGTTTCTCCAAAAGCATTTTGGAAAATCAATGATTGAGAATGTGCTCCATCTCAATCACTGCTGATATGTCTTATGGATGAGTCAGCCAAGAAGGTTTGAATAATTCTGTGGGGCATTTCACCAAGTGTAATCACTTGACATGACACCCAACAATAAGCTGTGTGAATCTATAGTCTGGGCTAGAAAGAAATCAGCCTCAGCCACAACCATTTTTTATATGTTTTCATTAGGACATTGGTGGTGCTTTTGCTATTGGTTGTACAAAAGCAAAAAATAGTCCACTTTAAGGCATTTTAAACAGCAAATAAGATGAAGTGTACTCTTGTTTTTATGTATTTTGTCCTTAAAAGTGAGGGTGGGCTTAGCCTTTCTAGCCCATTTACACCAATCAGCTCTGATTATATTGTTCTGTATTTCAAAAACACTTCATAATTCAAAAATTTATTATTTTTAAAAACAATTTTCATATGAAGCTTGTGCTCTTTTGTTGTGTAATTATATAATGTTAATAAATTATTATAGTAGATGTTAATGCATTTCTTCAGACTTGTTTCCATTCACAATACTTAATTTTATCCAAGGTTTTATCAGGGCAAAGGTTCTAAAATTGTCCTTAGACAGATTTTTTTTACTCCCACAGCAAACTTGCTTGGAACTTAACATAACACTGCATGTGCCTTCTGCTTGAGTTTAAGTGTCTTTTGTAAATTCACTTTGAATTACCTGCATGGAAAACTTGGGAACAATTATAGATGTAAACAGCAACAAAAAATGAATTCTTACTTCAGCATTTTATGATGATTTTCATTGCAAAACACCAACCCACCTCTTCCCCTCCCAACTCCTTGAAAATTGCTCTGTAGTAGAAATTTGCGCGTTCTTTCTCCAACCGCTCTCTTTGACTTTGCTCCATGGATGGCTGATGAAGAGTGTGGTGCTCAGATTTCCGAACACCCTGACAGCGCTTCAGTGGAGCAGCAGAAGGGGAACGTGGACCTCCTGCCAGCGGAGAGAGGACCAAGCAGATGGGCTTGCACACAAACAACGCAAAACATCAAACACAGCCAGCTAAAGAGCCTGGCCGTCACAGGCGATGAAACGCTACACAGAAGAGAAGCCTTTTAATGAGGCTGTGGTGCTCGTTCTGTCTCCGTAGTTCTGCACCAAGACCAAGACACACTGTCGACTCTAAAACAAGCGTGTATTTAATAGCAGTGTCTGGAAGCTGCAGAAAATGAAAAAAAAAATTGAATGAAAAGGCAGCAAAGGGTTTAAAGGGCTCTGTGGCAGAAGCTTGAGTACAGATTACAATGTTTGCAACATTCTCTTTGCTTTCTAGTTCTATACAAGTCACATCTTTGCAGCTGTTTGCACAGTGCCTGACTTACTGAATAAAGGAGGAAGATTCACAGATATCTGATACAAGTCTATAATGCCATTGAGTCAGTTACTAACAAAGTTGCATTTTGTTATCCAACAACAAGACTTCTTACTTAGGTGTATAAATTATTCTGGAATGACATGTATAAGTTATACTTTATAAGTTCAAGTATAGTTTATAGGTTGCAGGCCTGAGGGAAAGAGTCACCATAAGTGTGTATTTCATGAGCAGAACTTCAGGTTCAGCAATCTGAAAACGGTAGTAAATGAAATAAAGGAAATTGCAGTATAATCCACCTGAGGTGTAATCCACCTGAAATATACACTCTGTACACGAACATACTTTAAATGAATTCTGATTTGTAAAGGAAAGCACATGCTGGTGATTACATGTTTCAGGTGGAAACATGTAAATATAGAGTGGGAGCAGAATAAAAACCTGGTCTATCTGGGAATGGATCTACAATGTTTGCTGTACACACGTCCAGTGACTGTGTAAAGGAACACAACCTTCACCAGCAGAGGGCATCCTAATGAAGCAAAGCACAGTCTGACACTCATAAGAGGTTAGTGTGGATTAATGAATGATTGCTGTAGAGCAGAGCTACAGTCCAGATGTGGACCCAGCAAAGTTTTTCAACTGAATGAACTGAGTACTTGAAAAAATACAGTAGCAGAGCCAATAAATATATTTTTTTTAAATGGCTACAGTTCAGCAATTATAGTTTTCTATACATGAACTAGCGCTGCTTCTGTAGCAGATTCACATGCATTTACTGTATGTAAATTATTTAGGTGAAAGCAACTCATCAGACCACAGACTAGCTAAAGTGCTAGAGACATTAGTTCATAAATGGGAGAGTTCTCATAGACTTTCATGGACTTTTCATGTTATTTACCCTCTCAGGTCTGAGTAGTGAACTAATGACATAATTGTAAAAAATAAGATGAAGAAGAAGAAGAAGAAGAAGAAGAAGAAGAAGAAGAAGAAGAAGAAGAAGAAGAAAGAAAGAAAGAAAGAAAGAAAGAAAGAAAGAAAGAAAGAAAAAAAATTTTTTTTGATGAAAACAGAATGTCTAAAGATTATTGCATTTATTATCTGTGCATCAAATTGAAAAAAGAAATGTCCCTTCTGTTCAGAGTCCATAACGCTAGTAAAAAGTGGTGACGAATCATGATGACTTTGATTTGTCATATTTATAGCCTGATCATACTTATAAACTGAACACTAATGGTTAAGTATTAAAAACTATTGTTGCCATTCAATAATGTTAGTTGTTAACATGGCCATTTGTAATCAAGGAATGTTACATGATTGAAACTTTAAAATTTTAGTTTAGATGATTACTTTCTTATGAACACTTTCTTCTGAACACTTTCTTTTGAGATTCTTATGACTCACTCATGGCTCTCCTCTTGTCTAGAAGCATAGCATCTGAACCATCCATCCTCTCCATGTTCTCACAGTTACCATGCTGCACAGATTTATGCTGGGTCAGGCTCTCCTCTGTCAACTCAGCATCTCACTGTTGAGTATTCAATATTGCAGACCTTATTAATAATTTATCCTTTAATGGCTTTTTGTAAAGACCTCCACCTCGTAGGATAGCATTCACAGGAAACACAAACCAAACAGGAAAAAAACATTTATGTAGTACTAGTTGTTGTTTTTTCATTATTATATCTTTTAATCAGACATGTCGGCATGCACTGGGGTTTGTGTTAACCTTAAACTTGAGGCGTTGGAACAAAACCCAAAAAGATATCACCCCTTAAACATAAAGTGGATATAAAAAGTCTACACACCCCTGCTACAATGGCAAGTTTTTGTGATGAAAAAAATTAAACCAAGATCATGTCAGACCTTTTCCCACCAGCAATGTGAAATGACAACATATAAAAATCAAGTGAAAAACAAACTATTAGGTAAAAATCGAAAAAATAAAAAAGTTAACAATAAACTTGATTCATAAGTGTGCACACCCTTTTATAATTGGGGGTGTAGCTGTGTTCAGTATGAACCAATCACATTCAATCTCATGTACAAAAGTAAATATCATACAGCTTTTATGAATGAAATTATTCTGATTAACCCCAAATAAGGATCAGCTGTTTCTGTAGAATTTTCTTGACATTTTATTGGTTTCATCTGACTGCCCAAAGCATACATCCAAATCAACAAAGGTATGGCTTAAGAAGATCAATGTTTTTGACTGGCCTAGCCAGAGCCCAGACCTGAATCCAACCAAACAGGAGATGCCCTCACAATTTGATGGATCTATAATGTTTTTGCAAGAAAGAGTGGGAAAATATTGCGAAGATAAGATGTGCCATGCTGATAGACTCTCACCCCAAAAGACGGAGTGGTGTAATGAAATCAAAAGGTGCTTCAACAAAGTATTAGTTTAGGGGTGTGCAGACTTATGCAACCTTATGCAAGACTTATCTACATTTTTTATTTGTATTTTTCCCTAAAAAGTTTCTGATTGTTTTTCACTTTATTTGTATACTTTGCAAATGCACATTAAAGGTGGGTAAAGAGCTGACATGATTTATTTTAGTGCCATTCTTTTACTTCACAAAAACCTGCCATTGTAACAGACGTGTGTAGACTTTTTATATCCATTGTACGTAGAGTCTCAGAATTTCATGTAATATTAGCATGACAACCCAATATATTTATATGCACACAATTTAAGAGTTTGTTTCATTTCTTTAATTCCGAGAGCGTAGCATCTGGTTATAAATCTCCCTGCTTGAGCACATCATAAATCAATTACTAAAAAAAAAAAAAAACTATTTCACATCTGCTTATTATTTCATTTCATTTATGCCCCATTTTCCGTTCATTGAGCAATATCCTGCAATATTCTGAATAATTAACTCTAGAAGCCATTTATTGCTAAACATTACACGGTCAAGTGGAAAGTGTTATTCTTCAAAATCGGCCTCATAGCTGCCTCAAAAAATTAGGCTATAAATCATTACACAGTGGCAATTATGACTAATAGACATAAATTAAAATAAATTACAAACATACAGTACTGTGCAAAAGTTTTAGGCACATGCAAAGAAATGCTGTAGAGCAAAGATGCCTTCAAAATAATGAAATTAAATGTTTCTACATTTTAAAAAAATAATAAAAAAATACCGTAAAGAGCAGTAAACAGTAGTAAATGAAACATAGTCAATATTTGGTGTGACAAAAAAATGTAAATAAAAATAAAAATAGTGGTCTCCGGTACAATTTGTGCAGTTTTATAAGGAAATTTGCTGGTAAGTTTTATTGAGCATCTTGCAGAACCAGCCACAGTTCTTCTGGAGACTTTGACTTTGACTTTTGCTTCTTATATTTGTAGCAAAACCCAGCAGCCTTCATTGTGTTTTTTGTCAGAAAAGTGGTCTCTTACGTAATATGCTGCTTTCTTTAATGACATACAAACATTTTTCTGCTACATTTAATTTTATGCTAGAAAACTAAAATGTTTTTCGTAGTGACTTGATCATGTAGAAGTCATAAAATAAAAAATCTATAACAAAGTTTGTACTAAAAAAAATAGGGTGCTTCAAACTTTTGCACAGTACTGTATATAAATAGAAATTATAATCAATGTCATTTGTGTGTAGTTTATTTATGGACATTGATGCTTGTTTACAAAGAATATGTCCATTCAGAAATGCAGAAGATACAGCAAAGACTGTATCATACAAAATGTCATAAGTATTTCATGTGAATATTTTAGGCATGAGGTGGTAAATCAATGAGTAATAAAGTCCCTTCTCCTCTCTCTGTTTCTCTCTCTCTCTCTCTCTCTCTCTCTCTCTCTCTCTCTCTCTCTCTGGATTCAGCAGCTGTAGGACACTGAAGGAGGCTGTGATTGAACCCCACTTGCTATGATAATCCTGCTCACGCTGCTCATAATTCAGTTTTACTCAATTCTCTCTTTTTTCTTCGCACCCCACCTCAGGAAAACACTCTGGTCCAGCATAAAATCAATGTTCCATTAAATTTTAATCATTAAGAATCATCAATAACAGCACCAGAACAGATGCTTGTGCCTTCAAATTCATGCTGTTCACACCGTGTTTGCTGGCTCTGATCTGAGAGCAGTCCTGCATAATGGATTACAGTCTGGTATAATGGATCACGAGATAACTCACGCAGGGACCGCGTGTCCTGGATCAGCACTCAAGAGCCACTTTTTCCTCACATGTCAGATGTATTTGTGCTGTCAGGACGAATACCTGCTCTGTGATTGCTGTCTGCATGTCTATCACAGGAAGCATGATTGTGTGGCAGGGCCTTATTAATGCATAGAGAATTTCCTCTTAATAGCCTCTTAGCAGCCTGACCTGCAAGTCGCTGGTATTAAATTGAGATGGGGGTGTTTATTGGAAGTGGGGCAGGAAGTCAGTGAATGTAAATGAATCTAAATCTATGAGGAGGTGCCTTATATTGAGGGGAAGGGGAAAAAGTACATGCACAGTATGACACATGACAGTCTTGACTTGCCTAGGATAGGGTAAAGAAGACAAGATAAACTATATTATACTACAGCGCTGTTGATTCTGTTTGGGCAGAAGGTGTTGTTTAATTTTAAATAACAGCAGCTCTGACCATAGTTCTGGCTTCAGGGTTTATATTAATGCGCTCAGTCTAATACATCATTGTCTCTATAATATAGAGAACTTACACAAGGAGATGAATGACAGACATGCCACATAAAAACATCTAGTGATATGGTGAAGTTGTCTGTGAGAAGATGTTTATTTAGCATTTTTGGAAGGAGTCTCCAGTGTCAGTCATTTAGTCAGTCAGAGGTAAAGCTGTAATTTTACGTTTTCCGTCAAGGGAAAGTTTGAAGGATGGAGGGCGTTATACTTAATGTAAGTAATGACAGGAGCTCATTTTTAAGGATGTTCCACAAAATTAAATGTAACTATGAATGTATAAAAATAAGATGTGTGTTCTTTAATGAATAAAAAATGTAATCATTGGCAAACTGCTGTGGTATAAGAGGAATAAAACACAGCAGGATGTATTGTTATTGGAAAATATTCAACTTTAGGGTGATAACAGTAACTCTGCCTCATGTAGGGCTCCATCACACCACTCCAACATTGATTATTTGCCCATAACAACACATCCCAATTTTTTTATTCCTCACTTAGTGCTTGAAGGGAAATTCAGTTGTCCTAGTTTGGCAGTGTGTCAAGAGCAATGTGCAGTGCAGTTATAAAGTAAAAAGAGCAAAACAAAAAATGCACAAAGTAGCAATAATATTAAATATTGCACTTAGCTGTATAGCATTATGACATCTTGTGTACATACAGTGATCCAAGGCCTAGGAGTAAGTCCACCTCTGAATAGCTCAAAAAAAGCTAAATGAAAGTTTTGGAGTGGCCTAGTCAAAGTCCTGGCTTGAACCAACTGAAATGCTGTGGCAGGACCTCAAACGGGCAGTTCATGCTCGAAAACCCTCCAGTGTGGCTGAACTAAAGCAGTTCTACAAAGAAGAGTGGCTCAAAATTCCACCACAGTGCTGTGAAAGACTGTTTTATGTTGTATTTTGTTGAAGATATAAAACTATTTAGTATGAGATATACACAAAAACTGAAGAAATCAGGATACTTTTTTCACAGCACTGTATACCGATACATACACCATAAATCAAATAAATGTAACATGACTTTAAAACAAGACTTTAAAACTACAAACATAATGACAAGACAATTTAGATTGTTTGTGCTATTGGTTTTATTATTGTCATTATCATCATCGTCATCACCAGTATTATCCCCACTTCTAATAACAGTGGTACAAAGAAAAACAAGAAAAAAATCAAAACCACTCATTCTCAGTCATGGCTTAACATTTTTCCCTATGTTTTGAAAAAAGGAGAGAGTAAGAGAGTGTGGGGAGAGTAATAAAGAGAGTGAAAATCTAAATTCTGTCGCTTGAGGACCATATGGAGGCTTGTGAGAAGGCCGCCATAAGTCAAAGGCTTTTGTTATGGAAATTATACTTTTCTTTTTTGGCACTTTTCATTACTGCACAGCCAAGCTGGGCACTTAGACAAAAGACAAAAGGAAAAAAAAACAGAAAGAGAGAGAACATCAACAGATCTCCTAATACAGAAAAACGATCCCATGTTGACAACAACTGGTCAATGCAGCCGACAGCAGATAATTAGCTAAAGAAGGCGTGTCCCTGATTTTGTGTTTTCTGTCCAGGCTTTTACTGGTACCAGTTTATACAATGCCAAAAAATTCTAAGAAAAGAGGAAAAGCAAAAGGATCAGGTTTTTTTTTCACATGCAGTGTCGTATTATTGCTGTGACATATTTACAAACATATTTACAAGTTCATCAAAGATGAACAATGTTTTCCCATGAAATTCTGTTGGTAGTCCTCTAGGTGATAGTCCTTAATAGCTAACTGTGGCCTTTGGACAACATGTTGACCGGATTCCCCATCTTAATACTGACATTGCTTGACATACATTAAAAATGGTTTATCATTTGATTGAGAGTAAAATAGAGAGGTAAAGCTAGTCAAAAATCATCAAATGTCCTTGTAAAGGCGGTTATTTCGTGTTACTAAGGGCTTTGCATAATAAAACAATTCATTATTCAGTGGGTTTTATCATTGCTTTTAATCTTAGGCTTTAGGTTTGAAAGCTTGTATGCAAGAAAAAAAAGAGAAAAAGACAAATGAGTGAAAGATGAAAAATAATGATTCATTCACAGACATGATGCATTGGTGGGTAATGAACTGGGCTGAGAAGCTGGGAGCAGGAAAAGTGTCTAAATGCTGCCTCTGTTGCTGCACTCGCAGACTTGAACCACACTGATTTGAGGACAATGAAAGTCAATTGTTAAGGGAGAGGTCATGGATGCGTGGGCGGATGGATGGATTGAGAGAACGGAGGAAGAAAGGGTAGGAGGCGAGGGGATGGGCAGAAAAGCTCATCTCTGATTCCCTGTGGGTTTCGCACTATTACGGATATTGTGTCGTCCGATTTAGAATATGCAAAGCGCTGACGGTGCATTCGCCTGCTGCTGGCTCGACCTTCTTCATCAAGGTCAGACTCAGCCTCAATTACTCTCTCTGTCTCCCTGCCTGTCCACTAGCACCTGTTCACCCTGAGAGAGAGGGAGTGAGGAAGAGAATGACAGCCAGGGAAAAAGAGAGAAGGAATATGAGTGATAAATCTACAGAGAGATATCAATGAAAAGGAGAGGAGGTTCAGCGAATACTCGTTTAAGACTCCCCCATTTACTACACTGAGCTCTAATCCGGAACTTAACTTAAGGAATAATAACACCACACACTCCTAATACTACACTCTATGTCTACATCACAGCGTTTGAACAGAATTGTGTCTCACTGCTGCACGCCACCGGTGCCGTCGTTACTGTTTTGTTTACTTCACCCTGTCACCAGTGACAGATATTCGCTTTGAACCTCGGTCCTGACCCAACGTCAAACGCCACCTGTCTAGAAGCTACGCTTCACATCACACCACAGAGGCATCAACGTTGATGAGGAGGACATAATGAGACAGGGTATGTGTCCTTCTTTGCACTTGGTTTTATTTTTAGCACGCTTAAAACAGCTGAAAGCTAGGTGCATGTACAGACCACACTGTAATGCTCGATTATTAGCCTGCAGGTTTCTCTGACCTGTCAGGTTCCCTCTCTCTGCAAGACAAGCCATTAAACATACTGTAGCATCGCTATCCATCAGACAAATCTCCATCCCTTGGCTCAGTTCATTTAGAGACCTGTTCTGATTTGCCTCTTCCATCTGTAGCACTGATAAAAGTGCGGCCTAAGTAAGCCACGGATGAAGGTAATCTTGATAATCGTTGTTGTTTCGTTGCTCATTTTCAGCAGCCTGACTTCAAAGGCAGGACGCTAATTGGGGTAAATGATGATACATACAGTACACACACTGAAAATGATCATAATGACCTAGCTATAACTAAGACTATTTATCCTTTAATCTTGTACACACTGCTTGGTCGGCATCAATGTTAGTAAAGATATTGGATGGGGCAGCTCTGTTTTCAGTGTTAGCATTAGGATCATTATATCTGAAAATGTTGACTCTTTCATAGACTTTTCCTAACCATGTCTGCAAGAATTCATAAATTAGTTGGAGTAAGTTTAATTTATATTTTTTGTAAGTCACTTTACCAAGAGTAGATGTAATATGTCATTGCATGCGAGAAATAAAACCACATGACTTACATGGGACAAATTAAATGAATCATGTGTGAAAATCATATGTATAAAATTAAAACCATATGATCTACACATGAAAAGTCCACATACTAGAAATTTTGTGACATATGACATTTGATGTGTCTACAAACAATGTGTAAAAATTCACATGAGAAGTTTGTACGATTTTTCTATAAGGGAAAGCAGTGAAGCATTCAAAACTTGCAGATCGCCATTTGGATGCGGACCAGGCTAAGTATTTCAGCGGACCGAAACGAATACTTTAAAAAATACTGTAGCAGAATCACATTGTTCAGATCGCATACATTAATGTAAATTATATATCTGAAGGCAGCTCATCAGACCAGAGTTTAGCTACAGGACTAGACACATTGCCTCAGAAGTTTTCACAGACATCACGTTTCATGTTATTTACCCTCTCTCGTCTGCGATTGGCAAACTGATAACGTGGCATTTTTTAAAAAAACTAGTTACTGAAAACATAATGTTTAAAGACAATTGGATTGGATGTGTCTCATCTGTTCAGAGTCCTTTGCACGAGTCAAAAGTTAGTAATGTGACATGGCACTACAAAACAAAACAACCAGTTTGAATTGTCTTATTTCTATGCCCTGAACTAATCATTAATGGTTGTATTATAAGGTAACTGTTGTCACAATAACATTCAGTCATGTTAGTTACTTTTCTGGACATTTGTAAGCAAGGAATTTTCTGTAACTGGAATTTTAGTTGAATACCTCGTACTGTATATTGCCATGACATGACACATGGGAAATAATAATCAGTTAATTTGATTAAATGTCAAAGTGTAGATACTTGATTACACAGCATCAGCACCAGTGTTAATTCAGAGTTAATTAGGTGATATTCCTGACTACAATGGATGATAAACATTTTTTGCTGTTAAGAGCACTGCTAGTCACTCCAGGCTTAAAAATGAAAATGGCTTGTTTAATTGTGATTTATATTACACTGGAGATGAGATGAGAAATGTTTATGGATATAAATGAAGTGTTACTACTATCAGGGTGCAATGTGTGCCCAGGCATCACTGAGGGATGGTTTTCCCAACCCAAAGCTAATTTATCCCAAATAAAAATGACAACAACGAGATGGAGGATGACTTTGTGGTTTGTGTTCAGGCTCGTTCATTTATTGCCCTAAGTGGTCTGCAGACAGGACAGCTATGATTATACAAGTCCATTGCCGTGTCAAGGAAGAATTATTGCCTATGAAACAAAGTATCATTCCAACTTCTCAAACGCTGTACATTGTTCCTCTTTTAAAATAAATAAATTAATATAAAATAAAGACAAAAAATGCTAAAAGTCACATGGACTTTTTCTTTCCTACAGTTTCATCATGCATATAAACATTTTTCGTTCAAGAGCAGCATCTTACAAGGTCAGTGGCGGTATTTAGTATTCCAAATACACAGATGAATAAATTAAATAAATAACACCAATAAATAAGAAAAAAATAAATACTTAAATAAAAGAATAAATAGTATATGAATAAATACATAAATAAAATAATACTGATGTGATAAGAAAATGAGGTCACTGTTTTGACAGAGGTGAATGATGGACAGTGAGTTTGGGATGGATGGGTCAGAGGTCATACCTGCCTCTTAGTGAGGTATTAGCTAGACTGGAAGTGGGGGGAAGTATTTCCAGGTAGAGGGAACACTTGAAGAGTCAGTTTGAGCCAAAATGGCAGAGGAAGACCTGCATTGTGGGTTGAGATTGCTTCTAAATGTCCTCATTAGAGTCACCGTGAATTGTGAGAATGATTCAAATACTGAGATATTGCATCCTGTTAAACAGGACCGAAAGCAATGGGTTTTAAACCGGAAGTGTCTTTAAGTTACACCTTCCTTGTTTAGTCCTTGATATCTGCGCATGGTGAGAAAACACTGTATTCTGAAGAGTCCACAAAACACTCAAATTCCCAAAGATCACTCTTTCATGAAATATTGGGTTGATTGGCACAACAAAATACAACAACTAAAATGCTGGAGGTTGGGACTGTAATAGAAAAATAACACCTGTTGGATTAAAATTACTAAAGACTGACGGAAAAAAGTTTTCAACTTTTTAGTGGCCTATTTTTTTTTTTTTTTTTTTTGCAAATACTGTCATTATTAACATTGTCATAAAAGTTGGCAGTTGCAAAAGAATTCAGCTCTTAGCAAAACAAAAAAGCAGCATAAAAATACATGAGGTCATTTTTTGTTTGTTTCTAAAAAAAAGAAGGAACACTGTTGTCCTTTTTTGTTTTTTGTTTTTTTTGTTTTTTTCATATGATTTGCTATAAAATATCAGGATTCTAAATATTATTACTATCATTGTTGTTATTATTATTATTATTTAAATTATTATTATTATTATAGTCATTGATAAAAATTCACATGCCAGGCCTCATAATAAGTGTGTGTGTGTGTGTGTGTGTGTGTGTGTGTGTGTGTGTGTGTGTGTGTGTGTGTGTGTGTGTGTGTGTGTGTGTGTGTGAGAGAGAGAGAGAGAGAGAGAGAGAGAGAGAGAGAGAGAGAGAGAGAGAGAGAGAGAGAGAAACAGTCTTGCAGTATGTTTCCGTGTATCTGTGGACAGTTAGAGTGAAGAAAAATCCAGCATTGGTTCATTATTGTGTTCTCATTATTGTTTTGCTTTTTTCTTCCCCAAAGTGATCTCAGCGAAAATATTGCTTTCTAAAAAAGGAAGGGAAAAGGCGCATTTGTTTCTGTGTGTGTGTGTGTGTGTGTGTGTGTGTGTGTGTGTGTGTGTGTGTGTGTGTGTGTGTGTAAGGGCTTAGTGAAGGATTAATTAAATGTAGATTTTTTTTCCCTTCTCATCCATTTTCTCGCCGTATGGTGCTCAGTTCTCAGAGCCAGACTCATCCTCATCTCCGGAGCCCTTGAAGCAGGCCGACTCATAGTGCTTGTTCAGGTACGACTTGAGCGCAAAGGTCTTGTGGCAACGCTTGCAGCGGTAATGCTTGAAGGCAGAGTGTGTCTGCATGTGGGCACGCAGGTTGGAGCGATCGGCGAAGGCCTTGCCACAGTGGGCGCATGCGAATGGCTTCTCACCAGTGTGTGAGCGCATGTGGCCCTGCAGCAGCCAAGGGCGGCTGAACGCCTTGCTGCACACGTTGCACTTGTGCTTGAGGTCGTGCGTGAGCACGTGCATGGCCAGCGCTGGCATGGACACATACACCTTGCCGCAGGTTGGGCACTTGCGCGCCATCTTGCTGTCCAGGCTGCGATGCGTCTGCTTGTGGCGGCTCAGGTTGGATGATGTGGCGTAGGTCTTGCCGCACTCGTTGCATGTGTGTCTCGCACCTGATTCCTTCACTTCCACAGCACCTTTACGTGCCTCCTTAGCCTCGCCTCTCCTGCGTGAACGGCCATCTGAGATGAAAAAGCCGTCTGCCGTGTAGCCATCACTCTGGCTTTCGGACTCACCGCTGTAGTAGCCACGAGCCGTCAGGCCGGATTGAGGGCTGTCCGGATGCTCCAAGTCTGGCTCACAGTACTCCTCTCCTCCACTGTTTACCGGAGCGTAGAGTGGGTCAGACACAGCCGAGCTAAGCTTCTTCTCACCCTGATACGCTGATGGACTGATGTAGTCCTGGATGTAGCCTGGGGAGAGAAGAGAGGAGATGCAGTAAGATTTAAAGGTACGGTCAACAATTCTGGCTTTGAGTATGTTGAAAGTTAGTTCAAACACGTATGCTAGAATGCCTTAAAGCTTATACAAGTCCCCAGTTTTCTTAACTGGTAGGCCATACAATTGACAGACAAGCAGAAACTCTTCCAAGTCCTGATTTATTGGATGTTCATGGTCCACATAAGCTTTATCTTTCATTTACAGAATTTAGGGTGCCACAGAGAACAGAATGTCAGAAAGTGTTTTGACTTATAAATTACTGACACCAACTTAGTGCTAATATACCTTTATCACTAATGAATAATTAGAAGTATAATTATTCAAAATCCATTGTATAATTATTACACTGACATGATATTAATTTCTTCAGTCAAATACTGTTATTATAATAAGAACACTATTACTGTTCATTTCTACTGTTAAATTGTGTTACTAAAGTGACACCACTATTAATTAGTAAATAGATGATGATGATGATGATGATGATGATGATGATGATTATTATTATTATTATTATTATTATTATTATTATTATTATTATTATTATTATTATTATGTAATTCCAGCCTACTATCTGCAGTCTCTTTACTTCAAAGTACATAAAAATCCCCTTACTGTGTGTCTAATTGTGTGTCAAAGTGAATGTGTGTATGTTACAAAGGGTTGTAACACAGAGATGATGACTTATTAAGTGGTGTAACTGTATTAGGAGTACAGACACTCCTGCTGCTACAATTTCTCTCTCTCCCTTTTCTCTCTTAGATGAAACAATCGTATTGATTAGCTCATTTTCTTTGATAAGATTACCAAATGGCCTCTATGGGTAAGTGGTTGTACGCTTAATTTTCATCTCCATTATTCCATGATAAGAAATCAGTGCTAGGGCTTGTGTTATGCCACAGGCTACATCATTCTTTTCCTCACTTCGAGGCTCACATTAGTCCTGTTTGAAATACAGTCAGACATTCAAGTAGAGTCAGTGCTCAGAGTAATATTAATAAAGCAATTCCGAAGCCAGACATATTGACTGCTCTTTCAACGCAAAGCAACCCCTTTTTTTGCACTTGTTCACTGCTAGATAAATGACTAACCCCTGGCACATCATTCAGAGACAGACAGAGAGAGACATAGCGAGAGAGAAAGAGAGAGAGAGACAGTCGGGTGCTGCTAAAAGGTTTCCTGGCAGCCGCTAGGTCTTTTAAATCATTTCAGCCACATTATATCCGCGCCGGAGTGGCAGCCGTTCGTCTCGATGTTTTTAACCTAATAGCTATCGCGTCGCACACTGGGTGAGAAATCCTCTATCACATTTAACATGAGAACTAGACAGTGTCGGGGAAAAGCCATTCCGCCAACCCTCTGAACGCAGCAAACCGAGAGAAATGAAGTATTGACTGCCTGTTAATGAAATTCACCGTTTCCATGCTGATCAATAGGCTATCTGCTGTAAAAAAAGCAGTGCAACTGGTCATGCAGTAAGCAAAGCGAAAGTCCCAGAGAATAAGGAGACACATGACAGGCCTCAGTAACCGAGCTACAGTCAAAGAGAAGAGCAAACGTATTAAGGCAGAAAGAGGAGGAGGAAATTGCTGTTATTGTCCGCCGAGGGTCACAACATCACCTGCCTTGCTGCCGTAAGCATGTTGAAGTGCCTTGAAGGGCCTGGATCATTATTAGACATGCAATTAGAGCGCTTTTAATGCCCTGCACTCCAGCAGCCTTTTCACTGCACAGCAATTCCGGAAGCAGTGGCTGTAGAGGAAGGCAAGCTCAGCGAGCTTTACGGTGCTTAAGGTACTTACACATGATAAAAACCCAGCACAGCCCTCCACATGATAACGATCCGATAGCTAGCATTAGTATCAGGCAAACAGAATCACAGAAGTATGGAGAATGAATGTTATCTATATCGATTAACTACTTCATATATACCGCATTACTCTGATATGTAGTCTATCAAATAGGTTATTCATAACTGTCTGGAGTTATTTGATAAATGAAAAAGCCTTAATTTTCCTCTATTCATTACTCCTGCTATTATAATATACTCATACACCATTTAGTGCCTTTATATTTCATATGTATCTTTTACTTAGAAAAGTGCATGCAGTCTACCTTTATAGCTTTACCCTAAAAACTAAATGTGGTCCTTGCATGTACATTAAATCCTTTTAAAGGTACACTATATTACATTTCCAAAGGTGCAACTTAAAGGTATATAAGGTACACATGATTGAGGATACCACCCCAGTGACAAGGAAAGGTACAGTTTACTTCTATTTTTAATAACAGTACAAAATAAGAAACTCAGGAACTTTGTATCTTGACAAAAAGTTAGTTGCTTAGTTCCATCAAATCACAATTGAAAAAAAACAGCAAACAATTATCTGATATCTAGCATTTCTTATAACAGTTGATTAAGCAGCAGGTTATGAATTTCAACCCTTTCAGAGTGCAACAGGTCAGTGTTGGCCTGGGTTGGATGTTCTGCTAAACTGTGAAGTCTGGCACTTTCTTTTTAACATGAAAACAAAAAAGAGGCCTGGAGAGATGATCAAAATAGGTGTGATTGTGTGTCAGTCTATAGTGCAATGCAAAGCAGAGCCTGAGTTTTAAGGCTTCAGCCTCTGCGAGATGCCTGTAATAGGCCACCATTCTGCCCTTTCGATCAGAGCATCACCTTTACTTCCTGCTGTGGCTGGAGATGGAAGGCCATTAACAAACTTGCCAATACTGAGACCTCAGAAATCAGATCTTCCTAAGCTAATGGGTTATGAGGACCTGAGAAAAAAAAATTATATACAGTACTGTGCAAACGTTTAAGGCACATGCAAAGAAATGCTGTTCAAAATAATGAAATTAAATGTTTCTACGTTAAAAAATACCGTAAAGAGCAGTAAACAGTAGTAAATGAAACAAAGTCAATATCTGGTGTGACAAAAAAATAAAAATAAAACTAAAAATAAAAATAGTAGTCTCCGGTACAATTAGTGCAGTTTTATAAGGAAATTTGCTGGTAAGTTTTATTGAGCATCTTGCAGAACCAGCCACAGTTCTTCTGGAGACTTTGACTTTCGCACTTGCTTCTTATTTTTGCAGCAAAACCCAGCAGCCTTCATTGTGTTTTTTGTCTGAGTGGTCTCTTACGTAATATGCTGCTTTCTATAAAGACATACAAACATTTTTCAGTAACATTTAATTTTGTGCTAGAAAACTAATGTTTGGGAATCTAAAATGTTTTTTTGTACTGACTTGTTAATGTAGAAGTCATAAAAAAAAAAAAATAGGGTGTTTAAAACTTTTGCACAGTATGGTATATATATATATATATATATATATATATATATATATATATATATATATATATATATATATATATATATAATTTGAAAAAAGATAGGAAGAATATGATATAACTTCATATTGCTCTCCATATTGCTCCCCCTCATAGTTCTCATAGCATTTACATCACAGCATTTAGCAAATGCTCTTATCCAAAGCACCTCAAACAGGCACCAGTTTAATGGATTAACTTTGACATTGACTGTAAAGTGGTTTCTCTATGATAAAATCACTGTCTACCATTTGCATTTGTGAAAATAAAAAATAATAATTAGACAGCTTCTTTCAGAATTTTGAAGTAAGAATGTTGTACTGCTGAAGTCTTTGTTCTTGATGTAACAGACATGCTGCTCTTCAAGAGTAGTGCTGATGCATGGCAAAATCACTCACCCGCAAGTGCATAGTTGTTTTTCCGGTTCTTTCTAACATTAACCAGTTTTTAGTGCAGTAGTGCACAGTTTTGGGGCATCACTACAGATTGAGGGGGAAAGCAATGTAGGCCAATGTGCCTGACCACTGCATGATACAAAAATATCACATCTAAACATTATAATGCTGACACATGAGTTTGTTGTTGCTTTCTTTTAGAATCAGATTCTAAAGCACTACCTCACTATATTGTCTTTTACATCATTGAAAACATATAGGTTAACAAGTCAAATAGAATAAACATGTCTACAATTGCAAAGCTACTTTACTTTGTAAGCCATCATAAAATCAAACAGAATGAGTTATAAAACCTTCTGGCTCTGATATGACTGAATTTGCTGTTTTTGCAACAGGTGGGAAAGCAACACTTTCCTCCTCTCTGACCCTTTCTCTCATTCAGTTTAAATCTCCTGTCAGCTTATCTCTGAAAAAACATCATAGCACGACAGAGGGGAGCGGACATCTGCTGCCAAAATCTGCCCAAAGATAGAGAGAGTGAGACAGAGAGAGAGAGAGACAGAGAGAGAGAGAGACAGAGAGAGAGAGAGAGAGAGAGAGAGAGACACTCAGGGAGCACTGAATGTCCCCAGCTTAGCTTTGCCTTGTTCAGCATGTTTGTATTGAAGAGTCCAGGTTCCTCAGCTGTGATGCTATTTGTCCTTTTGTCTCTCTGTCTCTCTGTGTGTGGTGTGTGTATATATGTACAGTGCATACTGGTAATAATGTGATTATAGTCAATACTGCTTTGTGCATTCTCCTTTTTCTCCTTCTCTTCATATGTTTTTAACTCCCCCCCCCCCCTTCCGGTTGTTCTGTACTGTACTTGAAGGTCTCCTGTGGCGTCAGTGACTGAAATCCTGCCCCCCTGACTTGGTTTCATATGTTGCAAAAGGAGGGGATGGAGAGCGACAGACTGCGAGAAAGAGGAAGAGAGATGAGGAAAGAAGGATGGGGGAGGAGAGAGAGAGAATGATAATATACATGCCATAGGGGGTGGACTGGACGGTGGTTGAATCTCAAGGGCAACACGAGCTAAGGACAAAAGCATTATCCAGTCATGCCCCGGGACACTTTTGGTCCAAACAGCATCTCTGTGCTTGCAGCAACAGGAGCCTGTCCACATACAGAAAAGGACTTAGCACTTAGCATTAGCAGTCGCAGCGAAACAAGCCCATTATCAGCAGCACACCAGAGCCCGGTCATATGGCCTTATTTACATAAGCCAATCGCTATTCCGTGACCTGGATTGTGTCTGCACATCTCCAGAGTCAAAAAACCACACAAAAGTCCAAAGCCACTGCAGGAGCTCGGGAGAGAGAGGGGGAGAAAAGGGGGATGAGGCGAAAGAGGGTTTAAGGATTATACAGGAGCCTAAAACAACAACAAAACACCAGGCTTTACCGAACATCTGGTGATATTTCTCTGGTTTAATATAAAATCATCAGCATGAAATTCATCCTGGTTTTGCTCTGCTACAGAAATGTTCAAATGAAAGCAGTGACTTGAGGCAGTAACTGGCAAGATAAAGATATTGAGCATGTGCTTGCATAAAGTGACAGACATCCCACACTTGCATAAACACACACTCACCATTCTCACTGAGCCGGATGCCCAAACTGGTTACAGAGTCCGTGATGGAGCGAGTGAAAGTGAAGGACTCATCCAGGTGATGGTGATGATGATGATGATGGTTAGATGCCACCACAGGAGACGAGGAGAAATCATCCAGCTTGATCTTCTTCACCAGAAAGGAGCGGGGCATGATTCACACACACAAGAAGCACTACGCATGGACGTCGAAGAGGGGAAAAAATTGGGGGGTAAAAGACTCCTGGAGCAAAAAAAGCAGTGCAGCAGCGAAAGCTGAATTGTGTATCCTTGTGTCTGTTCAACTTAAAGAAGGAAAAGATCCAAGAAAAAGAAAGGGACTGCAAGAATGTGGGATGGAAATAAAGAAAATGGAGAGCAGGCAAGAAGAGAGACGACGGACGATGCAATGCTGTGTGTGCGCTCTACTGTACGGACCACACGCACATGCATACACTCCCTCTCTTTCCCATTCGTGGAAAAAAAAACAGGGAGGGGGAGAAAAATGAAAACACGTTCAGCACTGGATAGCTCCTGGGCTGCAGTGGGGGCCGCTTAGAGAAACAGAAAGACAGTGGAAGAGGAGAGAGAAAAGACAGAGTGAGGACAGAGAGAGAGAGAGAGAGAAAGAGAGAGACTGTGAGACTAGCTGAGATCAGCAGTCAGCCAGGCTTATATGGGGCGGCAGTGGGAGAGAGATCAGGTGGTACTCAGCAATGGAGCTGCTTAGCTTTAATCCATCAAATGTCCCCCGGGACACACATCAAATTACTACTGAACCGTCTGTGCATTCACACACACTCTCTCTCTCTCCCTCTCTCTCTCTCTCAATCTCTCTCTCTCTCTCTCTCTCTCTCTCTCTTTCTCACACACACACAC
This sequence comes from Cranoglanis bouderius, assembly GCA_023630585.1. NCBI lineage: Eukaryota > Metazoa > Chordata > Actinopteri > Siluriformes > Cranoglanididae > Cranoglanis > Cranoglanis bouderius. Next base: position 10,770,225 of record CM042556.1, on the reverse strand, counting down.
ACACACACACACAGACTGGGGAACACAACCAGACCCCCTTCTGACAAGCCGCCTCCCCTACTTTCACCCCCACTCATTCACTTGGCTGGAAGGAGAGCGAGAGAAAGGGAGAGGGAGGAGGCAGACGATAAAGCCATGTGGCTGGGGGGGGGCTCCATGTCCTGTTCTCTATTGTTTTCGAATGAAGTGACACAGTTTATGTCGTGCACTCTTGCACGCTGTGCATCCTCGCATTGCCTTCCTTCCTCCCACTCATCCCTGTATCCTTAGAATACCCTGAGACTGCCGATGCGTCTGTTCACCGTTCATGCACAAACACCTACACACACACACCATGATAACTATATAACCATTTAATGCCTACCCAATTTTCCACACTATATACATACAGGCTTATAGCAGTGCTACAACCCATCACTTACCTTCTTCTTCTGTCTGCCCTACTGTGCCCTCAAGATGTCTGCCCTACTACGTGTAGCCAATTAATTATAAAATTAATTAATTTTAATCTTTATCATCCTACACCATGTAAAATTAGAGCATACATATGCTAATTTGAGACGGATTTAGCGTAGGATGCAAACTCAGATTATATTCACATGGAAATCTTGCATATGTTTAATAGGAATTGCTTCTGATACTGCACCCAAAGGACAAATACAACAACAGTTAAAATCTCCACAGTCTATTTCATTGCTTTTCCCAGGCAGCATGTATGAGATCTATTGAACAGCTCTCTTAATTTTGTGAAATGTGAAGTGATCATTTTGACACATATTGTCAAAGATTAAATATTCTACATTTAAAAATATATAAATATGTAAACAATGACTTTTACAGAGATTTTCATACATACATGTTATAGCCTGACATACATTCCCTAAAGGCTTATAAGTACTGGATCTTAAACGCCCAAGTTATCCTTAAATTACAGTATCAGCCTCTGCCTGAAGCCTGGAGGCTGCAGCTTTGTAACAGTAATCATTTAAAGTGGGAAGAAGCCTTAAAATGATCTTAGTGTCCCTCAGCAGAGCCGTAAAGGAGCTCCAAGATTACACTGACATATGGTGAGGATGCCTCTCTGCACCGTGCCAATGTTCTTTAAAGCACCAGTCAAAAGGTTCTCAGCCAATGCAGTGTTGTGTTATTCACAGAGAGCAGAGGTAATGTACATATTACAACCTAATTGCTTTCGATTTATGGGTGTTGGGGTCAACATGTAAAAATACATCTGTTTTTTGTTTTTAAATCAATTTTTAAGAAACAAGCTTACATTGTGCTGTTTTTAGCTATATGCTAAATAGTGGGATAATAGTAGAGCATACATGTTATTAGCAAAGTTATTAGCAAGCTAGTTAACCACATTTTTAGTAGCAAGGTGGTACTCATTTACTAGCAGCATTAGATATTTACTATTTTATCAACATAGTAGTGCTGAGTATGCACTATATTTCATTTTCTTAACATACACAAGCTACATTTTTAATCCATAACGTTATGTGGTTGCTTCTTGTCTGTAGGTGGTAATCAATGTTAAAAGCTGTTGATTGTTAATTACATCTCAGCATTTAGCCTAGCTACGTACTGTATAAACATAGTGAGGTAGTAGCATAGCTAGCAAAGTTATTAGCTAGCTAGTTAACCAAAGGTGGTACTACGAGTAGGGTCAGTTATTTACTATTTTATCAACAGAGTAGCCGAGTAGTGCTGACTAAACACTATAGATACTTTTTCTCAAAGGTATATTTTTAACTCATAAAGTTATGTAGCTGCTTCAGCTATGTAGCTGTAGATTGGAAACAAAACAAATGACTAGCTACTAAAGAGAAACTGTTTACAAGAATAAATTCTTTTGAGAATAGATGTAATTTCAATGTAGTTAAGCAACTATTTTTCTGTAGTGTATTTTGTAGTGTAGCTAGCTCAGTTTAGATACATAAAGTACTGTGCAAAAGTTTTAGGCACATGCAAAGAAATGCTGTAGAGCAAAGATGCCTTCAAAATAATGAAATTAAATGTTTCATAAAACATTTTAAAAATACCGTAAAGAGCAGTAAACAGTAGTAAATGAAATAAAGTCAATATTTGGTGTGACAAAAAAATAAAAATACAAATAAAAATAATAATTTTAGTCTCCAGTACAATGTGTGCAGTTTTATAAGGAAATGAGCTGCTAAGTTTTATTGAGCATCTTGCAGAACCAGCCACAGTTCTTCTGGAGACTTTGACTTTCGCACTTGCTTCTTATTTTTGCAGCAAAACCCAGCAGCCTTCATTGTGTTTTTTGTCTGAAAAGTGTCCCTTATGTAATATGCTGCTTTCTTTAATGACATACAAACATTTTTCTGTAACATTTAATTTTGTGCTAGAAAACTAATGTTTGGGAATCTAAAATGTTTTTTTGTACTGACGATAATGTAGAAGTTATAAAATAAAAAATCTATCACAAAGTTTGTACAAAAAAAATAGGGTGCCTAAAACTTTTGCACAGTACTGAAAATACAAAGTAAATGTCAACCTGTAGGGTCCTTACTGGATCACCACTGCTGTCAGTAAAATGCACAGTAAGTATATCACAAAATGCAAGACATCCTAACATGAATATTTTAGCACGTCAAATAATTGTAAAAACAGGAAAAGAAAGAAATATGAAGTGTTGAGGGTCAGTGATCAGATCGGGTTCTCTCTTTGGTTCATTAACAGCAGTTGACGTGCTGGAAGGAGGCTTCTGGTTTGCCAGACATCTGTGCTACTCATATTCTCTGTGCTACATTCAATAACATAACTAATAAATGTTATGCTGCCATCCTTTTGACCTACACTGTAGTTAAAAAGTCAGAGTTAGATGATCTGGCTTTCCCCTAATGAGCCCTAATAAGTCTTGTTTCGGCTCTTAGAACAACCAGACACCAGTGACGTCAATCTGCCAAACTCTTGGTCTGACACGAGCAACTCATCAATCTGTGGAATCAACTGGCAGAACGATGCCCAGCAACAGCGTACCACTTGCATCTAAAAGAAAACAGAGCTGCATCGCTCATCTATAACTGAGAGAGGAGCAAAGATCCCAGCTACGGACTATTGCAAATCAAACATGACGGATATGATGAAGATACTGCGACTGCAGCGTGCGAGTGGTGCCGAGATGCCACTCTGAATCTAAAAACACTGGCACTGGCGAATGAGGCTTAATGCTGAGCTCGAATGGAGCTGTTTCACTATTGGCTGGATACTGTGCTTGTAACTTTTTTTTTTTATAATGGACCAGTGGTTATAGGCATCTAGTCTCAATAAAACTGTCACTACAATGTACAACAATATCTTTAGATTCTGGCATTTCTTTTTATGTGAGTCTTACAAGCTGCAAACATAAAGGCATTGTGTTAAGCTTTGCATAAACAGTAATCCATCAAAGACGATATCTAATAGTAAGCTATGGCAACTCCATCTCTGTTTTTTCATCAGTTGTCATCTATTGGACTGCTATACTGCAGCTTTGCTGTAGAATTGTCCCCTTAAGACATCAAACCTCCCACAGTGCTGATGATTCAAAACACAACATAGTACCAATGGATGATTTACAGTGTAACCTCACCAAATGTTTGAAACCATTAAACTGTAATTAATAAAGACCATATGAGCAAAGCTTCTACCACAATTCTACATGAATAACAGGGATAATGAAGAGGGTCTTGCTCATGTGTGTGTGTGTGTGTGTGTGTGTGTGTGTGTGTGTGTGTGTGTGTGTGTGTGTGTGTGTGTGTGTGTGTAGGTGTGAGTAAGAGCCTCTTTTAGCAGGTTGCTGGTGTTGGGTGTGATCTTCATTCTCTCTCTGAATGGTCGGCTCTATTTAATGGGATGATGTCGGCATCTGCTCCATCATTGCCTCTTTTGTGCCATTATGGCGGCTGCTTCTTTGTGCGCACAAAGCAAGTGAGGGACGGCCTCTCAATTCACTCGTCCCTTGTCAGTAAATTCTACATTTAATTAAGTGTTTGAGCACCTCCTTCACTCTCTTTCTGTCTGTACTCTCTTTTTGATTCTGTATTTACAATAGACGTACAGAATTGAATGTGGAGGTAAAATAATGTTATTGAAGTGTAAGAGGAAAAGGAGGGTGGCTGGAGGCTTATTCGTGAGTTACAGTTACATCCTTTAGTTACAGTTCATATGTAAGAAAACACTGGTCTATATCCATATAATGAAACACATCCTTTAAGGTTGTGTGTGCAATGAAGATGATCTAAAATCTGCTTTCATGTTGCCACATACAACAGGGAAGAACCTGTTCAACTGAATTTACTTATTTTATTTGCACAGTGTATTTTTTGTAACAAGACATTGTCATAAAGCAGCTTTATAGAATACTGACAAAGAAGACAATGAATTGAAGATGTGAATCCCACATGGATACAGCAAATATTGATTCTGGATTCCTTTAGAGTTGACACTCAGCCCAAACTACCGGTCAAATTGCAGTTTGGTGAATGCAGCATCACCCGAGACTTGATTTTGTGGTACTATGAAAAGAGTCTTTGGAAACCAGATCCAAACAGGGTGTTGAGCTAGACTGAATGTTGTGTAAGAAGGAGATAATGTGTTAATAATGTCTCTATTTTTGACCCAATTAACGAATTTTCCTAGCTTGGTTGTGCAACGCAACTTGCTGTGATTAAATTTTTTATAACCCCTAAAACTCACTGAATGCTCACTAACTTTTTTATTAAGTTTCACTGTATTTACTGAATAATGCATAGCAGTTACTGAATTATATGCTTTAAAATAAATAACTGATAAATGTTCATGTTGTCTTTTCACATGCACTTGGCCTGTACCCTCTTAAGACTTGTTCTTGGGATCTTCAAACACACCAGTTGCTGTAGAAGTAGCAATGGTGACCCATTGGTTATGGTTTTGAGCTTCTAATGGGAAGGCTATGAGTTCAAATCCCATTCCCAAGCTGCCACTGTTGTGTCCTTAAGCATAAAGACTTTATACCAGGACTCCTATTCACAATATGCTCATATTGAACATCCTTTCAACATACTTAGTACAGTTTGACTTTATAGTTTACAGTTGTAGAAGTGTAATGCTTTATAATCCCACCACTGGGTGTCACCTTGAAGAGTATGGTTTCCCTTTCAAGCCTGGCTTCTCTCAAAGTTTCTTCCTCATGTCATCTCAGAGAGTTTTTTCTTGCCACTCTTGCCTCTGGCTTGATCATTAGGGATCTAAATATAAATCTACAACCAGATTGCTGTAAAGCTTCTTTGTGCTTTGTGCTCTTGTTACAAGCACTACACAAATAAAATGCAATTGAAATGTATTACATGTAAAGGTAAAGTAGCAAAATACCAAGTCACAAAGAAGAAAATTGTCCTTTAGTTAGTCAAATTTTAGCAAATAAAAAAATCATAGTTCATAGTGATTGATTATTTTAATTGTATGACAGCCCTAGTAGGAAGTAGTGTTACAAAACTCTGGCCATTATTCAGTTTACTGTTCAATAATAGATATGGACAAAGCAGGTTTACATGAATCTTTACTACACACCATACTGTAAATATTCAGGTAAATCTCTACGAATAAATAAGCCCTTCTCTATAGCATAACAAAAAGTGACCATGAGATGTTGTTGGATTGAAGTCAGGTTGTGTTTGTGACCTGAATTTCACCTCAGTGTAAATGACCTAGTTATGTATTGAGCACAACGGAGCACACACTAACATTTACACATCTACATGTTCTCCTGCTGATAACATGAAGAATTTATGTGTGAAGTATGTGAAGAAAGAAAAGAAAAAAAAACCCACTGGAGTCCTGCTAGGGGCCTCCTGAAGCTCTAGCATCATTTCAAGGGTTTAGACTCTTAACTGTAGTGCATAACTCAGCACTGTCATTTCCACTGAAATGCTTTTGATAGCTTGACATTTTTTCTGGTTTGGTTTGTGCATAATGTAAAAAAATATATATATATACATTTTCTTTTGTGAGATTTGTAACATTTCTACACATTTCTAGCCTAAATGTATAAGTCTGTAATCTCAGTTATCAACAAGTGAAATGTTACAGGTTGTGTGTAATCCCCCCCCCTCCCACCCCCTGACCCCCTTTCACAAATAAAAGGGAAATAAATCCTCGTCTTTCACTCAAGCATCTGGTCAGTGCCCCGGGACAGGAGTTACCATGGTTACCCTCCCCTCTGTCCTCCTCAGGCAATGGATGGGCCTGCTGTTGTGTCTTAGGAGCTTGGGTTGCATCCACACAGATTGATGTGGTGGGGTAAAAGGAGGGGCATGATCAACACTATCTCTACATCTCTTACAGCTCATCTAACTTTAACTGTCTGAATGGGACTTATAATGAGAGGAAAGGAATGGGAGGGGTCATGCTTCTTCCCCTCTGCATCTCTCTTTCCGTCTATCTCTGTATCTCTCCAGGTACCCGGTTCACGTTACTGCTGCTGTGGTTTCACTCTTCCGGATTACTCTCTTCATCCGGCTTGGAGGGGAAACTCAAAACCCACCCGGGAGACAATCTTCCCCTCTTACTAACTCTCCCTCACTCTCGCCCACTCTTTATCATCTGTAATTCATTCTTGAGACATGTTTGTTGTCCATCGTATGGAAAGCAAAAGCTTTGAGTGGTGTTATTTTTTGCATCTTCATGCATAAACATACTAAAATCTAAATTTACTCTAATGTTGCAGAAATGCATGCATCTGGAGATTTAATGCTTTGCTTATTGCTCATGAATGTGCATTTCTGTGTGTGTCTGAGCCCCTGCTAGAGATGAAAGGTTTTTTGTATTGTCTGGGAAATGCTGCGTTCTTTAATTATCCTGCTTGTTAGCGAGCATTCAGAGTTCTGTGAAGAACACCAGAACTTTCCTACTTAGATTTAATAAGCTCCACTTAAAGTGTAAACATTCGCTCTATCTTTTAGTTCCCATAACCATCAAAGGTTTGTTAAAAGGAAGTTCCATTAAAGCCTTTTCTCTCTTACTCGCTCTCTCTATTTCCATCTTTCTTTCTCTCTTACTCTATCTCTAATTAGATGTACTTCTTCCTTCTTCTCTGGGACATAATTGATTTTCATTTGCATAAGAAACTAGATCCATCCTTACCACAGGTCAAAAGGTTTCTAGCTAAATGAAATGGAGAGCAAACAAATTATTTCAAGTACTTCTTCCGTCATTCTGTTTTCTTATTATTGTTTTTTTTTTTTTTTTTTTTTTTTTTTTTTAAATGGTTAAGAGACCTCAGGTTCCAGCACCTTCCACATTTCACTGAACATCTGGGAGAAAGCTGATTACATGTGTCAATTCAGCATTGGCAGTCTGCATAATGTTTAACAGAATGATAGATTTAATGCTGAACATCGAATTTCCAAAAAAAAAAAAATCTGAACCACAGAAAGCTCGCCATCTGAGAATATTAATGTGCCTCTTTTCTATCTTTCACTTTCTCTCCCTCCCTCTCTCTCTGAATGGGGCAGATAAGGGTTAGGCTTAGCTTGTTGCTCCTTCTCTTCATCCATATTGATGAAACAGAGCTTCAGCTGCCCTAGTTTCCTCTGCACTGGCTCTGCAGCAGCCTCGCCTTTATATGCTGTTGCTGAGGTGCACAGGAGTGGGTGAGGTCGCAGCTCATGCCACTTTCATATGCAGCAAAAAGTGGCACGGTTCACCACACCCTACAAAACTAACTGCATTAATAATAATTTGTTCACAATATCATTTGTCCCATATCAACCTGATAAACAAAATAAAATAGAACAAAACTTTGAGAACCACAAATTCTCACCTTCTTCATTTTAAAGAAGAGACAAATAATGAGATGAAATGCATGAGAAAAGCACTACATAATGAATAGCAATGCACTATCTAACACCAGCTACCTCAAATAAACATCCAAATGTACGTTTTAAACCACATTAAACTGTAATTCAGTCTCTGAAAAAGGCCCACTAAACACTGGAACCATAATTATCAACTATCAGCAATACCATATCTACCCTTATCTCATAATGAAATCTGTCATGAAGATATCAGTCAAGACGTCTGCACTCACACACTCATTCTGCGAAGATTTGTGTCCATTAAGAGCATGTATAATTCACAGTATTTTTGCTGACTATGTCACTTGGACAATGCTGTACAGCAGGATCCTCACAGTTATAGGGTGGAACTAGAAGATTCTGCAGTGGAGGAGGTTGAAATATAAACGAGCAACACAGGAAAAAATGTTTCACCTGTGTTAGTTGGGAAAACTTAAAATCACAAGACTAGCTAACACTTTCTATGAAGCCCATATTCATAAATCATTATAACTGTGCATACAATTCTTTGGTAATGATTCCATGTAAACATTTTACAAACTGTAATAATGCCTTATAAAGCTCTAATAATGTGCTATAAGTAACTCTTTGGTAACTTGTTGTAATCATGTTGTAATGCATGTAAAGTGTCACTGCTCATTATGATGTCATGTGGTATACTACCATAGGTGGAAAGTAATACACTACATGTCCTCATGTTATAGTGCTCGACTGCATAGTTCATAGCCCCTTTTTAGTATAAATAAATCATAGTATTTTACTTGAGGTTTTTAAAAATAAAATATTCATCATTACAGAGTAAAAAATAATAATGCATTTAACCCTGAAAGACTGTAGGCTAGTTAAAAGACAGTAGATGCGAATTTTAATAATTCACTTTTGGGACACAATCAAAATAAAGCAGTTTACTGTTGAAAGTCTACGCTTCAGGAGCCAAATGTCTGAGACAGTGAAGACAGATGAGCATCCGGTATCTTCAGTTTAAAATGCTTCAAAGGAAACAGCATGATAATGATCTGCAAATTATGTGAGCCAAAATCCATGGAAAAAGCATTTCACATGTACAGGTAAGCTAGAACCTGAGCACAGTAAACTAGACTAGCTAGCCAAATCTTTTGATGTTTTACAGTAAGAAAGCTCTGTTATTAAACTTAAGATGTCACTTCTATGTTGTGTTAAATATATCTATATACGTGCTGCTACAGCCTGTAGGTAACACACGGGATAATGTATAAGGGGCATATTTGCTAGTTAGCTAACTATGTAGCTAAAAACATGTATGGATTTACATGAGCTAGCTTGCTAGCTAACAAACCTTGAAACCTCAACAGCATTTGGCTAAGTTAGCTAACTAGCTAACATTACCTTTCTTCATTTGCTGTTGGTAATGGAGGTGGTGTTCAATTCAGCATTGTTCACTTCGTTAGTTAAGAACTGTTCAAAATACATTCCTCAGATATTTTACATTTTCGGATTATGGACATGTAAAAAAAGTAATTTTAGTTGTTTTTCAGTAGACAACTTATTTACTCATATTTTCTTGATCACTACTTTAGGGTCACAACAACTAATCGATAAAATCATTAATAATCGATAATTAAAATAACAACGAATTTCGATATGGATTAGTCGGGTGTGTGACGTCACTGTGGATAACCCCTGTCAGTGACGTCACTTCACAATGGTGAAAAACACATTTCTATGAATAAAACACAACTGAAAAACATCGGAGGTCACAGAGTGAGCTGCTGCGGGAAAAGTGCACAATCCAGGTTGTCCAAAATGTGTGCTGTTTAATGTGTTCCAGACATGTTTTCTTCAGCACAGAAATGACATTTTTACATTTATATCCTTATCTGTAAATGCTAGAAAGTCACGCCAGTATTTCCATTTTACATAAAGGCTCGTCCTGACAGCAAGTGAGTCTCCATTAAACTTCACTGAATGAGCGCGAGTCACGCATGCGCGTCAATCAAACAGCACACAATAGAAAGGAAGCGCAATAACTCTGACTAATATATACATTTTGATCAAATATGTTGTTTGATGCTATATTTAGCTATATTTAGAAACAAAAGTAATTGTGTTTTTTTATGAGAGCAGTAACTGTAATGGGGTTATAACATGTAATTGTATATAAATGTAAGAAGTGTCATACATTTACAGAATAAAGTAACGTGTTATTGTGTTCAAATGAGTGAATGTGTGTTACTGCAGAACATTCAACCTCTTACCAGTTAACAGTTTGTGCTTTTGTTTTTCTTTTTTAGCATTTTTAATATAGCGATTTAACTTCTGCTTTAAAGCTTGTGGACAATCAGTTGTTTTTTTGTTTTCAAAATATAATGTTAATGTTTTTTTAATCCTTTGCACAATGTATAATGCATAGCCCACATAGATACATTTAATAGCTTTTTCATAGCCTTCAATTTGCACAGTGTTTGAAGGACAACATTGGGCAGAATGTGAAATAACGTTTTTTCGAAAAAATACAGAAAATAAAAATTGGCCTTTTAATCCAACTAATCGGTTAATAAAAGAAATCGACAGATTAATCGATTATCAAAATAATCGTTAGTTGCAGCCTTACATTACTTTACTTATACTCAGGTGAATTATTACTTTAGTAGCAATACTTTTATTCGTCAGTATGTTTTGTACTCTTTCCGCCATTATGTGCTGTACAGTCTTTATACTTAATAATAACCTGTGCATCATTATAAAGCAACTATAATATTTATTAACATTACAAAAGTTATGACTTGAATGAATATCTGTGGAGTTTACATTAATTTATACCACGGTGCTGTTGAATTGTTGATTCAGATTGGTTAGAAGAAGTGGTGTTGGTATTGATTAATTTTTTCATATGGTGAAGTTTTCTGTGAGCAGACTTTTAGTTAGTATTTTCAGAAGGAGTTTCCCATGTCAGTAGTCTATTGTCAAGCTGTAGCTGTAGGTTTTCTGTCAGAGACCGGGCTTTGTGGTTTCACTGTAAATTAACAAGCTATTTTGTTTTGGTTTTGTTTTTTAATTCAATAAAGAGAAAAAAGAGAGTCTGGTGAGGGAATTAGCTGCTATTACGTAAGTGATAACAGGAATTAAGTTGCTTCATGGGTGTACCCCCAATATTAAACATAAAGGAAGAAAAAGTATGATGTCATTCTTTAATTCATTTATGTTTTAAAAAAAAAAAAAAAAACAAGAAATACAACATTTCTGGACATGCTGTTATTGAAAAAGAATTAACTGAAGTGTGGGAAGTCCCTCAGTTTCACCTTCAGTCATATCACACAACCCCATCATTGTTTTTATGATGGAAATTATCACCTACTGTATATGCAAACATTTGGCATCTTTTTGAGTGAGATCATCTCCCATCCTCTGATTTGACTAAAATTCTCTGTTGCGTGAAAGTGAGGCCAGATGTGAGAAGTTTTTTTGACTATGATGATTGAGACATTTGCTGTAACAGCTTGCCATCCTTACGGTGTGGGAGAGAGGAACCTGAGATCACACCAGATCAAAACCCACTTCCCCAGCAAACACTGTAATTCCTTACAGCCTCTATGAATCTAACATTCAGCCTTATTATGCATCCAGCCCACATTCTGCAACCGTAAAAAAAAAAAAAAATCATTCAGGAACCAGTGATCAGTGTGTATAATTTCATATTTACATGCATGTTATGTGATTCAGTTATGTGCATGCATTGAATTCTGTTAGCACGGCTGGTCTAAGGCTGGGAGCTGCTAACAGTTAAAGCCCACTGAGACATGTTTATGATTTCAGGCTTTATAAATAATCTTGACTTGTTATTCCATTGGTCACCAAGGTTTGCTGCTCAAAACAACCAAACATTTAGAGCCAAAATTGTTTCTGTTTGATGATCATAATTTCTTAACAACCTCTAAATGAATTTCCATGGTAGACCGAGCACTAATGGCATCCATAAAATTCTTCTTCCCCTCCTTTCATTTTCTCACTCCTCCATTCCGAGCTACAGGAAGTGAGTGAAGCTGCTGTAGCTAGATCAGCTGCACGTGAACATGTTAGCATGCGTCAGCTCACTCATGCCCTATTTGTCTGAGCACAGCTTGGCGCCTAGTGAGCGAAAGCGGAGCTTTTGTTACCCACTCAGGCAGCCTGGCACTGAGATGCCCAATTAAGTGTGAAAAGCTGCTGAGCTGATGTTGGAGTACTGATAATTTATGCTAATAGGGTCTCTTCTATAGCTCGCTCCCCCACCTTCAAATAACACCCTCGCTAACATTCCTCTTACCCCTTAAATAACATTATTTTCTCTAAAACCCCCTCATCTCTCAAATCGCGGCACCTTTCCTGAAACCACCCTCATTGTCATAAACAGTGGTACCCTCCCTAAAAAGAACCCTTAACCCCTCTATTGCTCTTTTCTTCTATCCTCCTCTCGGGCTCCTCTCTCAGACAGGGTAGGTTGCAGCATGGTGCATGTATAATGCATCATAATATGCATAATATGCCCTAAGCCAAAGGGCTGTAGCAGCAGTGTAAATTCTTTGATTACATGGCAGACATGCAGAGAGGTAGTCATGGTGTTGCTCATAAATAACGCCATCTGGAGGGTTGTGTTTAAAAGTAATAAGCATGTTCCACCACTGTCATCAGCCATGCAGGGGTCTGGAGCTCGATCTCACCACACACAGAGATAAACTCCCACCAGGCCACAACTTTAGGGACCATTCCTTCAGCTCCTAAGAGAATTGATTTTGTATGAAAAAAGGTTTGAGGAATTGAAAGTGGATCTATGCATTTGTGTGTGTGTGTGTGTGTGTGTGTGTGTGTGTGTGTGTGTGTGTGTGTGTGTGTGTGTGTCCATTGTTAAAAGCGCTATACAAATAAACTGAACTTGAACTTGAACTTGAACTTGTGTGTGTGTGTGTGTGTGTGTGTGTGTGTGTGTGAAGACTGAGGTATAGGATGGCAGATAAAAGCTAGAAGAAATTGCATGAATTTCTATACGGTGTTATTGGAAAAGCGCTGAAATCAGGAGCACACGTCAGCAATGCTACAGCCTGACCACAGATAGAGTATATCGGTTTTTCTGCCTCAGCTAAACACCAGTGCAAAATCAAAAACTGATGGATTTTATATTATTCAACATCCCTCACTAAGCCATACCCAATTAACCCTAATATTCACCCACAGGGATAAGACACACCCACATACCTGCTCTGACAAACCGGTACACAAATCCATCATTCCAGATTAGCATTTTAATATGGTCAGAGTCGCCAACCACTTCCCTACAATGCTATCCTCAAAAGTCGATCTGGAGATATGCATTAGGCAGGCCTTCTTAAAATGCTAATTTAATTATAATTACGTTGGTCATCTCTGTACCTTGTCTCTAGTTATCGCTAAATGATGCTGTCACACGTCTTATTCTTTTTTAATCGGGTTAATTAATCATCAAAAGAGCAGTGTTCTGACAAAAAGAGCAGGCAGGTCATTTGATAATGCATGCTCTGAGGGTAAAAGTGTAAGCGCTGGTGTTTTTTTGTGTGGTAATCGTGCATGGTGCAGAAGAGGAGAAACAGCAACACATTCACTCATACCCACACATACATATACACCCACACACACATACAGACAGGGGACAGATTAAAGGAAAACACTGTGACTCTGTTATGCTGTGGAGGACATTTTGCCAGCATGGTTCAAGTCCACTTGTCTGCTTACAGGGAAGCATCACTGCAAATCAATTCAAATTTCTTCTGACTGATCACCTTTATCCTATGATGAAACCTTTCTATCCTGATGAGACTGCTCTCTTTCAGGATGACCAAGATACGAAGGCTCACTGAACTGTTTGATGAGGATGGAAATGAAGTAAATAACATGCTATTGCCTTTGCAGTCACCAGAACTCAACATTTATGAGAGATTTTGGATCATCAAACACCAGTTGATCGAATAACAGTGCTTCCTTTAATTTGTCACCTGTATATATGGAGTTATATATAATACAGAATTTCTGACAGCTAATATCAGGTGAGCACAATGTGTCGGGAACAAAATGTGCACGGCTCACCACTGAAACAGAGACGTGGAACGGAGTGTAAGATTACATCAGCACACTGGAAGAGAAACAGAGAACTGAGAAAAAATAGATTTTTCATCCTAAGCCTTGGCTACCAACACAAATGTACAGAATGAAATAAAACAGTTGTAACGAACATCTTTAAAAATAAATAAATAAATACATTTAAAAAATAGCATATTTCATCCTAATCTCTAGTTGATGAACTACATCAAAATCAACTTCATCCACCTTTACTCTCTGAAAATAAATGTGTTTAAAATGAGAGACATGAGAGAAAGTCTTACCAAAGGAGTTTTATCTAAATTTCCATTATTGGTGCAATGCAGTAAAAAGTCATTCCTTTAAAATGTTTTGTGGTGTTCATTTGTAAGAGAAAACTAACTCTGTTGGTAATCCACTCTGAAAAAATAGTCCCCTCTCTGAAAGGATGAACTGTGCAAATTTAGAAATCGTTTACACACTTTTTTCTTAAGACTGCATGAAAAGTTTCTACAAAAATACAGTTCACATAATGTTTATTAACTGCTGCAACAGCCGCCCTTAGACATCCATCAATAACATGTGAGTTCTAAATGAGTTTTTAGTACAACAAAATGTAAAATTCTTGTGAAAATTGCACATAGGCTACATATATGGTATAGATTTCACTGAAAAATGCTGAAGTATTCCCTTAAGTACTCCCAAACTCCTAAGGCACAATGCAAAAGTATAAAGTATCCAAGCAAACAAAAGGCTATTCTGCATTTTGAGTTGTCTAGTCATTTATCAAATTGTATATAAAGGGGGAAAAAAAGCAAATTAAGGTAAACACACTAAAGAGCGTAGGAGGAATGGTGTGTTCTGCCTCTAGACTTAAAAGCTTCTCTCCAGGAGGTGAGAAGATATTGCTATGAAATATGAGGCTCCTGAGGGGAAACACAGCTTATTCCAATACTCAAATAGTCCCCTGTCTTCTCATTGCTGACTCTCCTCCATATCACTGCAAATGAGCAAAACAAAATGAACATAAAATGTGTATGTGCATGCATGCACACAGACAGACAGACACTCTCGCGCACACACACACACACACACACACACACACACACACACACACACACACACACACACACACAAGTAGAGACTGAGATCACTGGGCCTGGACGGCTTCACCTTGGGACCTGCTACCATTTGCATATATATTGGGAACATACGTTTTTGGTTTATTATAAGTGTAGCTGCTCACACTGGTGGTGGCGTTGGTGGGGTGTAGAGCTTCAGGGGCTAAGGTTGAGAAGGGAAGGGGGGTGATGCTGATGAAAGGGGGGAACCTAGAAGACCCTCCATTCCCTTATGTGTGTGTGTGTGTGTGTGTGTGTGTGTGTGTGTGTGTGTGTGTGTGTGTGTGTGTGTGTGTGTGTGTGTGTGTGTGTCAGCTAATTTTGGAGAGATAATTACAAAACCAAGACTTCCATACTAATGAAGCAGACTGGCTTTTTGTTCCTATTCTGAGAGGGGTTTTTTTGTCCAGACAGATTCAGTGTTCATCAAGGATGTGATGCAGATGATTAATTTTAGGGTTGCACTGGCACATATATAGTTGGAATTCAGTGGAAACAGTAACTATGGAGTTCTTTTCCTGTCAAATGTATGTAAATGCAACAATATAATTGTAATTTTATAAATTCCAAATCTATAATCAGAACTCTAAATCTGCAACTTTAAATGTAAGAATGTTCACAGCTTATCTTACATCGGGCAGGGCCAGATAACCAACTCCAGATTGCTAAAGGGCAGGGTAAAGTGAACAACTCCAGTGAGCTGAGGGGCAGGGAAAATTAAACAACTCCACATAGCTAAGGGGCAGAGTAAAATGAACAACTTCAGAGAGCTGATGGTCAGGGCAAACTGCCCAGCTCCAGATAGCTGAAGACCCATTTATACTCAACAGATGACTTTGCGTGCACGTGCAGAAGGAGTGGCAATGTGAGCAGCATTGTTCACATACTTGCCTGTGTTCTTTATGTACCTCTGGAGGCTTAGACGTGACCTCTATATGGCCTGTCAGAGCCAAATCATCCCCGTCAGGTTTCCATGTCAAACTGCAATGTTTAGCAATTCTATGCACAGCAGTGTTAAACACACTGAAGTACTCCGTCTTTCTTTAAAATTTTCTACCATCATTGTGATTGTTTTCATGAGCTGCCTCTCAAATCAATAAGACTTTACATTGAAAAGTATTTACTAGTCTAGAAAATACAGTAAACTGGTACACAAAACATACCTTTCGGTAGGTTTTGAAGGGTCAATGAGAGGTTTTTAAAATTCAAATACTATCTATAATAGAAAAAACAGCTAGTGTTTGTGAGTTAGTGTGTGCTAAAGAATGGCTAAATAATGCAATTTAAGACACAATGCTAGTTTGTTTAGTCAGTTGTAGACACAGGGTCACATGGTGCTTTACCGCCCCCACTATTTACAATTGTATTGCACCATGCAGACGAAATTTCTGAGGATGTGCACAATTGATTCTCCAAACAACTGCAGGATATGTGTGGCAGACAGCTCGCATAGACATACATGTAGTTAAAAGCAAGAATAATTCAGCCTCCAGGGGCAGGGTAAAGTGAACAACTTCAGAGGGCTGAAGGGGTTGGACGTAATAATCAAATTCAGATAGCTAAGGGGTATTGTAAAGTGAACAGAATCAGATAGTTGATGGGGTGTGGCCAGCTGGAAACACCAGACAGATGAGGGGCCAGGATTACAAGTTCTTCTACGAGTTGCCGCACCAAACTATAATTGCACAGAATACTGCAAGCACACTGGCAATCTGTAAACCCTGAAAAGATGATATAGATGGATTTTGTTAGATTTTTTTTCTAAGAAAATATCCATCCATCCATCCATCCATCCATTTTCTGTACCGCTTATCTTATACAGGGTCATGGGGGATCCAGAAGCCTATCCCAGGGAACTTCGGGCACAAGGTGGGGGACACCCTGGACAGGGTGCCAATTCATCACAGGGCACACAATCGCACACATATTCACACACCCATTCACACACTACGGACAATTTAGAGATGCCAATCAGCCTACAACTCATGTCTTTCGACTGGGGGAGGAAACCGGAGTACCCCAAGGAAACCCCCAGAGCACGGGACGAACATGCAAACTCCCTAAGAAAATATGCAAATGAAAAAACTGTCTCAAGAGCTATCCGGGTACAAGGGTGTAAAAGCATGCATTTGGGAAAGTCTTAAGGCTTCCAGTTGTGTTCAGCGCAGTGCTTTCAATATGGCTTGCAATTCTGTGATACTGGCAGAGAAATTACAGTCATTATTCACTTAATTGCTTGTGCTGTTTATAAGAGAAATGGAGATAATGGTTGCGATGTGACGACAAGTAAAATTTTACACTTCATTTTCAAATTACATTCATAATCATTTTATCAATCCCACAAAAAAAAATTATAAGATCACAGCGACACATTTAAATGTACTGTATACAGTATGAAATGGTGTACTGTGGCAAAAATAAATTAGTTAACTTATCACACTTAAGCAGTTATTTCATGGAGTCTCTTTAATATAATGTTTCATGACAAGTTAAATTAATGAAACATACTTTAGGTCTGTAACTTTAGGTCTGTTTGCTCTCAGCAAAACCCATTCACAGTGATTGTGATTGGTCCAAATAGCCACAAAGGGTTTTAGGTAAGACATGTAAAAGACCACTTATTAGTAAGCTTCCATGCAGGCTTTGACAAAGAGGCATGCTAAATGTGCACAGAGGGAGCTCATGGGCACCTTTCTGAAGCCTAAAATGATAAATGTGGCCCCCTATAACCTCACTGACCTAGCTGGACTGCACAAACGAGGACTGCTGTGTTGCAAGTACGCCACTTGGGACAGGGCTGCACCGTCTCACATTTACTCTCTCTGCTTATCTAGGCACTTTTTGTACAGCACAGGCTGTAAACAGGTGTGGATCTGTGAAGCATGAGGAGGAAACGGTTTATCAGTCTGTTGAATACATGTTCTGTCCGTCATGGACGAATGAGACGAAGACAGTACCGAAGTACTGTGTGTGTGTATGTGTGTAAGATAAATAAAGGCGTGACGGTGGACACGTCAAAAAGTGAAATGTCACATGACTAAAAATGACTGTGAGAAGAAAAGAAGTGAGGAGGACTAAATGAGTGCGCACTGGCCTGAATAAGTGTGGCTGCTCAGAGCTCCACTGAGAATAAGCCCACACATTCTTTCAGTTTGTGAGTCCCTGTGCTGTGCTGTTTATTCACTGGAATAGACTGCTGAATTTTGCAGCGTCGGCACTTCACTGGGCCTCACGTATTTAGGAAATGGAAATTCCTAATACTGTTGCATATCAAGAACATGACATTTTCAACATGTGCTGGCGAAGGATCATACTGTCTTTAACAGCTGAAATGCACGTTTTCACGTGCACATATTTTTACATCTGAAATGTAGAAGTAAACACGCATGTGAACTATATGTTAATATGCAGTATGCATGCAAATATATATATATTTCCATTGGTATATAAATAATAAGGCTTGGAAATGGTCACAATAAATATGCTTCATATATTAGGCTCTGTGTGTGTGTGTGTGTGTGTGTGTGTGTGTGTGTGTGTGTGTGTGTGTGTGTGTGTGTGTGTGTGTGTGTGTGTGTGTGTGTGTGTGTGTGTGTGTGTGTGTGTGCAGACGATGCAGTTGGCATGAATGCTAAATGTGTGACAAATGTTGGCACGATGTCGAGGGACCATTGGCTCACCATCAGCAAGATCTGGCTCTGAGTCATCCTCCATAACCGACATAAAAGCCTCCTCTCACGTTCAATTTCTCTCTCTCTCTCTCTCTCTCTCTCTCTCTCTCTCTCTCTCACACACACACACACACACACACACATACACACAAACATACACTTGAGCTGCAGGGTGAGATAACTGCCCCTTACCTCCAATATCATAGACATTGTGATTCATCATTGTTGAATCTGAAGTTCCTCATCTTCCATTGTTCAAGTGTAAAATGTGTAAAACACACATCTTCACACACCACATACTCTTTCATACAGAAATCTTTGGAGCTGAGTAATGAGTACGATGCTTTAATCATTATGAGCTCACATTTCCAGAGTGTGAAGAGCAGAAAGAAGAATCAATAGCTCTGTGTTATTCTTCCATTTATCAAGCCCAAATGACACTTGTCAAAACACCTCTTAGTCTCCATTACGTCTCTCTGTGTGTCTCTCTATGCTTTCTATGTACTGTTCTCTTTACCTGCCTTGTGTATTACTCCACTAGTTTCCCATGTCTGCTGCCTTAAAGAAGGAAAGGGGGAAGAAAAACGAGTACAGTCCACTCTGTCCTCCTTCCATCCCCCCTCTTTGCTTCAGAGGACACACTTTGATCTGAAGCTCAGCTCATCCTTGAGGGGGAGTGAAGACTGAAGGATTGAACAGCATCCTATAGCCGGATTATTCCAGTCCTTTACACTAGAAATCTAATATACAATGTCAGACCGGCTTTCTACTCATTAGGACATTACCCTTACAGAAAAAAACACATAAATGTCATGTGCTCATATGTTTTTTACATGTGAATAGTATGTGATCACATGTGGAAAAACATGTAAAGGTGCATTTCACCATGTTATATCCTGAAATTGTGCATGTGAACTACACAAAGTACACATGACATCATGTGAAAAATATGTGTAAAATAAACATAAGGCGAGGTATGCAGGCGAGGATGCAAGTGCAGGTTGACGGGTTTTTATTATCCAAGCAGTCAAAGCAAGAACGAGATTCAAGGTCAGGGTCAAGATGCAGGCAAAGGTCAAGCAATCAACAAACAGCATAAATGAGACTAGGCAAGTGCAAGACGAGGAAAACAGAAACAATGTCGTAAACCAGAATAACTACAAGCAATCAAAGGCTTGGTAATGACTGGTGAAAAACAACACAGAGCATATACTTCGCAAAGGTGTGTGTGAATTGTGAGTGCTTATATACTGTGAACGTGGCTGTGGTTGTTATTGAGTCCAGAGGCCGGATTCACGCAAACCTTCTTAAGAAAGAAGTTAAGAAAGTTAAGATAAATTCTAAGAAGTTTGTTAGAATGTTCCTAAGTTCTCAAATATCTTCTTAAGAACATTTCTTAAGAATAAAATGACAGTATTATAATACTGCCAAATTTTAAATGTATCAATTTATTATCTTTTTTTTTTAAGTAGCAATCACCTCCTGATCATTTATTCAAATGTAAAGGGCGTGAGTTGTGTTTGTTTAACAGCATTGACCGATATTAACCATCATAGGATTTACTTGCTGGAAAGTGGAAACCAATAAGCCAAGTATGCTAGTTTACATAAGTAAAATATTGTAGTAGTTATATTTTATCTTGCAAGATTTATAATTTTATGTTTAATATTTGAAACAACCCAAAAAATTTATTAAAAATCTTACTCTTTGGGAATCTACAACAAGTTGGCAGTTATCCTAACTTTAAGAAGTTATTTACGGTGATTTTTAAGAACATTCTTTTTAAGAGTTTGAATTTTTAAGTTTTATCTTAGGAACAATCGTAAGAAAAGAATTTTGGGGAATACAAAATATTCTTAACTTTTATCTTAAGATAGGAAATCAGAAGATAATGGCAGTTAAGAAGAATTTTTGTTTCGTGAATCCGGTCCCAGGTGTGTGCAACCAGTAATCAGGTGAACATGAATGTGAGAGTGTTTGGCTGCATCCGAAATCACGTACTACCCTACTACACAGTAGGCAAAAAGCAGTATGCGAGAGGGGTAGTATGTCTGAATTCTCAGTAGGCGAGAAACAGTAGGTGATAAATACCCAGATGGCATACGTCTTCCGGTGATTTTGCAGTGTGCAACCAATGGACACTACGCAAGTCAAATATCCCATCATGCAACGGGACTGGTGCAGACAAGCTCAGAAAAAAAAATGGCGGAACACAGCGCATCGGCTCTTTTTAAGTATTAAACCTTGGTTAAACAGGACTTGTTTAACAATGCCCAAATAAATTGTTAACTTGTTGAAGGTTTAAACAAGAAAACAGTTGTCACAGCGTTTGAAAGCTTTTTGTGATCTCCATCATGCCTTAGCTGGCCAAGCTAATGGCAACAAATTTACCTCAGCCTGTTAACACTGCCCACATTAAACTGCTAATTCAGTTAAATTTCCTGATATGCATTTTGCCATAAGTGCGGTTGCCTTAATCTGGTGGTTTATGATGACGTCGAAGGTCACATGACAATGCCAATGTGACGCATGTAGTATGTCCGTTGATTGTATTCATACTACACACACATACTGATTAGTACGTACTGTTTCAACGGTCGTGCAGTAGGTACTGCATTGAATGCAGTACGTACTGTCACAGTACGCAATTTCGGACGCAGCTTTTGTGATGGCGGTGTGTTGGCAGCCATGGCCACGCTGTATTCTGGGAGTTGTGGTTTGAAGCCAATTCCAGCGTATCCATGACAATAATGAATTATGTGCTAAAAGTTTACATGTGAAATAATGAGTCATTGGGGAAAAATCACATGAAAAGTTTGCATATGAAAAATGTATGAAACATAACATGTGAAGTGTCTAAAAATTACATGTGTATGATGTGATATAAAATTGTGCATACATATCCAAATAAACAACAAATACAGTACATCTTTTTTTGTGTTTTGACTATTTTGTGAAGGAAGCAGTGTCACTTCTGTTGATCAGGGTAATGTTAGAATTCTGGAGCAACGCTAGGTATTCTTTAGAAACTACACTCATCATCTGCACCGAATCATGAACAGTCAATCATTTATACTGTCTCAGTGGTTTCCCAAGTCAAGTCCCAAATGAACATGAATGAGGTCGATTATAAATGCTAAATTTGACTTACCTCAGAGGTGGGAAGTCGGAATTACGTCTTTTTAAACTTCCTGCATTTGAGCTACAAAGTGGGAAAAACATGGATGCCTCCATGTTCATCATTTGTTGGCAACAAGTTTCCTCCTCAAAATAACAAATATAATCAATGTTATGGATTTAACGAGCAAATATATCTGTGCATTAACTGATCTAGAGCAAATACTTGAATATCCACAACATAATTCATTTAATGGTAAGAAGTGCTACTTTGCTTACTGCTGATACTGTGAGCAGCCATGTTGATTTTGTGTCACTTTCTGAACTTGGGGTTGAGAAGACCATCCCAAGTTCTTGACTAGGAATTCTGAGGTGAGGGGCGTTTTCTTTGTCAGAGGCCGGAAATTCATAGTTACAAACTTTAGCTGAATGCAGCATTATTATGCCATTGATTACACCTTGTGACATGAAGCATTAGTCAATCCTAATAGTTTCAATGTCAAGCCATTAATAGATATTGATATAGATATTTTAACCCTGCCATCTAATATCACCACCATCCATCACTGACGTTTTTTTTTATCAGGTGGTGGATAGAAATGGGACCGTTTACTTTTAGCTACTTCTCCATTTACTCTGAATTGTTGTTGCATTTCATAGGTCTTTATTGCTGCAGAGGATTTCATCTTTGGTGCAAGGATCTGCTCAAGAATCCACCAGAATCACACAAGTGTCAGTTTACATGTCACCTTGTAGATCATATAAATGACATACTGATTGTTTACATGGCCAAGTAGTATTTTGTATTTGACATGCATATATGTATGAGAAATACTAGACAGAGTCCTGCACTCTGATATGCTTTTGCAGGTCTCAGCACATTTGGGCTTAAACGTTATTGTTAACATGCAGTGAAGCAACCAGTGAAGCTTAACTGTATTGCTGGAATCAAACACACACACACACACACACACACACACACACACACACACACACACACACACACACACACACACACACACACACATAGGAACACCTGCCAGCACTTGGCTGCCATAACCATGCTCCACAGCACACACCCTACAAATGACCTGTGCTCCATTTGTGCATGCACACAAATTTGCAGCCTATAAACTAAAACCCTTCTGTGTGTGTTCGCTTTGAGCAGACAACAGTGGTAACACCCGTCACAGTAAGAAGTGAATACAGAGGGCAAGAATAACCGTATGTGAAAGAATATGAGTTAGACAGAGAGGAGAAATAAGGAAAAGAATGAGCGTCACTCCTCCCTAATCCCTCGTTCTCTAAAGTAGGCTCCAGAGATGCCATTTTGGGCCAGATGACAAATGGCTCCTGTCTACCTCACTGAGGAAGAAAGGCATTCTGGGAGATAGCTCATTTCCACATAATTACTCTCCACTACAGTCCTCTGTACTCTTCTTCCACTTCTCCTTACTTCTCCTCCATTCTCTTGTCCTGTTCTGCCACTTACTTTGCCTCTCTTGTTAAGAGTTGTGTTTTTTCTCTCATGAATTAGCCCTCATTAGTTTCAATTCAGCCTTTCTCGCACATTGCTGGCCTCATTACTGTGGTTTATGAGGCCTCGGTGGATATATCCCACACTAGTAATCAGAAGGCTGTGGATTCAGAAGGTTCTTATTAAAACAGGTATGACAGAACTAGAACCTGAGGAACTCTGCTCTGGGATTTTAATCATCAGGTGCAATATGAAGGGGTGCAGTATATAGAGAAATTTAGCTAATGCTGTAGTACCACCATTTTGGTTTACTTTACTGCAGATTGTTTTTATTTGTATTATTTTTAAGCATTAGCAAATTGTTGTTTCAATGTCTCTGACAGAGGATTAGACTGTAAGGTTACAAAAATAACATCCGTGCAATATTCTGAAAACATCATGTTGTGATAGTTTGTTTCACAATGTGTCACATATGCAATCCTAGATTTAAACTAGATCTAAAAAAAAAAAAAAAAACTATTTGGTTATGTTTACTGCCTTCCACTTGACCATGGGGTGAAACCTGTTTGAGTTCGGTTTGCAGTCAATGCTAAGTGCTATTACACTCTAATTTTAATCAGGCAGAGTCTTTTCTTAGTAATTTACCAAAACATCTGAGGTAAATGTTCCTGATCATTTTGACTTGTTTCTACTATCAGTGTACCTTTATGTGGTCTATAAAAGACCACACAATGTGCTGGCTAAAACATTCATTAGCCTCATTTGCTAGCTTTCATGTTCAGTGTTCAAACTTCCTAGTTGCCTATAGCATTATTTTCTCACAACTTGAACCACTTGAACAGCAAGCATATTGAGTCTGTGCCTTCCATCATATACTGTATCCACCATAATATTACAGATATGTTGCAGTGATGTGTTTAATATATCGTAAAAAATAAAAAATAAAAATAAAATAATAATAATAATAATAATAATAATAATAATAATAATAATAATAATAATAATAATAATAATGGCCCAGAAACCTTGACAGATGTTGTAGAAACCAAATTTTTAAAAAAAAATATATGAATATATTAGCTGGAGTAAGTGTTAGTTTTAAAAAAAAGTGTTAAATTAAATGCATTTCACACTAACCATAATGTAGTGCTCAGTTTTTTAAGGGCAATTATATTGGTTTTTGTGTGGATAAAACAGAATTTTCGGAGATCATAACAGTGAATCAGGTATTTTCACATCTATCAGCTTGGTGTGTGTGTGTGTGTGTGTGTGTGTGTGTGTGTTGGGGTGACACCCCAGGCGTCTGCTTGCTGCTGATAGTGCTCCTGCGTCCTGCCTTATCCAGAGGGGGGCCTACAACTACATTATAATCCACTCATTTTCCACCCTGATAAGGAGATTCTCTCCATCTTTCTCGCCGTCTCATTCACCCACTCATCAATCAGGAGTGCCCTCTCCCTCATTCTGTCTTTGTGTGTGTATGGTGGGGGGTGTCTGGGGAACATGAGGCCCCATGTCACAGATGCTGGGAAAAATCCAAATGTGAGGGTCGCATAGAGACAGACAGCAAAACAGTTCATCAGTTGTAATCAAAGACAAATGTGAACTAGCATCTTTAGTCACATTCTTCTAGCCAACCACAGAAGACCACATTATAGACTGAGGTCCTGTTTGCATAGCTAGACTTACATTCCCCGCTCTCACAACTAAGTCATTTCTTACTAGTTTTACTACAGATACAGATACTACACAATTCATAGTAGTAACTTCATATACTTCAAGACAAATAGTTAAATAATAAGCTGAGAGTTTATAAATGGTTAGTCTGTGGATCCTAAAAGGCATGATAGTGAAAACATTTTAAGCAGTTAGTTATTTTAACCTCTCCCACAAGAGAGAAATTGCACCTGAAATGGAAATAAACATTAAAGGAATACTACAGTTTTTAGTTGTTGTTGTTTTTTTAACTCATTCCATCCACACATCAGTGCAATCACCATGGACAAGAATTGCAAGACATTTCCCTGTAATGAGACTAAACAAAATGTTTTATTCAAAATGGAGGTTTAAGGGTGCTTGTTGAACTCTTTAAAAAATGTTTTTTTAAATAAGTGAGTACGTGTTGCGACAATGAAAGTCTTAAGATGGCAGACAAGTGAAAATCATACCAAAGCATACAAAATCATCCTCAGTAACCGTTTTATCCTGGTCAGGGTCATTGTGGATTCAGAGCCTATCCCATGCACAAGACCGGAGAATTCACCTAGGATGGGATGCCAGTCCATTTCAGGGCACCATGCATACACACACACACACACACACACACACACACACACACACACACACACACTCACAGCTTCATTCACATCTAGGGGCAATTTAGAGTAGCCAGTCCACCTAGTGGCATATTTTTGGACAGTGGGAGGAAACCAGAGAACCTGGAGGAAATCCATGCAAACAGGAAGAGAACATGCAAAACTCACAGGCAGTAACCAGAGCTTTCTTATGTAGTCTTATCCAACCTTCTAACACTGGTGCAGTGAAGAAAGGGAAATATAGCTGTATGACAGCCTTATTTACGTTTTTTTAAATGCTGTCATACATCACTATATGGATGCTCACACACACAAGAAGTTATCCAGGTTAGGAGTAATATAGAACAAGAATATAAAGTATAAAAAGTATTGCCATCTCATAAACTAAACTAACTAACTAACACATTAACTAAATATATAACTCATAAAAACATTCTACAAAAATGTAGAAACTTCGCCAACAGCTGCCCTCAGACGTCCTCATAAGTGTGTGTTTTTTTTTCTCAGTAAAGTAAAATGTGTCAAAATTCTTGTGTGTTGTAATCACATAGGCTACAGATGTGGTAATTAGAGATTAAGTTGAAAACTACAGGAGTATTCCTTTAAAATGTTTGCAAAGATCACAAGCAAAAGCAAACATCATGCCACAAGTTTGAACACACCTGCTCATAGAAGAGTCTTCTTTCATTTTTACTCATTTTCATTTGTACAATGTTTAAGTTTTAAAATAATAATGATGATTATCTGGAACTATGCAGTGACCAAGAAAGTGTCAAATAAAATATATATATTTTTAAAAGTATTATACTGTATGTTTTAAATTCTTAACAGTGTTCCTGATGAAGCCTCATGAAGCAGACTCATTGTGCTTTCTCAGCCAGCTTCATGAGTCACCCAGCTTTTCCCAAATCATCCAAGCTCCTCAGTTCCAATCCAATCCAGTTGAAATCTACTCTTCTAATTTTAAGTTTAAAACTACTTTAATTCAGAAATTAGTTTTAAAACATATTTGAACAATAAGCCTTTATCAAACTGACTCTAAGACTATGAAATATATATATTCAATCTTGAGTGTCCAAACTTTGCACTGGTAGTGTATATGCAAGAGCCACAGGTCAAAAAATAGAAATAGCGCTTAATGCACTCTGTCTACCCCATGTCTCATTCTCTCTCACAAACACACACCCACCTGCTATAACGAGACCTCTTCACTGTGAGAACATAATGGCCTTGTGCTTGTAGCTGTGAAAGCTGTCTGAGTTCGGCTGTTGTTAGGAGAGACAGCGGATGTGAATACACTAATGACAGGAAAACTTAATGCGTTCATGCCAAATAACACACACTCTTCTCTATTACCTCTGGTATTTCATGTAATCCATGGCATGGGATATGCAAAGAAAATAATTCCATTCTACTGTACTTATATATACAGTATGTGACAACAAAAGCCTATTTTTTCTTTTATGCCCAGGCAAAGTCAGTTATTTGCTTATTGTATGGCTTTATTATAACCTATGCGTTCCTATCAGTGAAATTTATTGTTGTAAAGTTGTTGTTGTATCACTGTGATTATAGAGTTCATCAGTTTATCGGTGGTTAAAAAATAAAATTGTTAAAAGCAGTACAATATTGTTACCTTTAGCCTTCCAACAAAAGTTTTATAGCCTCCATTTCTTCTTCTGTTGGTAGTACAAATGTTGAAGATTGCAATAAAATGGCATAAATGTTTCAGTATTGTGTTAAATAATTGATAGTACCAGTTTTATTCCAGCCAGTTCACTCACTTCTTGATTGAGTCTCTTGAAGCATCTTTAGAGCTTGGAGAACCCTTCAGAGTGACCCGCTCTCAGGCCAATAGCACTTAAGTACGTGCTTAATATTTTAACAGGCTACTGAAGGAGGACTGATTGGGGGGGGGGGGGTCAGTACGCAGGTGTCTTTGTGTTTGACTAGAGAGGTAAAACAGAGCTCTTGATGAAGCAGCTGATGGGCCACTTGGTTAATCACTGCTCTTTTAAAGACTGAATCTTCAGTGACAAATTAAATTCCTTTCGGTCAAGGTGAAGTGTGAAGCTTGGATATTTGTCAAAGGTGTCTGTTATCGTTACATTTTTTGTATGAGT